>BTHU01000001.1:89411146-89776146 GCA_036184795.1 Tokudaia tokunoshimensis | reverse complement strand
TGTGGACTATATATACCTTCCCTCAGGAAGGCCTCATTATATGGAATCTTGCCTTCTACCCTGCATTTCACCCTTTTCTTTAACATTGCATCACGAGAAATTTTCTTTCAGAACATTCTATAGACTCCATAGAATATGAGCATAGCTCACACTTAAAATTTTCAAGTGCTGAAAATCTTCAAATCCTGGCAAGGGCGAGCCAGTTCACAACATAGAAATAAGCCCAAGATGCCAGATCTGAGTAAGGAGATGCTGTCTCCTGAGAAATACCTCACTACAGAAATTAAATCAATGTGGGTGGAGTTGAGGTAGCCACGGAGCCAGCTGGCCCTACAGATTCACCTTGCTTTACAATTAAGTCATGGTGTTTGGGTCCTAACTAATGATATATTGATTTTGCTTCTGCTGTATATTACCCAGCAACAATGGTCCAGACCCTCCATTACCGCTTTATTTATCTACATCATTTTCAGTGCACAGATGTTCTTAGGATGCTGGGTCCATGTGTGTGTGGGCAGGACAGCTCCTTGCTGTAAATGCTCTCATCTGAGGCTTATGCGGCATGGTCTATCTACAGCTTACAGTTGGTCCCTTTTTGTAATAATTCATGTTATTTACTGAAACAAGAAGGAGGTATTTTGGGACATTCATTTTATATATGAAATCCATACCTTTCTATATAGAAAATACATACCTGAGACTACAAGCCCTTACCCTTACAAGGCTGAGGCAGGAGGACATTGAGTTAGAGGCTAGCCTAGGTTATGTGAGGAGATTCTATCACCATCTATCTAATTAACCAACCAACCAATCAACCAACCAACCAACCAAACAAACAAACACACTCCTGCAAAACTAACAAACCAACCCCTAAATATTTTTGCTGAGCACCAAGTTTTTAAGATATGAACTAAATCCTATAGCACTGGAGTCAGCCTGACTTATTCATTACAATATCCAATTAGCTAGAGACTTGTGGGCACTCAGAAAAGTGATGCGTTTCTTTCCTTTTTTTATTATTTATTTTTATTTTCTTTTTTGAAGATTTTCTTAATTCCTAAAAACATGCTTTAAAGTAAATATCCAAATATTTATAGTGTATAGAGGATGCCTTATCTTTTGGTTTTAATTTTTATGTGCATGCGTGCATGTGTGTGTGAGCTCAGCAGAACCCCTGGAATTGGAGTTGCAGGTGGTTGTGAGTTGTCTTGTGCAGGGGCTGGGAACTGAACTTAGTTCCTTGGAAGGGCAGCGAGTACTCACAACCACGGAGCCATCTTTCCAGTGCCCACTCTTTTAAAGACAAAGTCTTGTTATGTACACAGAGCTGGTCTTAAACTTGTGACCTTGCTATCTGAGACTCCTGAGGGTTAGAATTACAGATGGGTGACACCCTGCTTAATGTGTGTGTGTGTGTGTGTGTGTGTGTGTGTGTGTGTGTGTGTGTGTAAAATAACAGTCCATTAGCAGTGGGTATTTCATATTTAACTGTTTCTATAAGTGACAGAGGAATGAAGATTCGTGTGCCAGTTTTACACACCCAAGTGTTCTGTCACTGAATGATCAAAGCTGTGCTTGGGCCTTCCAAATGCCTGGATCAATGAATATTTCCTGAACAAGTGTAAGTACACCCAGCCTCCTCACAGCTTTGCACACCCCAGCCTCTGAGGAAACAAACCTGAATTCAAATTCTGACCATACTATTGGCTAATTCTGGGAATTCTGCCAAGTCTGTTGACCCTGCTCAGTTTTCTCATGTGTGAAATGGGACTGTTCAGGGAACTACATGACACTGGTCACATGACCTGTTGATATAGAAAGCACGCCAGGAATATCAGCCTTGCTCTACAGGGGCACTCACAGTGAGCGCCTTGGACTGCAGGTGCTCTCAGTTCAGGGTGGCAGCCACAGTTGTAGCTACCCACAGAGCCCAGGAGAGCTTCCTTGTGAACAGCTGAGGGGAGGTTTCTGTGGTCAAGGAAGCATGGATGGGGCCCCTGGAGCTCCGTTTCATACTCTGAAGAATGACAGGCTTAAATTCAGAGTAAGCAATCTACACATCAGACTTAAATGAAAAGCTTGTTTTAACAAGCCTCTAAGGTGCAGCCAGGATCTTTCAAGGATCCTTGGAGCCCCTTTACACCTCCCATAGGACACTTTTCAAATGAAGTACTTCAAGGCAACCACAGTGTAGTCCTTGTTTGGATGCTGTTAGCACTTTCTGAAGATGTGCCAATTAAAATAAACTCCCCCATAGAAACTGCAGGTCACTGGTGTCTGTCTTACATTTTGCTTATGGTAAACACGTCGGAAGATACGGCAGCTGTACTCACACCAAGCTACTAGTGCCAAGTGGAAAAAGCTAAGCACTAAGCAGGTTGTGGGATCAAAGTCAGATCAGGGGGATGAGGGTTCACCTTGAATGATAACAGTCCTGGCACAGGAGAGAGGCAGAAATGTCAGTGGTGGGAGGTGGGGATCGGGGGCCAGGGCTGATTCCAAGGCTGGCCATGCCCACAGCTGGCTGAGCCGGTCACCTCACCTGACTTCTAGTCTCCTTCTTGGCACCTGTCTGACTCCTCACCTTTGACCTCACCTCCCAGTTAGACACCAAAATGATTTCCTTTCTATGAGGCTTTCTGGCATCATGATATCAGCTTGGGTAACCCTTCCTGGGGCACCGACAAGCTTTCTCTTCTCAGAAAAAAAACTGAGATAGAGCTGGTGATCAGAGGGAGAAAGGACCTGGAACAACAATTGTGGCTTTACTGTTTTTATGTGTCAGGCTACAGCTGTTTAAATTATGATGTCATGACCCACAGTGATCACGTGACTGACTGAATGTGAAGGGTGTGTTATTCAGGGTAAGGCTTCAGAATGTACAATGACCACATGAATGCACAATGTTTTTAAAAAACAAAGGCCTAATAAATGCAAAGTGTTTCTGGGTACACACACCTTCATTTTATCAAGTGACTTCACTGCAGCCTTGGTTCTGAGCACACAGTATGCTCCTTGCACTCAGTGGAGTGACACACTATACAAGGCCAGTGAAGCTTGGCTCAGATTCAAAACTATTTCGTGTTAGGGAATGCAGTGTTGTTACATACAATATTCTCTGCTCTTATAGAGACAAACTGGTTCAATATGGGAAAATGAAGAATACATTCCCATTCTCATCCCTCAGCATATAAGCATCAAGTTAGTATATTTTTTATTGTATTGTATATTTGACTTTTAAAGTTGTTGTTTGAGTTGTGACTTGATTTTAATAAAAAAATATTAAAATGACTTTTGTTTGGGATAAGAACAGAATTTCTAGAAATTTTTGAAATGTCCCTAATTTACACCTCAGTCATTTGCAGTATATATTTATGCGAAGAGGCCATCTCAGCACTGATGATTACAATTTCAAAACGTCAGTTAACTCTGGAAAACATTGAAGATGCTCTACATCTTCCAGGATCAAATATTCAGCCAAAGTTTAATTCTTTATGCAAAACCAACAAGCACAGCTACCTCATCAGGGTTTGAATTTACTTTCGTCTTTAATTAATGGTTAGATTGTATATGCTCAAAAAATTGTTTTAAAGTAAGACTTGTTATAGGTTATCATCAGAAAATGGTTTGCATACCTATCTTACATACCTACACAGCTGGGGTTGGGTAAAAATTTCTCCTGCGGAAGCGGCTGTAAGTGGAAAAGTTTTAAAAGCCAAGTACCAGGCAGCTTGCCTCTTATCTGTATACAGTATAGATTTAACCCGCACTGTACAGTAGCAAGGCAGATGCTCGAACATACATACACACATACACACACACACACACACACACACACACACACACACACACACACGTACGTTTTGGCCAAACTGGTTTCACAGTTAGGCAATGGCTGACCAGAGCTTAAACTCCAGGCCAACTCCAGATATCTGGCTTTCGTGTGAGCTAGGGGAGAGGGCAGCCTGGGAGCACTGACTCCATCTCTCCACTGCCCCCAGGCAGGTCCTAGAGGCTCCGAGCTCAGAGAAGTGCAGATGCGATAGGATACTCAGCAGACAGTGTTCACAGTAACCTCAAAGGTAATACTGCCTGGAATATGAACCTTGACTGGAACAGAGGTTGGTGATCTGTGTGGGTAGGGACGAGGGTGTGACAGGCTCCCAAAGTTGTGAGAAAAAAGCCCTACCCCAAAGACGAAACCCCTACACCGCCAAAGGCACCTGTGGTGACTCCAACCATACACGGGCATGTTCCTTGGCAACAGCTTCTCCTATTAGTTAAGTAACGTCTTCACATCCACCCGGGGAACACGGATCCCAGCACAGGGATGTCTGACCCCACAACTCACATCTTTTTATCTGCCTGACATTCTCTCTCCAGACACACTTTCCTTTGCCCATTTCCTTTGCCAGAGCTGCTCTGATGCTAGTTGGCTGTTTTCTCAAGGAGCCCCTTCCATGAGGCACAGGTCACTGGTTCTCTCTGAGGAAAAGCCTAGACCCTGGAAACCCCTTGAGCACTTTTTGTCTCCTTTATCTGCTGTGCTCTTTCCCAGAATTCCCACTTACTCTCATAAAACCATGGCGTCTGATGGCTTCTAGCTCTGCAGGTAATTCTACATCCCTTGGTTGCATCCAGTGATGATGACCAACACAGAAGGGCCCAACTTTGGTCCTCTTTTCTTCATGCTCTGTCCACTCTTCCTTGGTAATTTCATCTAGTCTAAGCCTTACACAATCAACTGTACATGAAGATAATTTTTAATATTCAGTGTGTGTGTGTGTGTGTGTGTGTGTACATGAATGCAGTTCATGGAAGCCAGAAGAAGATGCCAGATCTCCTGGAGGTGGAGTTATAGGCTCTTTTTGTTGTTGTTGTCTTTTACGAGACACGGTTTCTCTGTGCAGCCTGGTAGCCTCCAGGCTGTCCTGGAACTCACTCTGTAGAGGAGCCTGGCCTTGAATTCACAGAACCTGCCTGTTCTTAACTCTCAAGTGCTGGGATTAAAGGCATATGCCACAACCACCCAGCTGAGCTATAGACTCTCAAGCTAGCTGACATGGATGCTGGGGACCGAATCCCATGGATGCTGGGGACCGAATCCCATGGATGCTGGGGACCGAATCCCATGGATGCTGGGGACTGAATCCCATGGATGCTGGGGACCGAATCCCATCCTCTGCAAGATCAGCACTAGCTCTTAATGCCTAGCCTTCTCTCCTGCCCCTGTACCTGAGTTTCAATAAGGGATGCCAACCCTGTCTCTGATCTCTATATCTGTATATCAACTTTTGGATGTTTCACCTGGAACTAACCCTATCTTCTCTCCCCATTCCTCATCCTTCCTGAACCGTTTTGTAGTAATGCCAACATTCCAGGTGGTTACCCATGAGGTCCCTCATCCAGCCCATCAACACGTGCTGTCATATCCACTTACAAAATGTCTTCACTATCTAGCTTGCTCTCCACCTGTCCTGCCACCATCCTGGTCCAACCCATCATCATTGTTTCCCAGATGGCTGTAACTGCGTCTGGAAGGTCTCTTTATTCCCCTCCTGTTGTTCTTTGCCCATAACCTAAGTGTTCCCTGAGGCCTCATGAGCTGGAGACTTGCTCATGGCAGGGTGGCAGGGTTGGGAGATGGTATGGGCCTCTGAGGTTTGGTGGGAGTTTCTGAAATCAGCTGGAAGTGTGAATGCTAGCCCTCTAGCTCTCAAGGGGTGATGGTCATGAGGTTGGAGCAGGGCTCCTTGGTCTTTCTCTGGAAAGGGGCTCCTTTCTCTTGACTCTGCTCCTCACACTCCCTCCCTCCATGATGTGGCATTCACACAAAGGCTCTCATCAGAGCCAAGTTGTTGCAGGTACCACTACGGACAGGATTAAAAAACAAATACAGAACTCATATAGGCCGTTTTTTTCATGTGACAGCCATATCATGCTGTTCTTCTGGCCTTGAAGCTCACAGTGGGTGGGGACCTTGCCAGGCCCCTTGCAAGCGGCCTTTCTTCCCCTTACCTCTCTAACTACCTCTGTTCCTTCTCTTCACTCTATTCCAGCATCACAAACTCCTTGCTTTACTTCTAACATGATAGGTGTCCCTTGAACTCGCTGTCCCCTGTCTTTCAATGCCAGGTATCTTCTGAACTTGCTGTCCCCTGTCCTTCAATGCCAGGTACCTTTTGAACTTGCTGTCCCCTGTCCTTCAATGCCAGGTACCTTTTGAACTTGCTGTCCCCTGTCCTTCAATGCCAGGTACCTTCTGAACTTGCTGTCCCCTGTCCTTCAATGCCAGGTATCTTCTGAACTTGCTGTCCCCTGTCCTTCAATGCTGTTCTCCCAGATCTCAGAGCACCCATTCCTTCTCCTCCTCCAGCTCTTCACTCAAATGTCCCCTTCTCAATGAAACCTCTGATGACCACAGCAGTTCCCTACGTCTCCATCATCTAACATCCCTATCTTTTTACCTGAATAGATTTTTCTCTGTAACATTTGGCATGGGCAGCTTCCGGGGTATCTGCTTATATAGTTTCCATCCCCTGTTGGAAGGGGACAGCAGGGGGAGCAAGGGTTTTTGTTTTGTTTACTGCTGCACTGTCCCAGCATGTGCTCAGTGCTGAATGAGTGAGAGGTTAGGATGAACAAGAGGCCAGTGTCCTTGGCATCCCCAATTCCCCTGCACAGCACTGGCCTACCACGGGTCTAGGGCCATGTGACACCTCAATAGCCAAGCTATGTGGTATCAGCAGGAGCAGTTGAGAGCAGAGGCAGAGGTGTGAGAGCTGCCAGGCTATCAGAGGAAGGGAAGGGGTAGCACACAGGGCCTGGTTGCTGAACACAGGGGTCATGGTTCCTACTGCTTGTCAACTTCAGAGGACCTAGAATCACACAGGAGACAAACCTCTAGTATGCCTCAAAGAGCTTTTCTAGATTGGGTTAATTGAAGAGCGATGACCCACCCACATGTGGAAGAAACAGAGCAGGGAACATCAGCATTTATCTCTCTTTGCTTTCTTGCTGTGGATACCCTGTGACCAGCTGCCTCCAGAGGCTGTTGCGGTGCCTTCCGGGTCACGATGGACAACAGTACTCTTATACCGTGAACCAAGTCACACTTGTCAGAGATTTCATCATAGAAGTTTCTGAGTTTGCCTCTGGAGCAGGGGTTCTTAGCCTGTGGGTTGTGACCCCTTTGAAGGCTGTATATCAGATATTTACATTACAATTCATACAGTGACAAGATGACAGTTATGAAGTAGCAATGAAATAATTTTATGGTTGAGGGTCACCACAACATGAGGAACTGTATTAAAGGGTCACAGTGTTAGGAAGGTGGAGAACCACTGCTCCGGAACGTCCCAGTGAAGTGACCCAGCTGGCCACGTGTAAGGGTCATTCGATGCCTTGTCCCCTCAGGAAGCAGCTGCCATCCCAAGTTACCATCTGATCAGCTATTTCAGAGCTGGAGAAAGTATCTGAAGCCCTTCTCAGATCTGCACGGAGGCATTTCACATTCAATTTCCTTTTATTTCTTTTCAAACACACCCTGTAATTCCAATGGGAAAATTGCATAATGCTTGCAGATAGCAATTTTCCCCGAGATGTTTTTGAGGAAGTGGCTTGGCAATCATGGAGCAGGAGAGGAAGGGCCCTTCGAGCAGCCCGGCTCAGCTCACTGTTCTCTGTGCTCCAGTCAGGGCTGCTGTCCTGGGCTGGAGGCTCTGAGGTCCTGTACCACACCAAACCTACCTTCACCTGCACCAGTCACTGCATTCACTTGTCTTCCCCTGTGGTTGGGTTTAACTACACTTTCTGGATTCTTCTTGTGTCCTTATTGTGTTCATGACAACCCACTTGTCCTCAGAGTCTGAAGACAAGGGTGGGGCATGCACATCACTCCTGTTCTTCTGAAGCTCCACCTCCCGCCTTCTCCCCATCTCCAGTAAAGAGAGAAACCTTTGTGCCTGTGCCACAAATAAGAGGTAGATGAGGGCCAGGCTAGGTGACACTAATTTTCTTGGAGCTAACAGTAAATTCATGTGGGACAGACCGTGCCCAGCAGGGACCACACCTCATATACCAGGGCTGCTGGGAGAGACCTCCAACAGGAAGAGCAGCCCTTCTTGCTTTGCATGGGAGCTCCTGTGTGATCTCAGTGGTACAGCCTTCGATACTGTTGTCCTGTTTCCCAGTCCCCACCTTGTATCGCAGGGACAGGTTCCATCTCTGAAGCCAGTGGAAGAGCCAACGAACTGCTTAACCTATAACCTCAGCACTAATCCCTACATACAGAAGGCATGCAGAGACTATTTAAGGGATGAATAATGGATTAGCTAATTAAATCACTAGTGACAAGCTAGAGGAAGTCTGGGCCTTTGCTGCCCTTCCTGGGGTGGGAGTAGGGAGGTTAAAGGGTCTTGTTCCAAGTGACTAAGAGAGAACCGCGATCAGATGTGTGTTCTTAGAGAGGTCTGCTGGCAGCTGTGGGAAATCACATTGAAGGGAACGGTGTGGGCTGACACTGGTCACGCTGCCATTGCAATGCCAGATGGGTGACAGGGGAAGAGAAGTGCAGGGGGATTATGGGAGATGCAACACACAAACATTCATGGTAGATGCACCAAGAGCTTAGAGCATGGGGCATGAAAGCCGAGGGCTACGGGGGCTCCAAGGGAACTCCGTCAGGGGCAGCCAGACCTATGAGGCTTGTGTTCAAGAGATGTCCAGGAAGCAGGTACACATCTTAGCCATGAGATAGCTCAACTGGGAGTGAGGGGAGGCAGAGAAGAGGATGGGGAAGAGCCAGGAGCCTCAAGAAGATTTCAAGAGGACTCCATCTAATGTTCCCATGTCGTCTCGCTGCCCATTGTCACCCTACTGCCTGCTAACCGCAGCTACCACTGCCGGTTCATCGCCAGACATGCCACCGAAGCAGGAAAGAAGGGGGGAAGCCATGCAGCCAGCAACCCTGCGCACCGGCCTTTATAGCGCTCCCATGGAAAGGGAATGGAGACAGGTGGCGGTGACTGGACTGGAGGACACAGGGTTACTTTTTAGTACAGGAATGAATGCTATCTGGCGATTCTGTATTCAAAGGGCACAGTCTACTGAAGAAGGGAAAGTGAAGCTGCAGGACAGCAGGATAGAGGGACTGGTAGGATTCTGGGCAATTCCTTTTGCCTTTTTTCCTTCTCATTCTCTTTCCCATGTTTCTTTCTCAACTGGGCAGTGATAAAGACTTTTGAGAGTGGCGTTCTGTGGCGCCGATGCTGCAGTGGTTGGGGGATGACTACCTCAGAGACTTTTCTTGATGATTTCAAAGCCTGTTAGTCTTTGTTAGGAAAAGAATGTCTTTCAAATAAAAGCAGTCTCAAAAGAAATGAGAAGCCATCCTCTGAACATCAATATCTCGCCTTCCCCAGCAAGAGCGTCTGACCCAGGGATGGTCTTGGCAGCCTGTTTTGCTGGGTCTTTAAATATAATAACATTTCGCTTCATCATCTCCTTTTGTCTGCTGATTTCCATAAAAAGCTTTCAAATTATTAAGTAATGAAGCTCCAAATGACCTGGCCGGGAAGTAAGTACGCCTTCAGGTGCTCATCGCATTAGAAGCAAATCAGATTCCCAGGAATGTTGCTTTCTCAAATAGTGCTATTTAAATGCAAAGTAACAGCTCCGATAAATGGTGGGAGCTTAACCCTTTCCATTCCGGAGACCCTCCCACAGTGGCCAGTTGAGCAGACTTGGGAGAAACTTTGGGTGGTTGCTTGGCCCTAAGTGAAGGTCCACACCAGGAATTTTGGATGCTCTCATATATACAGGGGTGTCCTGTCCCTCTTCCTGTCTGTCTATCTACAATCATGCAGGTTCCATGAGTAGAAATTCCTCTTTTGCTTATTATCATACAAACACAGAGTGGAAGTTAAGGAACAGTATAGTGGAATAGAGCAGCCAGGGTTCCTGGATTTTGGCTCCACTATTTAACTAAGTGCTGTGTTTGTTTAAGGACACTGATGTCCGCTCTGATCTTGGTTCTTTATCTGGAAACACATTTAAGGAGCTCCTTTGTGGGTGAGCTGGGCTGGGGATGGGAGGCAGGGCAATAGACATATCACCAGCCTCCTGGAGCCTGACAGCTAGGCTCTAGTGGGTGAGTAGGATTAAGTGAGATAATGGGTGGAAAGGGGAGGTGAACAGGAGAAAGGGATGTGGTCTCTTTCCCAAGAGCAATTCTCACCCGTGCATTGCCTTCCTTGAAACACTGGACACACCCCATTACCTGGCACACCCAGCTGTCTCTGGGCTTGTGCTTTCAGGGCAGGATCCTTTTGCCATTATCCCTTGTGCCCCCACAAATAGCCCTCTGGAGAACCCTTTCAGATGTCTTCAGCTCTCAATCCATCTTTTTCTAGACCCTCAGTTCCAATGCATTCTTTGTTCACTCAACATGTTCATGCTAGATGCCTAGCAAAGGACCCATCTCCTAGCACGCGCTTGCTCAAGGGCAGTGAGTGGAGTTCAGTAAAGGAAAGTTTCTTACTCCCAAAGTTTCACGGACATCTAGAGAGGATCTGGAGAATGTGACCATGACCCTAAAGGAGTGTCACACTGCTGGAATTTCAGAGTGGAAGCAACAGGATCAGAGGCCTCTGGAGATTCTACTGTGTCCCGGTAAGATCTGGGAGATACTGGGTATTTGTGACTCCTGTTAAGGTTTCCTTAATTCTCTATAGGACTGTAAGTATTTTATATTTCACAGTGTAGGTGTATGATGGATCATCTCAAAGTGTTCTAACTGAGCACCATCAGGTGCTTTCAGGGACCAAGGCACATCTGTTCATAGTCCTTAGCCTCATCTATAATGCTGACTTGGGCCAACACTGATGACTTCCTGCTAGCAGGAACAATGCTAAAATGGGGCTCTTGGTTATTGGGCATTTGTTGGCTGGCAAAAGCCGTTTTGGTGTGAGGTCATATCTTCGCTCATTCTGGAGGTGGTCTGCATCAGTGAGCACCCAGGTGAACCAAGGTCACCTGTAAGATAAGGCCCCTCTGAAGAACTGTTCTCAGCAGAGGTCTTCCTAGGAACTGCTCCACCTCCTCCCACTATGTCTCCTTGCTCTCTCCCTTTGTCCCTCTCATAGCTGTGATTTCCAAGGATGTTGTCTTCTAATACCCACAGGAATTGGACTCCTAACACCCACTTCAGTAGTTTGAGGAGAAGAGGCACCGTCAACCCATTAATGACATCCTCCCCAGGGAAGCACAAAAAACTGTGGTAGCATGTGATTGGGTCAGTGGTAGAAGACTAGTGGAGAAATGAGTCTGCCCAGAGTCCCCAGTGTCCCAGAGGACACTGGCATCTGTGTGCTGAACTCTAAAAGGTCTGGGCCAGGATGGTAAGCTTTGCATACCAACTGCAGCATCCACCAATGGATTCTCAAGTGTCACCCTTCATATTAGAGCCATGGTCTGAATTAGCATTTTAAGAGGGCTTGGAGTTTATCTGTGTGATTATTGCTATCATTATTATGCCTTTATAGTCTTCCAAGAGCTATAAGCAAGAGGAATTAATATATACGTACTTTTACACATATTTAAATAATAATACTATGATGAAAGCAATTACAACTTAAGCTTGGGTGTTTGAGAAGCCCAGGTTTGCCCTTTAAAATAGGCCTATACATCATTCAAGCTTAGGAATTTTTGTAAGAGCATGGTAGAGCCTAGGCTTTGAGGATCTATGACTTCAGTGTGTAATCTTGGGCATGCCACTGGACTCTGAGTCTTAAGCATCCTAGCTATAAATGAGGATAATGACCTGTACCCCACAGGCTTGCACACTAGAAGAAGGCATCAGATCTCATTACAGATGGTTGTAAGCCACCATGTGGTTGCTGGGAATTGAACTCAGGACCTCCAGAAGAACAGTCAGTGCTCTTAACCGCTGAGCCATCTTCTCCAGCCCCCCCGCCCCCCACAGGCTTGCTACAGGATAGAGTGGAGCTCATACAGTTTGGACATGGGAAAATGGCCCAATAAATATCAACAGGCTGAGGGACTCAGCAGCAAACAATGCATCCCTCTGCAAACTTCAGTCTCAGTCAGGCAGGCCTGGAAAATCCCTCTGCTATCCATGAAGAACAGCAGGAAGATAGGGTTGCAGGTAAATTACTTCCAATAAAGAGCCAGGTAATTCGCTTAATAGCAAGCAAGCCAAAACCAAAGCCCTAAGGCACACAGAAGGGAAAGGTTAAAAGTGGAAAACCAGGAAGAGTTGATACCAAAATTTATCCTGGGGGAATTTCACATTTAGATGCACTCAACAATGAAATAAATATTCCTGTGGTAGGCTAATTAATGCCCTAATTAATGCCCCCTCAAAAATAGCTAAATCCTCAGGTCTGGATGCTGTGGGTTTTGTTTTATGTGCCCCAAAGGACATTGAAGATAGGGTTGAATTCATGATTGTGATCTGGGAAGATGTCCTAGATTATCAGAGCGATCTAAGTCTAAGAGCATTCGTTGCTTTCACATTATTGTGAACAGATCACTAAGAAGCAACAGGTTAAGGGAGGAAGGTTATTTGGGTTTACAGTTTAAGGGATAGGGTCCTTCTTGGAGAGGACAGCAAGGTGGCAGGAACATGCATTTGGGTTCAGGACTTTAAAAAAAATTCACAGGTCACAGGCCACCCTCAGTGGCTCACTTCCTCTTAAAAGTTCCATAGCCTTCCACAATACTCCCCCCTCCCGCCCCCCCAAGGTCCTTCATTGTTTCAGAAACAACGCCACCAAGTGCTGAGGACCAAGTATTCAAACTCGACCATTCCTTTCACATTTAAATCACAATGGTGTCCTTAAAAGAGGACCATACAGGAAATTTTGCCCGAAAAGGAAAGGCAGTGTATTTGTGGAAGCACGCTGGCATGACTGATCACAAGCTAGGCAAGAAGCCAGAAGTTGAAAGCGGCCTCCTGCTCTGCTCACACCTTGACTTTGGACTTTTGACATCAGAACTATAAGTATGCATTGACTTATTCCACATTTGGAGTGTGTTCATTGATGCCAGGAGTAGAAGCTAACACAAGGTCTGTGAGCCGGCTTGAGTCCTGCCTCTCCCCTGCCCTGCTGTGTGTCCTCAGGCTAGTCAGTTTCACCAAGTCCCAGTTCTTTATTTCCTACACGGAACTCAAGCTAACATAAAGATTTTAAAGTTGTGAGATTAAATGTTAGAAAACTTTATGAACTATAAAACTATGTAAACTATTTCACTATTGTTTTCTTCATATAAGATTTTAATTAACTTTAAGAATTTCATAAAACATATTTTGATCACATTTATCCCCAACTCTTCCTCCTAATTCCTCCCAGATTCACCTTCTTTTTTATTGTTTTGAGACAGAGTCTTTCTACATAGCCTTGGCTGGCCTTGAACTCCTAGAGATGCACCTGCCTCTGCCTCCTGAGTACTGAGGTTAAAGGCGGGCACCACCATACCTGGCCCACTTTTTTTTTTTTTTAGAAGAAACTATGTCATAACAGATGTACCTTTCTGCCTCCTGCTATGTTTTTTGAGTCTTAAGTGTAGGGACTGTGTTGTAAGTGCATTTATCTGGGGTGGGCACCCTACAGTCAGTTGATCTCTGCATTTTGACCTCTTGTGGCTTTCTGTAATGTTCTCCATCTGCTGCAAACAGAAGACTGTAATCAAGATGCCGTCTCTTAGGGGCTGGAGCGATGGCTCAGGTAAGAGCACTGGCTGCTGTTATAAAAGACCCAGGTTTGGTTCCCAGAACTCATGTGGCAGCTCTTACCAGCCTTAACTGCAGTTCTGGGGTCTCTGTAAGCACTGTATGCACATATATGTATATGTGTATAAATGTACACATATATGGCAAAACTCATACATTAAAAAAGTGATGGCTACATGGTGTGTTAGAATCGTCAAGGTCTTCATATCATTTCATGTTCTTTCAAAACATCACACATTTCAACATTTCCCATGACTGCAACCCCTTCAACTACTTAAATTCATTCATTTATTCATTCATTCTTTTGATTGTTCTCCCACAGCACGGGCTGCATATGATGATATTTTTATTAACTAGACATCTCTCTGATGCAATGTTTTCTTTTCTTTGAAAGGAAGATATTGATAATTCCATCATCTCTAACTATTGGGCAATTTTCCTCTACTCAAAGTTTCCTGAAATATAAATCATGGAAATAATCCATGCTCCAAGCTATAACAATAAAAGTAACTATTACTTTTCAAGATTGTTCACACATCTCTGTCTTCCTTGGTTCTGTGTGAAGCAAGGGGGACAAAAGAAATAGCTTAGAGTTTTAAAGTTAGAGCCCATCAATAATTTTTTTCCTATTTGTAATTCAGTTGAATATTTCTTAAGCAGTCAGTCAAGGATGGCTGTTTCGACAGAAACTGTATATGACCATTTTCATAATAGATTTTTTTCCTTATTGTAAAGTGTGTTCATTGTAGAATATTCAGAAAAATAGACATAGGCAAAAGAAATACTATCAAAACAATTTATAACCCCACCACCTACAGATAGCCACAGTTGTGTCTTATATTTTAAGCCAAAAGAAAAAGAAGAAAAAAGGCACATTGGTGAGTGGGACATTTACAACCCCCTAAGGGGCTCAATTCTGATGATTTCTATCATGCACTTGGGCCCTGCTGAGAATGAGGGAAGTGGTAGAATCCTGGAATCTGGGAGGCCAGAGGAATGGCACAGACGCTCTGGAGAGGTCCCAGCTCCCCATAGCCACCATGGGGCCTTCCTCCTGACATAGGACAGCATGAAAGTCTCAGTTTGTGCTTCCTTACCCCGCTCTAGTCAACAGGGGTGTGCATTCGATCAGGTTCCCCCACATCCAGGGCTGGTCCCCATGCTTACATCTTCACCTTCATATTCTCTCTTTATCCCAGGCCCTACCCAGCTTCATCCCCATTACCAGGCCAGCTCCGAAGACTTGGGTGTGGTCCATGTACAAGTATGAGGGTGCTTATATGTAATCTACATAGTGCAGGTCCTACGAGGTAGTTTTATGGTTGGCCTGAGTGGTGGGATCTGCCTCACTAAGTGTGGTATCCTCTGTCCCTTCTCACTATCAGTTCTTCAAACAGAGGAGCAGTGAGCACCCACAGGGCTCTGGTTTCTCTACCCTGAGGCTCAGTGCCAGACTGGGCACAGAGGAATAGGCATACATTTACTAGGTGAACAAATCAGCAGTGGCCCACAGCATCATCAAACAGACTCCCAACTTGATTTGCCTGGAAGTGGCTTAGAAAAATAAGGAAAATAAAGTTCAGAGAGAACACTCCTCCTCTGCTTTTGCCAGACTGTGCCAGGTATCAGGGGTGGCCATTTGTAAAGGACTTCCCATTCTCAGTGGTGCAGAAGGGAGTTGGACGTCCTAGTGTTTTTGTTATTGTTACGTTCAAGTCCTTTTGTGACATAGCTTGGGGCTAGAAGTGCCTGGATTTGGAAAGTTTGTTTGTTAGTTTGTTTATACTCCTGTGTGTGCAGAGGTCAAAGGAAAATGGTTGGTGTCTATCATTCTCCACTTCAGGTTAGTTTTTGAGATAGGTTCTCTTGCTGAACCTGAAGTGTGGGCGTTTGAATGCGGGTCCCCACCTTCGTTGCTAGTGGTCTAACCCACATTTTAAAAATCATGCTTGAAAATTATGGAGAGTAATAAAGTTTTACTGTGTTACATAGTTAGGCTAAAGTGCTGCCCAACTTCGTCAGCCCTTATTTTGTAGAACTTTCTGTTTCTGTTTCTGTTTTCTGATATGAGAAGAATTTTTAAGAAAAGTGGAGGCAACCCTAATGCAGCCTCTGGCTATGCTGCAGAATCTAAATGAACAGGAATCTGCCGGGTACCAGGGGTCCCTAAAGGTGGGTGGGCTGAAATAGGCTGAGATGGACGAATCTGGCTCATGACAGGTGATGACTATAAATGCCTTTACCCCCACTCTGTCTTCAGTGATGTCAGAATCAGCAGCTTGAAACTGGACAAGGCGGGGGTGTCCATATCATAGAAATGATGCACACATTATACATTTATTTTCTTTCCCTAACTTCAAAGTCTACTTGTGTTCAGGCTCAGTGATGGCTAATATTGATCATCACCTTGACAGGCTCTAGATTCTCCCAAGAGTCAAATCTCTGCATATCTGAGAGGGGGGTTTCTGTATCAGGTTATTTAGGTGAAAAGACCCACATTAAATGAGGTTGGTGTCAATGAGAAGACCCACATTAAATGAGGTTGGTGTCATTCCATAGAGTGGGGTACTGAGCTAAATAAAAAGGGAGAAAGTGAGCTGAGAACTCACTTTTTTTTTAATTGCAATTTGCTTCTTAAATCCAAGGACTGGGGAGATGGTGAGAGTGTTAACTAGGAAAGCAAGAGGACCTGGGTTCAAGTCCTACCACTTCTGCCCTGTCAGACACTGCACTGTCTAAGAGTGTAAAGTGTAGAGAATGACAGAGGAAGACACCACAAGAACTGTGGCCCCTACTTCCGATTCCTGTTACCACAACCCCCAGTATGCTCTGTACTCTGAGCCAACAGGAACTTTTCCTCCTTCAAGTTGTTTTTGTCAATTGTTTTGTTCCAGCCATGAGGAAAATACTCATAAAAGCCCCACCTCAGAAAGACTGCGTTGACATTTCTAGGTGCAGAAACCTACAGTTTAAAACAGTGTCCTCAAAGAGATTCTGCTCAGTGAGATGGCAGAGGGAAAGCTCTGTGTGTGTCTCAAGATTAAGACACTTGAGGAAGGAGGTGCTAAGGTGTGACCTGTGAGGACACTGATTTCCTAACCAGGTCCCCTGTGGTGTCATGTCTCCAGTTATTCATCAAAGCCTGATGAGACCTGGCTTGTGATTGGGATGGAGGAAGTGCAGCTGGCACAAAACACCACACGGTGACGGTGACGTAGCCCATGAGGAAAGGCAGCAGCTGACCCGTCCTTCCCACTCACAATGCATGCTCAGGTGTTCTCCTCTGAGGTGGGCTCTGGCCACTGCACATTGTCAATGAGCTCCTGACTGAGTTCACAGGACAACACAACATCTCAGGATGTCAACACAGCTTCAGTAGCCCCAGTACTGCCATTTTCAGGGTCAGGCAGGTACACAGAGTGCTGACTGTCTGACTGAGTAGATAATTAGGTAAATGGAACAAATGAATTAATGAATATTAATTTCCAGAACAACACGTTGCTGAGATAACCCAGTGCTTCATGCCATGGATAAAAGGCTTTCTCTTAGAATTCTTTTAATTTAGCAGTTAGTCCAGGCCAGGTCTTCTGTTCCATTTCAAGGTCAGGACCATTTCACTGTCCTGACCTTGGCATGATGATCCTTGAAAGGCTCAAAGCTTTTTTTCCCCCACTTTAATCCTGTGTCCATTTAATGAGCTATACTTTCCCTGGAAACAGTACAGTGAATCTCACCAAGATGGCTAATAATGTTAACATCACCACAGAGAGAGAGCCAGATATTACTCAATTAAAGTAATAACTCTTAATGCAGGAGAAATTGTCTTCCTTTTAAGAATCCAATTTGGCCGTCAGCTCACCAGCATATTTAAATGACAGAAATTACCTGTAAGTCATAGATCTGTAATGCAATGCTGAAATGTACCTCTAGTTATATCTTATGATGTTATATTATGGATGTTCTTAAGGTCAGAGTTCATATCTTGTCAAGTTTGCATCACCTATCACCAGCCAGTGTGAATACCTCTTCAAGTATATAATGCACAGAAATTTAAAAAGTCGAGGAAGAAAACCATTTCAAAGCATTACTTAGAAAAATCCAAAATGTCACTTTCCTAAGGACTCAAACGAGTACTACAGCTGTTATTTACCTTTATCACTGAAGATGGGAATAAAAACCCCTTTTCCAAGGTTGAATTCAAGAGGTTTTTTCACCAAAGACACTGGCTGGTCCAGGCCTAGTGTGTGCCTTCTCCCTTCATGGTTCAGTGTGTAGATTTTGAGGTATGAGGAGATTTACCACAGGAAGTAACTTAGGGTTCCCAAACATTCTGATGTAGAAAACATGCCTGACTGTGAGAAACAGAAAAGCCATATGTCCCAGGCTAGCCTTGAACTCACTATGGTAGCTCAGGCTGATCCCATGATCCTCTTCCTGCCTCAGGCTCCAAAGAGCTAGGATTATAGTCCTATACCAACCTTGAGAAGCCATAACAGAAACTGTATTTCCCAGCAAGTGTACAGATGAAGAAAAAGGGTTTGGCTAGATGGTCTTAATGGCTACTGCTATGGAGTTAAAGTCAAATTATAGGGCTAGTCTTTAGCTTCGCCTTGCAGATCAAAGTCTCAAGGCATGCCATTTCTCTCCTCCCTGGGATGGGAGAGGATACTTTTCCTCTGTTTTTTTCCAAGAGGCCATAAAGACGACTAGTTTCTGTCTATATATTTCCACATCCAAGCTATAGAAGGACACCCAGTATGCCACATGACTCGAAGGAACACATTCTAGGTATGGTGACTGGAGTCTGGTGAGCGTCTATTCAAAGGTTAGATCCCAGGATCACACGGCTTCTGCCCTGGTCCCCAACCCTATTCTCAGGTGCTATCTGCCATCCTCATTACAGGGGCTTCCTATCTTAACCCAATCCCTACCGTGCACATTGATTTAGAGAAAAATTGTAACCAGGACAACTTTCCCCCATAGCCTGAATTTAACTTATAGTTTTCTCATGAACAATGAGCTTCCTGCTGCTTTTCAATAAAGCAGATGGAACTGTGGCAGGAGGGGACGCTGCAATGAGAATAGGAAGGTTCCATAAATTAATGTCAGCAAGAGGACATCTGTATTCATCCTGGCTCATCTAAGTGGGTTAGATGAATGGATCCAGCACAGTGGCCCTGGGTGGTGGGGAAAGGTGGTGAGCAGGGTAACTCTGTGTACACAGTCAGCATAGGAAGACCTGGAAGGCAGGAATAACTTCAGAGTCAGCCTCATAGAAGGGCTGAATTCATCCTCAGCCTAGACCGTGCTCTCTCTCCACCTATCCCTCCAAGGGTTTTGTTCATTTTCCATAACCCGGAGTAGAGTTCGGTCCTCAGCTGTTCAGAATTCATGAGACAGAAGAGTTATTCTATCCAAATTGTCAACCGACAGAGCTCATTTCAACCTCTCTGGCAACTGGGAAAACAAATTATGACAGAGGAAAGAAATGGACCCTCACAACTTGCTTTCCTAGGCTGCTTTTAATGCGCCTCTGATCTATGGAGAGTCTGTCACACAGTGTTCCTTGTGGCGCTGGACAGAGCCGGTGGGTGGAGGGGCTCAAGTGCATTTCAGTGGTCTCTAGGCACCTCTGTTACCTACTTGTCATCAGGACCAGAATTATAGTGGGTACCTGCAGCATGCCTAATACCCGACTGCTTCAGGAACAAATGCCCCTCTGACTCGGAGCTGACACTTCATTCATTTGCCACCCTCTATTAGGTGTCTACCAAACACATCAGGTGCTAGGGACATAGAGATGATTAAGACATAGCTCCTACCCTCAAGGAACTGTATTTTATCAGCGGGACAGATGGGAATACACGGTGACGGGTGAGAGAGATGCTGGCCTGAGGGTAGTGGGCTGGATTCTCACTTGTTATTTCCTGAACTGGTGACACAGGTGAGATGCAGACCCCCTGGAGAGCAAAACTGGTCCGGAACGTGGGGAAGCAGATAAGATATTTGGCTTTCCTGAGTAAGCAATGGCCTGAAGCCACTGCTCGAACATCAGTGGAGACTCTAGGGCTGTCATTAAAGGAAATGGAACAGGGTGTATCTGCATCCACTTCAGCATACGTTATTAGGGGGATGGCCATGTAGATGGATAATCACCTTTTCCATTTCTGAGCTCAGGGTGTATGGAATCTCTAGGAGGGCTTGTTAAAGTAGACTGCCAGGCCCAGGACTAAAGCGGCTGCTTCACAGTGGTGCCTGGTGGAGTACTGGCACTCGGGCCTGAAGGGATTTCCAAGTAGTAGTCCTATAATGAATAGTCCTCAAATAGTGTCAGGCCCTATGTTTAGTGCTTTACAGAAAGTGGACAGCTAAATTCTCACAGCAGTACTATAATGCAGAAATTATTACTATTATCATCATTATTATAATCTTTATTTTATTTTTTAAAAATTTATTTATTGCTATCATTTTATTTTATGGTGTGTGTATGTGCATGTGTGTGTGGGTACACACACATGTACCATGTGCATTTGGGTGTACATGGAAGCAAAAAAAAGGATGTTGGATTGGGAACCTTATCTTGGTCTCCTGAACTGCTGAGTCATCTCTTGAACCACCACATTCTCTTTATTTTATGCTCAAGAAAAGGGAGAGCCAGAGATGATAATGTGCCTCTCAATATCACAGAACTTGTAAGTGACAGAGATGATATTTAAACCCAGTCTGTTTGCGCGGAAGAACCCACATGTTTTCTGCCATTCCGTCCCGTCTGCCCAGTAAAAGAGAAGTGCTTCTTCTTTGTTTTTATAGCAAAGCTGAAGAGATTCGACAATAAATAAGTGAATTCAGAGACACAGTGCTCTTATTCCAGTTCAAATATTCCTCCAAATATATTATTAAAATCATTCCCCAAGAGCCGACGGAGAGACTATTTATTTCTTGAAAATAGTCGTAAAAATATACGAGAGCAATAGCTGGCTGTGTGCGGAGCCCAAGGAGTCTCCTAAGCCAATAGCTATCAATCCTTCTTTAAAGCAACGGAACACATTTTGTTAAATGAGAGTTTGCTAGGTACTCTAATACAGAAGGCAGACGGGACTAAAGCTGCTTTCAGACCTGAGGGAGTACATGTTTCGAGCCTTGTTGGACAGACACCAGGGGTCTTCCCTAATGAAGGGCCAGCATGGACTGGAGCAAGGCAGCCATCTAACCTGCTGTGAGCAGGCCGCAAACAGGACCAGTGAGGTTCTCAGGACTAAAAGGAATCCTTGCAAATACTCATGGAAGGGCTTTACCAGGACCCTTGGAGGTGGGGCTGGCTGGTCAGGTTGGGCCAATGTTGTTGTGATGCTTTTCTCATTGTAATGGTTGCCTTGCAATGCCTTTAAGTGTGGCTAGGTCCTCTTTATAGACCTTCTTTGAAAGACCAGTGCTGTGGCTTCAATGGGGTGTACACAAAACACTTTGTCCCCAGCTGGTGGTACCGTTTTTTTTGGGGGGGGATCTTTTCAAACATTTCAGATCCAGCTGGTGACATGGGATGGTGGGGTTGGGCCTTGAGTGTTATAGACTGCTTTACATCTGGGTCACTGTTCCTGGTCTGCAGATATGTGTGAAATCCTGGCCACAGGTTCCCATCACTAGGAATTCTGTTATGCCTTCTCTGCCAAGCCTTGCCTACAACGATAAGATGTTCTTCTTGAGCCCAAATTAGTCCTTCCTCCCTTAAGTTGCTTCTGTGAGATATTTTGTCAATAATGAGAAAATGACAACTTTAGCTACCCACCAAACTGCTTAGCTTATTATGTGAAGCAGCCAATTCTTCTGTGGGCTCAGTCCTAGTTTGCCTTCTGCTGCTGTGAAAAGACACTGATCAAAACCAACTTGGGGAGGAAAGAGTTAACTTCACCTTACAGCTCAGTCACAGAGGAAAGCTAAAACAGGAACTCAAGGCAGGAACCAGAGGCAGGGCCTGAAGCGGGCCATGCAGGGACAACACTGCTTATTGGCTTGCCCCTCATGGCTTGTCCAGCCTGGTTTCCTCTACCTCCCAGGCCCGTGTGCCTGGAGACAGGTACCCTCCTCCTACATCAATCAGTAACCAAAAAAGTGACCCACACACTCGCCCAGAGGCCAAACTGATGGAGGCATTTTCTCAGTTGAAATTCTCTCTTTCCCAGATGATTGACTGTTATTTTGTTTCTGTCAACTTTTAAGTTGACAAAAGTCTAATCAGTACTGTGTCTATATGAAACTCAGAGTAAGAAGCTTCATCAGATACTTCTTTTTCCTCTAAAACCCATATTTTTCTATTGATTCTTTGTGAATTTCCTGTCATGCAGCCAAACCCCATTCATTTCCCAGTCCTTCCATATCTGCCCTCTACTCTTGTAACTTACTCCCATAAAAAATAGAAAATAAAAATTAAATTAAATAATAATTAAAAAAAATCTCACCGAGCATGGAAACTGCCTTGTGTCACAGTGTATGTCCCACAGTATATACTTTTGGCCAAACAGATTTACTTGCAAATGCTCATTGCAATGAGCCTGGTTGGAGGCCTCTGGCTTCTGCTACACCATTAATAATGGACCCTCATGGAGACTCCTCTCGGATATCCTCATCAAATACTTCTAAAGAGAAGGACTCCACCAAATGTTCTCTAGGGTTTCTATTGCCATCCAAATACAGGTTCAGATAGAAGTTAACAGCTACCTCCTTAGAGGGATTCTGCTCACTACGTGTTTCTGTTTGGGTGAATGGCTCAGTACTTACAGACATATACAGAATGCCTGTGGCTCACTCCCATACACAGGATTGATCATAAACTATTCCAGATGCCAACTTCTTTATTTAGAATTTAATTCATTCATTACAACCTATTTATTTTTGTATTATCAGCAGAGACCAGGAAAGTAACTGTTCCCAATTCCCATTTTTCTATTTGGTAGTAACTGGCCACACAACTAACACCAATCCAATCATATCATCTTTTTTAAAGGCTTATTTTTTTGAGACAGTGTTTCCCTATGTAGCCTTGGATTACTAAGAACCCATATATAGACCAGGCTGGCCTTGAACTCATAGAGATCTGCTACATCTGTCTAACAAGTGCTGGGATTAAAGGTGTATGCTTTACATTGCAAGCCTTTTAGGTAAATTTTACTTTTATTTACATGTATGAGCTACAATATAGATGCTGGCAGAGACCTAAAGAGGCTGTCAGACCTACTGGATCTGGAGTTACGTGAGATTTCCAATGTGGTTGCTGGGAATCAAACTCCAGACTTCTGGAAGAGCAGCTAGTGTTATTAATGGCTAAGTCATCTCTCCAACCGCCGATATATCGTCCATTTTACAAGGAAAATGCTTGATCCCATTCTTATTTTTCCTTTTATCACTGCTGGAAATAGGTAACGACCAGAGAACCTCTCCTGGGATGCAGGTGAGGGAGCCGAGTCTGGCAAGGACAGGCCATCAGATCCTTGCTCATCTTTAAACTCTTATTTGTGAGGGAAACAAACTTCTATCTTGTTTAAATCACAATATATATTATTATGGTATGTGAGTAGTATATCTGTTTGTGTGTATTCATGTATGTGAGAATGCATGTATATATGCGTGCATGTGTATGTGAGATCATCGTGTGTGTGAGAAGCATGTATGTATGAGTGCCTGTGCATTTGGAGGTCAGGGGGTCAATGTAAGGTGTGATCTTTTATCTTGTTTTTTGAACAGGATCTGTCATTGAATCTGGAGCTCACTGGCCTGGCTAAACTTGAAGGCCAGCGGGCTTCTGGGGTCTGCTGCTCTCTGTGGACTTGGGAATTGCTCTGGCTGGTTTCTGGGCCCACACCTTATGACACTGGCTGATTCTGTTTTCTGTCTCTTGTTATGGTGTCTTCAGGAACCTCAAGCTATTGTTCCAAGTGTGACTTTCTGAAACCACCATTTGAAGGACACCATGCGAGATCACTTTAGTCGGAAGTTCCAGCCTTCCAGATACCCTTCCAAGATTACAGACACAAAAGATGCTATCTTAGACCCCTACGATCAGCCTATCAACTGAACATCACAAATACCCTGACTGACAGCTCCTGAAGAGTGAACAGAAGTCATCCAGGTCACATGGGAGACAATGTATTACACTACTTTTCTGAACTGTGGCCTCAATAGAAACCACTGGTGACATATTAAAAATGGCAGAATGGGGGTTGAGTGTGGTGGCTTATGCCTTTCATCCCAGCACTTGGGCTACAGAGGTAGGCAGATCTCTGTGAGTTCGAGGCCAGCCTGGTCTACAAAGTGCGTGCAGGACAGTCAGGGCTCTGTTACACAGAGAAGCCCTGCCACAAACAAACAAACAAACAAACAAAGGCAGAATGGAAAGATGCTTGTGCCTTAGCACTGAGCAGCCTCAGAAAGCCACTGCACCAACCTTAGACTCATTTGACCTTCTTTTCATTCAGTGAGACATAAGAGTCCATATTGTCTAAGCCACTTTGGGTTTTTCTGTTATTTGTGCCATTTAAAGCATTCCAAAAAATACTACCTTTTATCTCTCAAGAGGTTTTTGTGACAGGGACAAGAAGTTGTGGGTGGGTTTAAGGCCACACTCTGACTTCTTTAATGAAGTTACCAGCAGAGAATGGTGTCCCTGGTTGTCACCATCAGGTGGCCCTCTGAGGTCCCCTGGGATTTGATGCAGCACAGTCTGCAGTTACTCTAGCCTGGAGGTTAACAGCAGTGGCTTCCACGGTAGGGCTCCTCTGACTTCTCTTTGTTTCCTAGAGGAAGCCAGCCTGGTCCTCAGGATAACTAAGACCATTACCAGTTTCAGGTGTAGGGAAATCTCTGCAAACCCACAAGGGTTTTGTGTTTTGTTTTGTTTTTCAGCCTTTAGTGGTTTTAGAAACAGAGCACCTGCAGGAAGCCTCTGAGCTCTCAATAGAATCAGCCTCCTCCATTTCTACCAATGAGCTGGTTGTGAAATGAACCACTTGTCCAGACAGGTCACATTTCTGTTCTAAAGTGTTTCTTTTTCTAGGGTCAACAAGCAGGTGAGAATCTACATTACCTCCATGACTCCTACATGGGTAACAAATGAGATTCTTCCAACATTTTTCCCATTGCAAGGTTTGGACTACCTAGAAATGGGGCCCAGTGGGTGGAGAACTGAAACTGAGAGTTTTCTCCCAAGACAAGATGGAAGAAAGGACTAAAAACAACCAACCAACCAACCACAAGAAAAATCAAGGTCAGGATTAAATCATCATCATCATCATCATCATCATCATCATCATCATCATCATCAGCAGCAGCAGCAGCAGCAGCAACAAGAACACAAGATCAGCAGTGTGAAGCCACACATCAAACCAGAGTCAGAGAAACTTCTTAAAGAAGAATGTGGGGACAGAGTCAGTGAAAGATAGAAAAGAAGACACATATGCGTTGGCAATAGTGTGCTGTGTGCTGTGTGCACACATGGGTCTGATGGGTAACCTATAGCAGCTGACATCTGATGGCGGAGAACACTGGTGTAGCTGGTTCACTTAAAACATTTGAGGGAAGACGTGTTTAGTTATATTCAAGATGCAGCCTAATGCATCTTGCTCAGGAAAACAGTGTTCACCCAATGGTTCCAGGGTGTGACCTGTTAACTAATTATAGTATTTATTTCAATATTTCTTGTATGACAGCTAGTCAATTACTTGGCCATTTCCCCATCTGGATCAAAAGACCTTTGAGGATAGACTGTTTCTTATTCTTTCACAGCATATACCAGAATGCTTTGTACATATAAAGTACTCAATAAACATTTTGATTAATAGCCACTGTCAATCTTTTGGGTTGGTGTTTTTTTTTCTGTTAACATTAATAAATGGATTAACAATGGTTTTGATGGTGCATTTTTTCCTCTATATGATATAATCTAAACAGAAATACATCACAAAGGAGCAAAAATTAAACCTTAGGTAGAAGAGTTTAACATAATTAAGGAGACATGGGGAGAGAGGCAGGAGAAGAGGTGAGAAGAAGCTGAGTGTTCCTCTGATTTAGCTCAGCTTTCAGATTTTCTTCTAAAAACCTCCCAAGCCTTTTTCTACACATGGTATTTTCTGGCTGTATATTTTTTCTACAGTGTTTTCCCTACTTGGCCACAGAGTTTCATTTATTAATGAAACATAATTAGGCCCCATTTCAAAAGGAGGAACAAAGGCTGTTTTGTCCTGCTCTGAAGCCTGGTTCAGCTGGGGTCAAGGTGACTGTCAGCATCTCTGTGTTTAGGCTACACAGACTTGGATGCTTCGGCAAGACAACTGGGGGGCCATTTGGTCAACTTCCCACTCCATGGAGCCCCTGAAAGCAGTCCTCCCAAGCTCTGGAGTCTGTGTTCACTGATCATAAATACAGGCCTGTGGCTTCGAGTCCCACTTGGCAAGGAGAGTGTGGTAGCTTCGCTGCCAACTCTGTCATTTCTCAGGGCCCAGAGCTATTTTGTGATGGCTCACAAATCAAGCTCACATGATGGCCTTCCAGAATGGAAGCTCTTTCTTCAAAAGTTATTACCATCTCCTCACTGATTAGCTGTTGCTTCTGAAAACATTCAAAAGACTACAAAAATATGGACCTCTCATGCAAATATAATTAGAGGATAATAGAGAAGGACAAATGACCAACACTGGGAAACGTGGCACTGCCTTCTGTTCATTGAGGGTTGGCACTGCTAACCACTCCATATTCACTATTAAAGTCCGTGTAAACAGCCCTGTTATATAATCTGAAAGCTGCACATGGCAGGTGGTGTCAGGTGTCAAGTCACACAGTCAAAGTCACATAGACAAATTAGTGATGGATCCTGTATGAAAATTTATGTCTGGTTTGATGTATGAAATATGGAAAGGTATAAGTTAGTTATCTTCATGGGACACTATATATATATATATATATATATATATATATATATATATATATATATATATATATATACCTTCTTACACATCAGTTGGCCAAAATGCTCAGTAACATGGCTGCTGCTCTACAGTGAAATGTTAAATATGTTGACTGAGACAATGGAATTAAGGCATTCTATTTAGCCAATAACTGATGAAAAAATTACACACACACACACACACACACACACATTCTTAAACAGAAGGCTCAGAGTAGTAATGAAGTCCTTTTAACTCCTATGAGACAGAACTGCCAAGCCAATTTGACTTATTCTCTGTGACAAACTTGACCTTAATGGAGATTATTTCAAAAATGCAAAAATAACTAAAAAAGATTAACATTCTAACACTAACATCAGGTTAATTAATCCATTAATAGCATAGCAAACATCGCAAAGAGAAATCCTTCAAGTAAAATAATTTACTAACTTAGCTTAGCTAGACCTATTTTGAATCATTTATTAACAATGGAATTAAAATTTGCACTTCCAAAATGTGGGCAGAACAAATATAGATATCATTACAACCTTGCACTGCAAAATCATAAAGAATAACTATCAGAAAGGAAGATTTAGAATCAGCATCATTGCCATATGCAATATATTTTCATGCATTATAGTTGCTTTGTATGGCATAGCGTTCAGTATCAAGTTGACATATACCTTGAGTTACCTAGGAAGAGGGAACTTGAGCTGAAGAATCAGATTAGATTGGCCCATGGCCATGTGTCTAAGACATTTTCTTAATTGCTAATTGATATACTGCAGCCTACTGCAGGTGGTACCATCCCTGGGCATGTGGGCCTGGGCTGTATAAGAAAAGTAGCTGAGCAAGCCACAGTAAGCACGCCAGTAAACAGCATTCCTCTGTGGCCTCTGCTCATTCCTGACTCCACATCCCTGCTTGGAGTCCCTGCCCTGGCTTCCTTTCATGATGGGTTGTGAGCTTTAAGCCAAATAAACCCTTTCCTCCCTGAGTTGCTTTTGGTTTTAGTGTTTATACAGCAGCAGAAAAGCTAAGTAGGGCAACAGAGTAAACACACAGTAATATAAGAATACAAAATTCTAAGAACGCACATAGTGACTTAAGAATTATGGAGAGAATAGATTTTTAAATCAAAATCATCACTTTTAAAAGAACTCAACAACATCATCATTTTAATGTTGGTTATACAAGCAAAATGTCAAGAGTATAAAAAAATATTTGGGAAAACCTTCTCCAGGTGAGGAATTTCTATTATAAATGCAGGGGAATAGCAGAACACAGGTGTATGAAGGAGGAATGGAAAAGGTGAGGGAGGGGTGTTACCTGAAAGAGAGGGGGAGGGCAATATGGAAAGAGAAGTAGAGATGAGGGAAAAAGAATTCTAAGGGTGACTAAAAAAGCCATAGGGAAACACCTTAGACTTGACTAAGTACACAACTTGGAATTATAATGCACACCCCAGCCCCGACAAGTGCCATAGAGGATCTAACAAAAACTCCATTTACAGCCATGGGAAACCTCCTTTTGAACTGTTGGTCTGGGGAGTCCAAAAAGATTCCACTAACAATAAAAATTATTGCCATTGTCCTTGGATGCCTTCCAGAACTTGAAGGTAAGACCTGATTCCTGAAGACACCTAACAGTTTGTACACGGGGCTTGGAGGAATCAAGGTAGAACTTACAGGAAGCTTCTCTGAGGACTAGTTCTCCTAGTGCAGAAAATGCTGTGCAAGCTACCAAGGAAGCAAATCCTTCCCAGCGTAAAGCCCATAAACTACAGAAATTATCACCATGTCAGGATATACTCAAGGGTGTATAGTGGTACTTATATCTTGGGGGTAACCAACAGCCTTCTAATTGGACTTAAGGCCCACTCAGCAGGAGAGAATTCATGCTTGATTCTGTAAACCTAGCCAACTACCCATGGCTGGTGAGGTCATGAATCCTAGAAGAGAGCTCATTACTTCCATTTTCTGAAATCCTTATAATTCCCAACTGCTTCTTAAATACTTATATACACTGATAAGTGGAGTTCTCATCTGTCACCAAAGAAGCTTCTTTTTGCAACAGACAGAGAGAATTACAACAATCCACAAATGGTCAAACCTCAGAGACCAATTAACTGTGGGGGCACAACTCAGTTGATATTTCTATAACACAAAACCCCTACACCTAAGGCTCAGGTCACTAAGAGCCAGAGGACAAGAATATCCCCTGTGAGATGTTATCTTCTATATATAACAAGGAACTGCACACATGGAATCTTAACACCATGGCCACCTGAATAAGACCAGCACCAGTGACAGCACTAGTGGACGTTCCACTGTAGATGGGAGAAATCTCCCAAGACCCCATCCGTAGATGGAGACTTCAGGCAAGTAATGGTTGCTAAGAGAGGGAGAATCAGTCTCTAGGGGAGAAGCCACTGATGGATTATTCAGTCTCAAGTGGTCAGCTCTAAAGACAAATATGTGCAAGCAACATTAAATGAACTCAGCATGTTTTATTTATATATCTATATGCATATATATGTGTGTTTGTGTGTGTATAGTGATAATAATTAAGGAACAAGAGGTCATAGATTTGAGAGGGAGAGGGGAGGGTGGGCTCTGAGGGATCTGGGTGCGAGAGGGAAGCAGTGGAGCTGATATCCACATGGTACCCACAGATCACATTCTCACAAAGAGGATAGCATTATTTGAGACAATTCCCTGGGAGGGGAATGCTAGGACTGCAAATGTCATGGGTTACAAAGCACAGATAATTAAAATAGCAAGGCATTGGTGCAGATCAGGAAGTATAGAGCCACCCAGGTCAATCGGAACAGTGAGGTAACCCTATTTTTATATGACAATTTGATAGATGATAAAGTGTGGAGTATGATGGGCAAAATGAGTATGTCATCAATTTAAAAATCACTTGCTGTCTAAAATTGTACCAACCATGCCCAGATGAATTAGTTAGACCCATTTTAAAAAAGCCCATAGACCAACTTAAGGAAAAGAGAATCCATATTGTATAAGATCTTAGATACTATGTATACATAATGAACCATGATGAAGTTATATCAATTATAAAAAAATTGACTTAGTTATGACATTTTAAATTGTATGTATGTATATATATACATATATATATGTATATATACATATATATGTATATATATACATACATATATATATATATATATATGTGCTTACTGAGTGTGTGAGTGTGGGCATGTGCATGTTTAGCATGTGAATGGAAGTCAGAGGACAGCTTACTCATCTTGGCCAGGTTGAGGCAGGGTTTTTCTTGGTTTTCTGCTGCAATGCTGCTCCATGCTAGCTGGCTCACATGTTTCTGGGAGGTTCTTCTGTCTGTGTCTCCCTGTACATCTAGGAGTGCTTGGTTTACATATGTGTGCTACTGGATATGGCTCTCTGTGAATTCTCAGGATTGAATTTAGGCCACTAGGTTTACTTGGTGAGTGCCTTGACATTTAAACCATCTCCCTAGCCCTTTTATGACATTTTTATACATGATCACAGTTTGATCACCATTACCTCCCCATTGCCCTGTCTCATCTACCCCTCCTGCTGGTTCTGTTGTGAAATTTTTTTTACTCGCTTAAAGCAATAGAATTTCTTTAACAATGGAGGAGATAAATGGGACTCACTTGAGTAGCATTTAATATACTTCAATCATAAAAGTGTAAGAAACGAAAAGGAACATATTGAGAAATACTTGCCTTTAGATGGTATAATCAATACATATATGATACTTTCTAAGTCAGAAATAAGCTTATCACTAGGAAAAACGCATATATATGAGGAGTATAGTGGTTAGCTGTTTGTTGATACAAGCTAGAGTCATCTGGGAAGAAGAAACCTCAATTGAAGAATTACTTCTACCATACTGGCCTCTAGACAAGTCTGAAGCATTTTCTTGATTACTGATTGATGTGACAGGTCCTAGCCTACTGTGGGCAGTACCATACCTGGGGTCCTAGGTTATATAAGAAAGCAGGCTGAGCAAGCCATGGAAATCAAGTCAGTCGGCAGCACTCCTCCATGGCCAAGTTCCTGCCTTAGCTTCCCTCCGTGATACACTATAGACTACAGCTGAAATAGCCTCCTCTCCTCTAGTTGCTTTTGTTCAGTGTTTTTATCACAGCAATAGAAAGGAAACTACAGGCTGGTGAGGTGGCTCAGTGGTTAAGAGCACTTGCTGCAGGTACAGAGGACCAGGGTTTGATTCCCAGAATCCACATGACAGCTCAAAACCATCTGTAACTACAGTTCTAGGGAACCTACTTATAGACTTTACATGTATGTACTTGGTACATAGACATACATGCAGACAAATATGCACATATGCAGGCACACATGCATATAAAATAATTAAATATTTACAAGATAATTAAGAAAGCAAACTAGGACAAGAAGTGTCCCATGTAGCATTACTTTCCTAAGCCTTTCATTCTTTACTTGTTATTTTTGAGGCAGTGTCTTAGGCAGCTCAGTCTTATCTTACACTTAACTGTGTAGAACTCCTGGCCCTCTGCCTTCACTTTCCCAGTGCTGTTATTACAGGGGTGTGCCTATGTCTTTCTGACATAGCAGTAGTTTTTAAAGCATAGAGGAAACCTTATCTTGGTGATGTTGAAGACCCAGACAGATTGGAGCCCACCAACTTAAAATTTTGACATTTAAAGAACTCTCCATGAAAGACTGTATCTCACACACTAGAAAAAATGTTTGTGACACAGAATTAGGTGAAGAAGTAGAGTGTAAAATGTTATGGACACACTTGGAATCATGTAAAAGCACGCAGGCATGCTTCAGACCCAGAAGAGGCTGTGGCAATAGGAAAAGGCTTAGAGCAGTCATTTTTAATCTATGTGTCATGACCCCTTGGAGGGTGTGTGTGTCAAATGATCCTTTCACAGGAATCACCTATGACCATCCTGCATATCAGAGATCTTGGATATTTACACTATGATTCATAACAGTAGCAGAATTACAGTTATGAAGTAGCAATGAAAATATCTTTATGGTTGGGGGTCACCACAACATGAAGAATTGTATTGAAAGGGTTGTGTCAGTAGGAAGATTGAGAACCGCTGGCTTAGAGGGTTGGCGTTGGGGTAAACTATGAGTTACAAGCTCAAATCACATTAGAAATTGGAGAGGTGGAGATGACTGGGAAGAGTAGCAGGTGCTGAGGGTCTGGCCAACTGGTAGGCTCAGTCAAAGGGAGTCAAATAGTAAAATCAAGCTTTATTGTAGAGAAAGGATTGGAGTCTTCTTTAGTCAGATATACATGTTGGCCTCAGTCTTAGGGATGCCCTGGGAACCCCTAAAAAAAAATCCATGGAATGGTTGGAAAGCCATGATTAAGGATTTGAATTGGGGAAGCCATCCAATCAAATCAGGCTTTCAGCCTGTAACCTCTATCAAAATTTATTGTTTTATAATGGTGAATTTTGAAAAAAACAAAACAAAACAAAATTTAGATCTGAGCAGAAATGATAAAGTTATTGTTTTAGTAACACTGAGCTACTTGCATGGGTTTTGTGACTGTGGCCCTGTCTTTGAATTTCTCTTGACTACAGCTGTCTTGAAAAATGCAGAGTTGTTATCTGGTGGTGAATTAAACATCTATCGAATACTTGCATGCCTACTGTGTGCCAGCCCCTGAAGGAGAGGAGGAGAGGAAAGAAACAAGACTGAGAATACACTCAGTCTCATGGCAGCCTACATACTGGTCCTAGATTCAGATGTTTGCAATCATACCACATGTGTTAGCACATTCGTAGTGGCTCTGTGAATATGACTAACCACTGTAAAGGCAGGAAGAGTCACTCACTAAAGGCAAACTATGAACCGAATCTTAAAACAAAAATACAGATCTACCTGGGAGAGAAAGGCAGGAGGGAAGGTGTTCCAGGTAAAGGGAACATAAATCAGACTTGAAACAGAGCAAGACTCAGCTATGTGGATGTGCTGGTGGAATGAGAGAGGTAGACAGGATAAAGAACATGGAAGAACTTTCCTGCATGGCATCCTATAATTAGTTACTATAGTTTTAACTCATTCCCCAACGTTTGTGAATTGAAAATTTAGTCTTCAATGCAAAGTGGGACCATGAGGAGGTGAACAGTCATGAGGACTCCATCATGAAAGGACAGATGTCATTATCACAATAGTGGGTTTGTTTGACACTCACTTGTTTTTTCCTGTCCTCTCTTATTCCCTGTTCTTACTTTTGCTGAGATGATATTGCATAAATGGCCTAGGTATATCATGAATACAGTGTGGCAAGATCTGATCAACCAGGAACTGTTTTAAGATAAGTTGTTTCATTGCAGTTTACCCTGTGTTAAATAATCTATTTTAAAGAGAAACCTAAGACTGGAAATTCTAAAGGAATCTCATCGAGACTCAGAAGTAAACAACTCAGAAATCTTAGGAAGTTCCTGAAATTTATCAGATTCACACAGCCTATCCCTTTCTAAAAGTAAAGACTGGTGAAGAGACTCCAGCCTGTTGAGATGCCTGCCAATCATGCAGAGAACTCCAGGGTTCCAGCTTTTGTGAATTATCACCCATGTTGGAGTGAACCTTTGAATCCTTCATGCTCCAGCAAGAACCTCCTTACCCATACTCAACTAAGTAACCCCAGTAAATTCATTAGTTGACCAAATTGGGCTTTAGTAGACTTTGATCTGTTGTTGGTTACTCAACTGAGGTGCGCAGATATTTGTTCACGTCTCCCTAGGAACATCACAGCACAAAACAAATGAATCTCAGCCATTACACATCATCACCCTCCTTCTATCATAATTTCAATATAATCACTAAGCACTGTTATCAGTCACTGTCTTTAGGTATGGAGTGTTGATGCAAAAGGATCCTTGTGGACTCAGAATCCATATGATGCCAAACTTGCATGATATTGGATTTGCTGGCCTCTAGGAATAGGAGAAATGAATTTCTTTTATTAACTCTCCAGTCTGTGGTGTTCTGCAATAGCAGCATAAAACAAACTAAGACAAGTTCTTCCCAAATGGTTTCTCAGTCTAAAAAGTCATTGTTGAAAATCTTTCTTGGAAGCCTGACTTGAGAACACAGGAAAGAAGACCCGATTGAACTGAGGGAGTCTGCCCCCGAGCTGTGTACATTCTTCACCATTGGTCCCCATGGAAGCTTCAGCTAGGGCTTCACAGAGCAACACACACACACAGCTCTAGGAAAAGCAGCCACACGAGGGTTTTAGGTAGGAAGTAACTCAATCAGACACACAGGAGTTCAAGCTCTGTGAGGATTTAGAAGACCAATATCCAAAGATAGACAAGTGTGTGCAGTTGTGAAACACTCTGGATTTCTGATATCATTTATTTTTACCTGAGTTGCTAAACATTATGGATTTTGTACTCGCCAGATTCCATTGCTGGGATGATTGTTCTAATTTTTGAAAAGTAGAACGGAAAAGTCCCCTACGTTAATGTCTCCCCTGACACCAGGGAACCCATATTAATGTGTCAAGTGACACTGTGTGCTCAATTTGTTCTTTTAAGTTGATGCGTAAAAATCTCTGGGCTGAAGCAGTGTATCTCATGTAGATTTACAGACCCTGCCTGGGCAGCAAGGGACTTGTAGGTCCTCTCTGAAGCATGAATATCGCTTTTGAGCAAGTAGGTGTAACTCAAATTACCTGTGTATGTATTGGCTAGGAGCAGGCTGACACTTAGTTCACAAATTTATTTTCCATGGCTCCATCTGCTACCTTCCTTCTGGGTGACTTGTGTGCGATGTGGCATCTGGTGTGATGGCTTTTGGGATGGACATCTTGATATACGATAATCATCTCCTAAGGACGTCTGCACTCACATTTCTCTTTCAGGAGATGAAATATGAAGATGTCTTTCAATAAAACAGGTGCTGCTTCTTCTTGCCAGATCCTGCCTTGGGCGTTGAAAGCACCCCCACCTAACAATGGGCCCCAGCAAGTGCCAGTAGCCAGGTCTCTGTATGGGGCTGGTGGAGCCAAAGCAAGTATCTTGCTACAGAGGTGATTAGATGATATGAAATGTCAGGATCTCAATGAATTACCCTCCGAGGTTTCATAAAATAGAAACATGGTCTCATTTCTATTATTGCTGTGTCAACAACAACAAAACCCCATCTCTATTTTGTCTGCTTCTTTGCAGGGAAATGTAATAAATGGCATTTGACTTTGGAATGTATTTAAGATGGAATCTGAGAAGAGAGATCAGTCAGCTAAATCTGGGCATCATGGATGCTGGTGGAGAGGATGAAGAGTTTAGGGGCCTGAGTGTTTTCTTCAGTTTGCTTCCTGTAGCCTGGCATTTATCTTTGTTTTTCTTCTGTGGTGAAGAGTGGATTGAGGAGATTACTGAAAGGCGCTTTCAGCATTCACACAGCAGAGAATAGCAGCACATTCCTCCAGATGGATCCATTAAGCGTAGCATCAATACCGCTGTTTCAGGTGCCCAGCAAAATCAGTAAAATAAGCTCATGATGAGATGGCCTTGGAAGCCATGTTAAAGAGGAGATTACCCTCTGAGGTGTGAGTGAGTTCTCTAATGGATGATAGTGACCCCCTGCAGAAGCCTCAGGTTTCCCTGAGGGTCAAGTGGCTCTCGGAGTGAGATGTGCTGAGTAAACTTGGAAAGCAGAGTCAGGGGGACAGACTTAGATGTAGTGTGAGAGGGTCTAGCCCATAGCTCTGCAGCAAGTGAACCCCAGCATTACCAGTTCTCCGCGCTTCCATAGTTTTTTCATTCACATATATACTGGGCGCGGCCACCATTATGTTCTGGGCTGGACATGCAGTGATGTGCAGTGAACACATTTGTGTTCTCGGAAGCTACTTGGTGCTAAAAAGTCCAGGAAGGTACAGGACAGTTTCATAAAGTGAGGACTATGAAGACAGTACAGTGGGTGATGAGGGGAGGGGAGGGCTTTGGGAGGAAAGGATGTATAGCAATAGCTCTCCAGTAGGCCCTCTGGTCTAGAATGCAGTGCTGTGGAGAGCTCATACCCTAGTGAGGATACATGCTGATGAGAGACCCATGGAAGCATGCTCTACAGAGTGGACTTGAGTGTGCTGGTCTTTAGTGAGAACTCTGCTCTTGTAAAGGACAAGAGCAACATATATGTATTACTTACTCTTCTGTGGGTAGAGAGACTGATTAACTACCTGGAACCCTGTTCTAAGTCCCCTCCTCGTCTTCCTCCTTCTCCTCTTCCTCCTTTTTCTCTTCTTCCTTTTCCCCTTTCTCCTTTTTTCTCCTTTTCTCTTCTTTCTCCATCATCATGTGCTTCTTCTTTTTGAGACAGGCTCCCATGCATCACGGATAGCCTCTGAATTGCTACATAGCTGAGGATAACCTTGAGATGGTTCTCCTGATTGCATCCCTAGTGCTGGGATTACAGATATGCAACAATATGCTTGGTTTAATGTAGTTCTGGGGACCAAACCCAAGGCTTCCTGTGAGCTAGGCAAAGCAAGCATCCTACCAATGGGACTCCTGCTGCAGCCCTGTTGTTATTATTATTGTTGTGGCTGATATTCTGGGAGGCCCCTCTAATATCCTGACGGGTGTTTCTCAGTGATATTTTGAAAGGGGCAACAACTTTGACTCATGTTTTGTTCAATCATGAGCATTCAATCAGGACACTCAATTTAGAATTAATTAAATCCACATTAGAATCTAATCTTGCTTGAGAATGATATTAAGGGGAAACTCATCCTATCTTGAATGATGAGTTTTTGAGCAAGTCTACATAATCAAGAATTTATCTATTTTGTAGATAAAGGAATACTATCATAGCGTAATTATAAGAGATGAACAAAATAGATTAGACAAAAATATGACTTCTTCACCATCTCATTCTCAAAGTGAAATTTGTTTTTTTCTTTACTTGGCAGATACCTGCTATTAAAGTCATAGCTTAAGAACTGATATCTTGGGCTGGAGAGATGGCTCAGCGGTTAAGAGTACTGGCTGCTTGCTCTTCCAGAGGTTCTGAGTTCAATTCCTAGCATCCACATGGTGACTCACAACCATCTGTAATGGTCTCTGATGCCCTCTTCTGGTGTGTCTGAAGACAGCTACAGTGTACTCATATACAATAAATAAATAAATCTAAAAAAAAAAAAGAACTGATATCTTGTCCTTATAATAATCACCATTGCTTATTGAACATTATATATAATTATTCAGTCATACACATTTTCTCATTCAAATTTCAAACTAGTAATATAGAATTAGCTGCTTGCTATTTTTTAGATGAGGTTTCATTATGTAGTGCTGCATGGCCTGGAACTTACTATATATAGACTAGGCCTCGAACTCACAGAGATCCACCTGCCTCTGCCTCACAAGTGCTACAATCAAAGGTGTGCACCACCACCATGCCCAATAGAGAGTTAGCATTGTTTATTATCCTCCTTTATAGATGAGAAAACAGGCTCAGAGAGGGTAACTCCTTAAAGATATTTGTATGATGAGAGGCTGAGAAGGAATCAAATAGGGTTATTTGGGATCCTGTCTCAAAAAGGAGACAGAGAAGAAGAGGATAAAGAGGAAAAGGAGAAGGAGGAAGAGAAGGAGGAATAGGAAGAGGATGAGGAGGAAGAAGAGGAACTATCATGTTCTTTCTGTGGCTTTGGTGGAAATGAAATGATGGGAAAAGACTTTCCAACGTCTCTCTTGTTTTTTCCATCCACAAAAATTAACAAGCCCACATGGTGCTGAGTGGTGCAAGATGCTGTAGTCTTAATCTCCACTAAGTCAGCATTGCTGGAGCTAGCAGCCTTCCCTGCAGCGCAGAGCGCAGGCCACTCATGGCCCTTCACACAGAAAATGCTTTTGTTCTTGCTGCTGTTGTTTTGTTTTTTAAATGAAACTTTAGATGTATAGGTGCATAAAACATGGGGCCAGGAATGGCTCCACTCGTAAAGTGCTTGTCTCACAAGCATGAGGACCTGAGTTCTGATCCCTATTAGGTGAAAAGCCAGGTATGGCTGTCCACTCTCCTCTATCCATGCCTGTCCCTGCACCCACTTTTGGACCCCAGCCCCCTCCCCCACATAAAGTAAAAAAAAATTAAGTGTGCAAATTAAATATTTCCTAATAATAAGTCAAGACATTTATTTAAAACAATTCATATATATGTATATAATTTTAAACATTTATTGAAGATGAAAATAAATTTATATAATAATGAGAAGTGCTCATTTATTTTTATGGAAAGATAAAGTCTTGGTGGACTATATAATATTGCAGGTCATTGAATACCCTTCAATTTTTTTCAGAGTTGATGATATTTTGATTTTATGATGGCCATTTCTAAGAACACTGCTTTGCATAAACATATAGTAAAATGGCTGTGTGCCATTTCAGCAATTGTTAGAAATTCTGCCCCTGTCCCAAGCTCAAATTCACTTAATGATTTTTTTTAAATGAAACTCAAGTCAGCAACTCAAATAGTAATTAAAAAAAAATCAAATGTTCTAAAAAACACAAATGTTCTTACACAGCATGATTTACTAATTTAATGTTTACACGCTGAAGAACGAGAGTAGGAAAATATTCAAGGTCTTTGTTTCCCATAATGAAGCTATTACGTTTATATAGGAGCAGAAAACTGTGTGCATACTATGAAAGCACTGCAGGCCGTAGTGTGTAGAAGTCTCTAATCCAAGCCGGGGTATTTGAGGATGTGTTCATTGGTGCTGGGTGCCTTGAGGGCATGCACAGTGCAGAGTGCACAGACTGCAAGACTGCAGACTATAGCACGCTGTTCTAGTGTACGCCACCAGAGACATGCAGGATTCCCACTGAGCATCTGATTTTGAAGGTGGCAGCATCTTCAGAAACCTTTCATTGTTGCAAATCAAAAATATTTTAACATTTATTTTCTAAACTAGGCATGTCAGAGCATGCATTTGACTGTATGCAGGTGTCTGCAGAGGCCAGCTGTGTCTGAGCCTCCTGGAGCTGGAGTCATAAGTAGTTATGAGCTACTGTGTAGGCATTGGATCCCCCGGAACTATAATAACAGACAGTTGTAAGTTGCTATGTGGGTATTGGGAATTGAACCCAGGTCATCTGGAAGGGCAGTCAGTGCTCTTAACATCTGAGTCATCTCTCTAGATCTATCTTGCCATTCTTGAGTCTCTCTTCTATTCAGTTGTAAAATTCCATATGTGAGGTAGTGGCCACAACTTAAGTAGCTGTGCTTTAGTGTGTAAGACGTGAACCTGGATGCTCTGTTCAAAGAACTGAGTATGGGTGAAGAATACAGGACCCTACAGGGTGTGGATGGAGTACAGAAGGCTGGATGAAGGGTGTCTCTTGAGCTGTGTGTCAGATGGTGGAAACATTTAAAGAAAAGAAGACCATATACAGCCACAAGGCATGCCCTCTCTGAGGGGGGGACTGAAAGAAATTTGAAACAGACAGGGTTGCAGGACACATGTGAACAGTTGGAGAGAAGAAGGCTGTATACATGCAGTACTGGGAGTTGAACCCAGGTCTCATACATTGAGCTCCAGCTCCAGGTGTGCTGCAGATACGAAGAGGCCAGACCAGAAAGGAGCTTGTTGGGAAGACAAGAAGCTTGGGTTTTGTGCTATGAGCCAGAGGCTCCTCACTGAGGGCTCACTTGCTTGGAAGGGTTCACAAGCTTATAACTGGACTCAGAATCACACACAAGCCAGCCCAGTGAACCCTCAGATCCAGCCTGGGCACACACGGAAGCAGGGCATAAAGGTGAGAGCTGCTACAGAATATGATGGGGCGGGGCACAGAGCGATGTAAGCAGGATGGAGACAGGCTCAGACTGGTGTCTAGGAAGCTCACCAAGCAACAGTAGACAGTGTGGGCTGTGGTTACTGGAAGAAAGTCAAGAAAAGGCAGGACATGGGGAGAGGGCAGAGGACAGGGGAGAGGCAGGGGAGAGGGATGAGATGAATTCAGGGGGTGTTTCAGAACTATCATCCCCCAGAATGGATGAAATAGAGTGGTCAGGGGAAACTTCTGGGGTCTGGACTGGACACTGAAGATAGGAATTTTTGTACAAAGCAACGTAACTGTGAAGACACTGGAAAGATGACATTATTCACTCCATTGAAAGGTGCACTGAAAGCTGACACGGTATCTAACAAAGTACAGAAGGAGCAAAAGCTACTTTCAGACACCTCTGACCTTCCAGACCAAGTTGTGAGCTGGCCACTCTTTTCTGCATTCCCGTGTCCAGCGTGTGGCCGACTCTCAGGGTGGAAGCAAACCTGACCACAAGGACCATTTGTTTCCCCAAACCAAAGAGGTTGTGTCATGAGATTTCTATGTTGGAAAAAGCTAGATTCCAATTTAGTGTGAGTGCAGAAACAAAATTCGCTCTAGCCCCAAGACCAACTTTACCTCGGTTTCCGACTGTCATTTGGAATCTGCATCAATGCCCTATTTAAGTCAGTGAAAAGATGTAAGTAAACAGAAGCACCTTTCCTTTCCTAAGATTAAATTTTTAAAAAGTTAAGGGCGAATGCAATAAATTAATTAGTAAATACTTCCATTTCAGAATCATCTTTTATTATTCAAGCTTACTATGAGTAGCTGTAGGGAGAGTTTTAGAGAGTCACTTTTGCTTTTAGTTATGCATATATGTGTATGGGCAGGGAGATGCATATGAATGCATGTGTGTTCAGAGGCCAGAGGCATGAGAGTGTGAGCTGGAGAGGCCGGTGGCTGCGAGCCACTCCACAGAGCTGCTGGAAACCGAACTCAGGGCCTCTGCAAGAGCATGGTGAGCTCCTACCTGCTGAGCTGCCTCTCCGGCCCAAGAGATTGTTTCAAGTGGAGACTTGTGGAGCAAACAAAGTAGAAGTCCTTCAGCCACAGTGGCTTTACCTTGGGAAGGATACAGAGCCCAGGTTCCATGACTGATGATGATAGTGCAGCCATGACTAAGAATCATAACCTTGGAGCCTATTCCTCCCCTCCCCCTTTATCTTTCCACTGTTCACTCAGAAATGTATTGTTTAGTCTCCAAGTATTTGTGTAGTTTCTGTGGTTTTACATGATGTTCAATTGATTGTATTTCATTGTTGTATGATATGCTTTAAGAAATTATTTTAATTTTTTTTTGTATTAGTTAGGGTTTGTCTTATGGTCTATAATGTGTTCAATTTAGCAGAGGGTTTCATGGACCACAGAGAATATGTTTATTTTCCTACCTGTTAGATAGACTGCCATTTAAATATCTGTCAAATCACCCCCCCCCAAAAAAAAACCCTTCAATCCCCCAAACCCCACATATTGGAAGGTACTATTTTTATAGAGAAATCTAAATTAAAATACAGAGGTCTTGATTAAAATACAATAGATAGGCACAGTGGTGTGGGGTTGTCACCTCAGCCAAGGCTGAAGTTGGAAGATTGCTTGAGCCCTGTAGCCTGGAACTAGCCTGGGCTCAGAAAGTGGGGGTGGGGAAGAGAGGAAAGGAAAAGAGAAGAGAAATGGGATGGTAGTGCTGGTGGTGGGTGGTGGTGGTGGTAGAGGAGGTGGTGGTGGATGGTGGAGGGTAGTGGTGGTGGACAGTGGTGGGTGGTAGTGATGGTGGACAGTGGTGGGTGGTAGTGGTGGTGGACAGTGGTGGGTGGTAGTGGTGGTGGTGGTGGTGGGTGGTAGCAGTGGGTGGTAGCGGTGGGTGGTAGTGGTGGGTGGTAGGGTGGTGGTTGTTGGGGAGATGGCTCAGTTGATAACGTGCTTGGTTCACAAGCACAAAGACCTGAGTTCAGTTTCTTTGCAGATACTTGAAAAGCCAGTCATGGCAGCAAGTACCTGTAAGTGAGGATGTGGAGCCCTGAAGCTAGCTAGCCAGTCAGCCTAGCTGAATCCAAGCACTCAATGACAGAGACTGTCTCAAAAAGTAAAGAGAGATCAAAGAAGACCCAATGCTATACTCTGGCTTCTTCATGCACACATGAGTGCTCGTACCCATACAACACGCACACATATACACACACTGCAACACACACACACACTGCAACACACACACACACACACACACACTGCAACACACACACGCACTGCAACACACACACACACTGCAACACACACACACACTGCAACACACACACATACTGTAACACACATACTGCAACACACACACACTGCAATAAACACACATACTGTAACACACACACACTGCAACACATACACACACTGCAACACACACACATACTGTAACACACATACTGCAACATACACACACTGCAGTATACACACATACTGTAACACACATACTGCAACACACACATACTGCAACACACACACACTGCAACACACACGCAGTGCAACACACACACAGTGCAACACACACACACACACACACACACACACACACACACACACACACAGGACAAAAGGAAATAAAATCCATAAAACTGAACAGAAATTCACAGAGCACCTATTGTGTAGGGTCCTGGCTAATTAGCTTACAGGTGGATAATTTTCTAAAATTCCGTAAAGACAGGCCAGCATTTGATAAGCTTAAGAAGGCTCAGTATTAAAACAACATAGAGTTAGCTCAGGTGAGCACATCCTCTCTGTGAGGTTGGATTCAGGAGCTGTCAAGCGCACAGACATCTGAATGTGAATGGTCCTTCTGTCCTTTGGCTCAGTAGTGCACAGCCTACCGACACTGTCACAGGCATATAGCCATACTCCATTCCTAGCAGGCAGCTGGAGATTTTAAAAGGACAGTTAGGGCTGTGTGCAATCTTTACATCATGCCCCAATTTTGAAGCTTGGCTCCATGTAGGATGGAAGGCCGGGTTGTGTTTTAATTGTTGGCAAGATGAGGTCTGAGGAGTCAACAATTACTTAAACTCTGCATTTTTTAAGAGAACCGAGAGGCCAGGAGGCTTATACTGCTATACTGCTTCTGCTAGTACTACTTTAAATACAAAAATGAAAGAAAATTCGGTCAAAAACAGCATAGAAATGAGTTCTGCCAGGGGCAGACTTCCAGGGAAGCCAGACCTTGAGACCCCCTTGGTACTTCTGAGGGGTCCCATCTTCTCTGCATTCATACCTCCTGTCAATTAAGTTGAAGCCTGTGAATTCCAGATTCGCCCCTTCCTGTGGCACTCTTAAAGTCCTAATGTCCCTGAGTCCTAAATAAGTCTGGTACTTCCACGCATCAAAGGCAAAACAGTACTGAGAACATCACTATCTGCAATGAAATGTCAGGAGTTGAAGCCAAATGCCCAAGCACCCAACAGTTTGACTACAGCCTCATTTACAGAGCATGAGTTGACAGCTGGGGAACTGGGAAATAAGGCCTATGTCACTGCCTTCTTAGTTAATATTTAATTTATCTCCATCTCGCCAAGGAAATCAGTAAACATGAGTCTATCAAGTGCTTAACCTGTGGCCAGCCCTGGACTAGATTCTCAGGGGGACCAGAGCTGGCGGGAGCATGGATTATTTTCAAGTCTTTACTCAAAAGTCTGGGCAGAAGCAGATTGCTGTGTACTGAACACAGGTCACTCAAACAGCTTAGCAAATCCTCCAGGAAGGAATGTGAAGCTACTTCTCAGCCATTTTCACATCTGCTGCACTTTGGTAGACATGAGAAGGCAGAAGACAGCCACCAGAAACCAGGGCACGGGGACACATGGTGTCCTTCCCTCCCCTTTCTCCTCGAACATTTCCTGAGATCCCCTTCCTAGCTCCATAGTAGCTATTTCACTGAGAAACATTTTACATAATATGATTGATTTATTTAAACTGTACAGTGGAACAGTCTTTATTAGTCATAGTTTCATGTAACCATCAAAATACCCATTTACAGTGACTTACTCAAGCCCAAGCCCCATGACTTAGGCACCCCTATCTTTCTCCCCTTTCCCAAGGCCACTGCAAACTGACCTGTGTTCATAGATTTGCCTGTGATGGCCTTTCTAAGTTTCCATTTGTGTCACACCTAAGGCAGGGCCTTAGCCAGCGCTCTCCCCATTACCTGTACCCTGTCCCAAGAGACTCTATAACTAACTTGGAGGAAACACCATCTATCCTTCGAGGACTAACTTTTTTTTCTGTCCTAAAAATGAAAGGGATGGAATTCAGGCACCTTTCTACTTGAAAGAATCGACTTTGAAATCCTAAATAGAAGCAGGAAGCAAATGGTAAAGAGTTGGGGAAGCAAAACCTTTTGAGCGCTCTTGTTAGCAAAGTGTGGCATTTTGGTGGAGCCCATTTTGCAATCTGCATTCCCTCGGATCAAGTCCCACCTTTAGGATGATCCCTGCACATTACTCAAGGATGCTTCAGAGTTGTATGTATACAGATAATCATAGCAGTGTAACCAATGCTAAAGAACAGAATGTGTGCTAGCAGAGGAGTCAACTTTCATGTCCCGTGCAGTCAGTTGGAAGCACAGGGCTCCCAACAAGAATCCTTGCTCCAGATGGCACCGTACACTGTCCATGTGCATGATGGCCTTTCTGCAGCTGTCAGGCACAGTCAGACAGAGTTCACTGCTCACTAAAGCCTGCTTGGTATTTGTCTTGCTTAGCTTTGTTTTAGGATGGGTTCTCAGGTAGCCCAGACAGGCTCTCTATGCTGCTGAGAATAATCTTCACTTTCTGATGCTCCTGCCTCCATCTCCTCAGTGCTGGGATTACAGATGTAAACTACTAGGTTCTGTTTATGTGGTGCTGGGGATGTAACTCAGGGCTGTATGCATGTTAAGCAAACCCTCTTACCAGGGGAGCTACGTCCTCAGTCCTTGTGTGCTATTTTTATTCCCATGTCTGCTCTTTAATCTTGTCATTGTACTGTCACTGTTAGGCCCCTGATATTACCCCGGACTGTCCTGTATTGTGATCACAGAGGCTTAACTGTGCCCATACATGCTACAAAGCAGACTGGGACATTGGTGCTTTTGATTATATAGAATTATATATAACTACTTTTTTGACTGTATTATTTCAGTGTGTGTATGTGTGTGTGTGTGTGTGTGTGTGTGTGTGTGTGTGGTATGCATTGAATGCAGGTATCTGTGGAGTCAGAAAAGGGCTCTGATCCCCTGAAGCTGGGGTTACAGGTGATTGAGAGCTGCCTTACACAGATGTTGGGAAACAAACTCAGTTTCCTCTGGAAGAACAATATGGTCTCTTAACTGCTGAACCATTTCTTCAGCCCCCCCCATCCCCTGAATTATATGTAATAATCCCAGCTTTTGTCTTTTGACTTGAGGTCTTTTTCACTTATTTTTGTCTATCATTAATATCTCACACTTTCAACTCATAAGAAACTTTCATCTTGTCAGAGTTGAAAGCCTGACATGTTCACTACAACGTATCTTCAGACCTTTGTGTGTTCAAATAGCAGTGGCTTCATTAAGGGCTCTGCAAACCAGGTTGATAGACAATATCTTTTGAACATTGTATGACATCTAATAGAAGTGTAATTTAGAACTTGCACAGTGTTAGATTATGTAATTTTTAAAGAGAACAGAGTATGTGCTTCTGAAGAAAGGCATTACTACTACTGGCTAATTAGTGACACATAGGATAAGGTTAAGAAATCAGCTGGTATGTACAGAGCAAGCACCACTAATCCCGTCCCACTTCCTCACACTCGAGACATTTCCATGTACACTGATCTTAGCTAACAAAGGTGATCATGGACACATTTCATGTAGACTATCCCCACTGGTATTTCAATGGACTCAAGCACGTTCCCTATCCCACTTAGTTTTAACTGTCAACTTAAATCAGTCTAGAGTCGCCTGAGAAGGAAGACCCATGGAGTTCCCAGATCAGATTGGCCTGTGACATATCTTGGGGTGGGGAGCAGGGAGGGATTGTCTTGATTGTTAATTTATGTGGGAAGTCACAACCCACTGTGGGCAGCACCATTCCCTGGGCAGGTGGTCCTGAACTGTCTAAGAAAGCTAGCTAAGCATGGATATGAGCATGAGCTAGCAAAAGTGCTCCCCACGATTTCTGCTTTAAGTTCCTGCCTTAACTTCCCTCAATAAAGAACCTATAAACTGATTTAAATCCATTTCTCCCCTAGGTTACTTTTGGTCAGAAAATTGTATCACAGTAACAGAAAGGGAACCAGAACATGTTCCTTTCCCCCTACAATAAATGTAGGATGCATATTGACCTTCACATTTAGAATTTTCCCCTTAAAATTTACATATTAGAAAAATAAGTTTAAAAAAAATCTATTCACTGCTTTATTTTAAATAATTTTTAGAGGACTGCTTTAACTTTCAGTTTGATAACTAATTTATTCTGTAGCTAATTGAATTACTTTGCAATTAGCCTACTGGAGCAGGAAAGAAGACAAAATAAATATCTTTGTGATTGATTCCTTGTAAGGACAGAGATGCATGAGTAAACATATTTATTATTCTAGCCAATTCAGATCCTTTTGTCTCTGCATGGAATAGCCTGGGGTCCTCTGATTGTTTTCCCCAATTCCTTTTATGCATTGTGTATGTGAGGGTTAGCCCTGGCATTTCACTGTTGAAATTAACTTTGAGCTTTGCACTGACCCAATGGCTGGCATCTGACATTCAAGTCTGAGTCACTAATGAGGTTTGGTTTGCATTCATTACTTGGGTATTGAAGAGTATGCTGGAATGTCCTGTTATGAAAGTGCATACCCGGAGTTTTGGACTCCATCAGCACTCAAGTGAAGAAGAATGCAGTGTCCACCAAAGGTTTTACAAACTGAATCTCATGTGACATTAGGAAGGTGTTATAGGCAGCTTCTTTTTTACTGGTGAGGCGTAAGTTGGAAGACAGAACCTTGAGAAGACGTAGTTTCATCCCTAACTCAAAGAGCTAGAATCGCTCACCTGAGCTCCACAGGAAGAGTGCCTGCAGAGGTAGTTACAAATGTAGCCTGATTTCCTTAGGCTCAACGGAAATTTCTAAAGAACTATGTTCTTTACATACAAGCTATGCAATCAATTTCACTTCATAGAGGCTCAGCTGGAGTCCTTTTATAGAATTCTGCCTCTTAGTGGCGTTGTTGAGAATCATACAATCACCCAAGAGTTAGGTAGGCAGGAAGCTTCAATAACAAATTTTTAAATGATTTATTTTATATTTAATTGTGTGTGTGTGTGTATGTGTGTATGTGTGTGTGTGTGTATGTGTGTCCTTTTTGTGTCCTATTTGTGAATACATGTGCTCACTTAGGCTAAAGGCACCAGATCCCTTGGAACTGGAGTTATAAGTGGTTGCAAGTCACTTGACACGGGTGCTGGGAATTGAACTTGGGTCCTCTGGAGAAGTAGTAGTACATGTTCTTAACCACAGAGCCATTTCCCCAGTCCTGTCAGTTGCTAATTGACTTTAACAGCCACTGCTTTGTGGGAATGCTTTGCAAAGGCACTGTGAAGAACAAGGCAGTATGATCCGAGCTGCCCTGTCCCGGGTCTCAGTGTCATGGCAGAGTGTACACTAATGGTATATTTTAGTGCCTCATTAGGAGGAGAGAATAACTGTTTCCATCAGGACACATATGTTTTGGAAAACTCAACTGGGGCCCAAGCTAGGAGAGATAACATGAGTAAAATATAACTCAGCTTGCACTTTTCCACCTAAGGAAGTGCTGACTATGAACCTATCCACCTTTTAATTAGCCCCATTCCCAGGTGCACAGACCAGTCCTTTTCTCAGAGTACTCTCCTGTCTCTAAGGTTCAAGACAAGGTGTCATTAATCTTATGAAGAAAGTGCACTTTGAGACAAAGCCATGGAGTTAGCTAAGTAGATTTCCTAGAAAGCCTTCCATTGGGGCTGCTGGACCATCCCTGCACTTTAAAGACAGTGTCTCTGCTCTACTTGTTTGAAGGAAATAGTCAAGGGAAAGACAGCCAATGTCTTGGGAAGTCAGACAAGGAGGCAGACCCTCCTCTTTCTCTGGGTGATTGTATGTATATCAGCATGCGTATCCATGTGTGTAGAGTCTAGAGGTCCACTTACGGTTTCATTCCAGGTACTGTCCACCTTGCTTTTTAAGCCAGAGTTTCCTACCAGTTTGGAGCTTGCCAAGCAGACTAGGCTTGATGTCTGGCCAGACCCAGGGCTCTGTCTCTACCTGGCCTGTGTTGGGATTACAAGTGTACATCACCATACCTGGCCTTTTAAAATTTAACTTTTTTTTGATGTAGGTTTTGGGGATCAAATACATGTTTTCATCCTCTTAAGGCATGTACTTTATTAACTAAGGAAACTAATCATCAGTATTGTAATTCTTCCATGGCAAGGTGATGTTGAATGTGAGATCATCTAAAATGAGCTTCATTAAGATGTAGAAAGAGGGGTTGTGGAGATGTTTCAGCAGTGAGGAGGTCTTGTTGCTCTTGCAGAGAATGGGGGTTCCTTTCCCAGCACTTACATGGTGACTCACACCTCTGTAACTCTGGTTCCAGGGCATCTGATGCCTTCTTCTGACCTCTGTAGGCACCAGGCATGCATGTGGTGCACACACATACATTCATTCTGGCAAACACCCACATATGTAAAATAAAACAAAAATAAATCTAAAAGGAGGGAGTCAAATGAAAATTATAAAAGAAAGCCTTGATACTAGACTAGAAAAAGCGAAATGCAGAATATCTAAACCTAAAAGATAGGCTTTCAGATTATCCCATTCCAAACAAACAACAACAAAAACAACATTCAAGATCTCTGGGGGGAAAAAAAAATCTCTGGGGAACCATTCAACGAACAAACATCCATATTTTTATAATGTCTGAAGGAAAGAAGAAAAAGTTAAGAGTATTACAAATGCCTTCAGTGACATCACAGCAGTGTGAATTCATCATCTTGGGAAAGACATAGACTTCCGTGTGTAAGAAGCTCATGGGACTAAACAGATATGGTTAGAGAAGACGTCAAGCTGAGGATGGTGGCACAGCCTATAACCCAACAACTGGAGACTGAAAGGGAAGTATTGTGGGTCAAGGCCAGTCTGGGCTATGAAGTCAGACTGTGTAAGGAAACAAAAATGTTCTTTACCAGTAGCATATTGTAGCCAAACTAGAAAAGTACACAACAAAGAAAGAAATTGAAACTCTGTGAACGGAAAGCACCAAGTCCCATTCCAGCGCATTCTCATTTGGTTTATTGGCAGAAACCTTATCCAAGAGGGAATAGAATGTTAAGACTTCACGACTAGCCTTTAGAGATGATGGTGGAAATAAAGACCTCTTAGAACAAGCTAAACCTGCAGGACCACCAGGCTAGCTTCACAGGAAGGCTTATGAGCGTCCTGCATCCAGACACAAAGGAAAAGTAGCTGCCATCATGAAAGCATGTGGAAGTATAAACCTCACTAAGAGAGTAGATGCAAGAAGGGAAATGGAAGAGACTGAAAAGTTACCAACGGAGTAAGGAAGCACAAAGACAAACTGGAGAGGACAGTAAGAACAAAGAAGATTTGGAACAGAGGACTCACCAAAATGGCAGGAATAAGTCCTTACCTATCACTGGTAACCTTGAGCTCAAGTCTCCAAATAAGAAAATCCATCTAAATGGATAAAAAGTTGATCTAACAACATACTGCCTATAATAAACCCACATTCAAATAAATGCACATATACACCAGAAGAGAAAGGCTAGAAAGCAGGGTTCTCAGCAAAGGGAAATATAAAGAAAACAGGAGTGGCTATGATTAAATCTGACAAAACAGGTTTTTAAGATAGAAACAGAGATAAAATGTTTCTATATAGTAACCAAGGGGTCAGTTTATCAAAAAGATAAGATTATAAACCATGATGCAACTAAAATTGAAGCACTCAGTTTCACAAAACAAATGCTATTAGACTCAAATGAGAAATATAGGTTACACTATAGAGATAATGGAATCAGCATAGAAATGTTGGAGTGACACGATACTATAGACTGAATGGAGAGAACAGGCATTTACAGGGAGCTCCACCAAACAGTACGTGACCTTCTCTAAAACAGACTATATTTTAGGTCAAAAGTCATCTCAGTAAAAATGTAAAAACCTGGACTATCTTGTTTCTCTTCTGATTATAATGAATTTCTTTGAACAAATGAAAATCCAGTATTGATGGCGAAGCAGAAGCCGGAGGCCTTGAACTGGACCAAAGACTCGATGCAGTGAGCATTTGCAAGCAAACCTGTTGGGGTGGAAGATGTACTGCATGATGTACAGCAGCTTCCACTGTCACTGTGATGGAGGAATATGTGATGTGGAGAGGTGGGTAGATGGAGGAGCGATATGATACATGCACAGAAAAACTCGAGATGACACGGCAACACAGCTGTAACATGCGTGAGAGGAGGCCCGGTTCATAGAGGAGACATGGTCATTGCCCAGAGGGATTGGCCAGATTTTTTTAAAAGTTTAATTTTAATTTTCTTTTGAGGGGTAGATTACAAGAGTAGAGGGTACATTTGTAGGACTGGGAAATGAGTGAGATTGGGGTACATGTTGTGAAATTTACAAAGAATCAATAAAAATGATATTAAAAAAGATATCCATAGAAAGATATGGACAAATTTCTAGACTCACCCCATAACCCAAGCTGAACAGACTTGATAGTAACTAATGAGATTATGTCAGTGAAAAAAAAATGGTCCCTCAAAGACAGCCTTCCCCAGAGGCTTCATTCTTGAATTTTACTAAACTTTTAAAGAGGCGATGCCAATTACAGAGCACTGAAGAGACTAAAAAGGAAGAAATCTTTCAAACCCATCTTATGAGGCCAGGGTTGCTTTACCACCCAAAGAAGGAGACAACAACAACAAGGAAAATTGTAAATAAATTCTTCAATGAAGAGAGGAAGAGAGGTGCAAAACTTCTCAACAAAATAAAAGTTGGTGGCACATCAAAAATGAAATTTGGCTGCACACCAAAAAGACCATTTGTCATAATCAAGTTGGCCGTGTCTCAGAAGTGTAAGGATGGGTCCATATACATACACCAGAAGTCATAATCCATAACATCACCAGAATAAATGATAAGAGCATATGGTTATCACAATACATGCAGAAGGACATTTGATACAATTCAACCTTCCTATGTAGTAAGAACCTAGAACAAAAAAGGCCTAGAAGTATCATGCCTCAGTGTAATAAAAGCTTGATACACCCAGTCCTCAGTCAGCAGCATGCTAAGGGAGGAGAAAATGAACAGCCGCAAACTTCTGACCTACTATTTTCACCTCCCGAGGGCGGCTATTACAGGAGTGTGCCACCATGCCTGCTGGGGACGGAGAGCAAGGCTTGGTGCATGCTAGACATGCATGCTACCAACTGAGCTACACACCTCTAGCTTACTCTCTGAAGAACTTCCAGATCATCTGTTATGGGCAAGACATGCAAGAGATCTGCCCCCACAGTGTCCTAAGTAGGGGAAGACTCTACTTTAAAGACTCTTAAAAATACAGTGTATGTTTCCCATAACTTGCTACTGACATGTTCAGCATTTTTACAGACATTTTTACAACTCGTTGTTTCCCTGCAGAACTGAACATATGGTTCCTATGTTCATGTCCAGTGGCTACCCAAACTTGATGTGAGTCCACTTTCAGCATGCCTCTAATGCCTTTGAGTTTTCTGTGAGTTTATGAGACCTATGCTTCTGTCTGCTTTTGTTCTTCTGTTTGCCACCTTAAAAAAAAAACCCCAAAAAACCAAAACTAAACCAATGGAAGCAAATACAATAAAATCCCCCAATAATTACATAAAGATGCTATGCAAACTGCATGTCTGGCTGGCATTTGCTGCTTGGAAGGCAGTTCAGAGGGGCCAGTGTTTCATGCATGAAAACAAAGATTATTTGAAAGTTGAATACATAAAAAGGCAAGTTGCCTTGGCTCTTGGATGCCTCTTGTCTGACTCTTATGGCTTTTGTAATCGGCATAATTTTGGCAAAAAAAAAAAAAAGAGTAGACTTCCAGCTGTTTCAAGTCACAGATGTATTCTTTTTTGGGGTTGTTCTAAAAATATGTACAGACTGTTTCCTTACGTTTTAAATCAGGATTCTCTTGATGGATTTTTTGCTTTGATTTGGAGTCTTTTGGTCCAGGACTGTGTGAGAGTGAACTGGATTCTAACTTTGTCTGGAGGAAAACTTCCAGAGCCATAAAGCCAGGCAGCCTTTGCTGTCTCTCCACTTCCATTTGGTAATTCACACTGTGTGCCCAGACCCAAAAGTTGACAAAGAACAAAGTGTGCCTGGCTGTCTTAAGAGCAGGGAGAGGAGGAGAGAAATTCCTCTATATTTAAGGAAGGAAGAGGGTGTGAAGAGACTGGTCACAAATTAGGGAGAATATTTAAGCTGTCAATACACAACTCTTTGTCTATCGCTGTCATATTATGAATTTGCCCCAGGCAGACACTGGGTCTTATTCATCCAAGCTCTGTCTCTGCAGGGGATACTTGGAGCAAGAGTTGGATACCCAGCCCAAGACTACTGTGGGACACCTGAGAGACAACAGAGGAACCGGGAAAGAAGGGTAGACAATGTCATCTAGAGGAGACCCAGATGCTTGGGAGAGGGACAGGAGATCAGATACGGGGGAAGATGCTGGGACCAGTGGAAAGGACCAAAGCTCTGGAGCCAGCAGGCGGGGACAAGCCCGTGTCCCCCTTCCTCTCTGGTTTGGACAGGAAAGCTGCTCAGATGTTACTCTCACATGTCAAATGGCAGTGGTAACATTTCTGCTTCATACAGGGTTAAAGGGGAGGACCCATGTAAGCACCTAACATGGTACTGCATGCCTCGCAGGAGCTCGAAACATCAGTAAGGTGTGACGATGATCATAGACTCTGTGGAGACTGAATTTTTTTAAAAAAATTAGTGCTAATGGACAGATGTGAGAGATACTTTACGATATCACAGATTGGGGTATATGAACCGGGACAACAGTTGTTTTGTCTACAAGACTAGGAAAAATAAAAGAGAGGATTTCCAGAACTGGTGGGGGGAGACAGACACTTTCACATGCCGTTGTATGAGAATGGCCTGTTTGGAAACTATTTGGTAGTAGCTATGACAGTTGAAAAGGACAAATACTCAACTGTTCATCTTCTGGAAACTCATTACGAATAAGTAAGAAACAGGTAAGCACACATAAGTAGATATTATGAATGTTTACTGCATAACTGTTTATAGCAGCAGTGACACAAAATTGAAAATGACTTAAATGTCCATCAATTGGAGAAAGTAGAATATAGCACAAACTTCCCTACAATGGAGTATTAATACCAGTAAGAATGAGATAGAGCAGCATTTGGAAAGGTATCCATAAGAGTAAATAAAGTAAAAGAAAGTAGTATGCTGCCCAACAAGAATAGCACTACTCTATCACTGTAAAAATGTCATATAGAGATGGATGGCAACATCTGTGGGTTAGAAATGATACATACCTGGCTGAGAAGAGTACCACCATTCAGGGTTATATATATATAATTTATAGCAACAGGAGTCTCCCATGTATCCAGGCACACAGTGAAAACATGTCAAAATAATGATTGAGAATTGTTCAATCAACGATGGAGCACTAAAACATGATTCCCTTATCTGCTTTTGAAATGGTCCTAGCTTGCACAGCTGCTGAAGGAGGCCTGGGCACGGGCCCCTCCCTGGTCTCTGGACAGCTTGTTCTATGCTCTTTGGGGGAGGTTCACACAGGGTTTCAGCACACACTGACCTGGGCCACTGTGGTCCAGATGTTGGATATGACAGGAAAAATCCAATTGTGAAACTGTCCTCAGAGTTCAAAGTGCTGAAGCCAAATGCTACCCTGTGCGTGCCAAGGCCCAGACATTGCAAAATGTACGTAATTATACAAACTCAAGAAAACCAAATGTTCTTCCTCCCAATGTTATCAGAAGAATTCCAGCTCACGGATTAAGATAGCATCAAATGACATTCCTGGATGCTTTCCCCTGTCTAACTGCCCATGTTTCCAGCAAGTCATTTCATAAATTTTGGTCCTCTCTTGTGGGAGTTCACAAAGCATTTAAGGCTTTAAGAGTCAGTGTCTAAGTGGGCTTCAAAAATCAGCTTAAACATCAAACTGTTCCTTCCCATTATGTTTACTTGAACAGACAAATTCTAGACATCTGAGAAGATGCGCTTTCTGGCTTAGAAGGATGTAATGGATTGCTGTGGCAATAGCAAGGAAGGGGCTGGAAGTAGGATGGCAGCAGGGATGAGGGGTGGGGCCAGAGCTGAGAAGATGCGGCTGCCAGGAAGCCTCTGGAGGCAGAGAGCAGAGTCCAAGGACAGGTTTGGAGAGATACTCTGCCTCTGCAGAGGGCTTAGGCAGCAGGGTAGAAAGCTAGGTCTGTGGCAGTGGGCTTGGGCACAAGGCTAACAGGAATTGCCCAGATGGCAGGACTGAGTGGGAGGAGAAGGGGATATAGTCCCTGGCAGGAGGGAGCATGTGGGAAACCATGCAGAAGAGAGGGGCTGGAGAATCATCGATGAAGAAAACAATGCTTGCTCCCTCTCTCACCGTCCACTTCAGCTGCATGATCTAGGGTTTTAAAACAGTTTTTTAGATCTTTAACAAGGTTGCAGGGGGACTCTACAGTCATCTCCTGGATGTGCAGGCTGCCTCTAATTTCTATTAGGACCATCTACACAGTAAACCTTTCTGTGCATTGGACTCTTTCTGTATTGAGGACGATTTCCTAAGAATAGATTCTGAGAAGTGGAACAACTGGGTCAAAGGAAAGGAACATATTTTATGTGTCTTAATATACAGTGGAGAGCATTTGGAGAGCCAAATTGCTTTCCAAAAGGTTGGTTGAACCCAATCGCTTTCATTTCAAACAAGATTTTATGGGTGATTATGCAGGCCTTTAATGAGATGTTTGGCTCAGAAATGATAGTACAAAATCTGACATTTATTCTGTGCTAATCATAGCTTTTCTACCGCTGCTCTTACTTAATCCTCACAACAAGGCAGTGTGACAGACATTGTTCTGTTGGTTTCACAGATGAGGAGACAAGCTCAGTGAGATTAAGCGCATTCCCAAGGTCACATGCTCAGTGGATGGCTAGCTTTCTCTCCATTTCATGCTCCCCACCCCCACTCCAGTTTGTTCCAAGAATACAAACCAACAGGCAATGATGTACCCAAGAAGATTTCTGAGAGTTATGAGCCTACAAGATGTCATCACTGACAAAGTTTGTTTTCAGAAGAAAGACATGCTAGCAGACAATAGTGCTCATAACCTGTATCCCCAGCACTCAAAAGTCTGAGGCAGGAGAATTGCTTTGGTTTGGGTTATAGAGTGAGACCTTGTCTTAAAAATATAAAAATAAGGAGGAAGAAGAAGTATATCTTGTTTTAGATAGTATCAGTTGATTTTTTTTGGGGGGGGTATCATATTCTGTCTATTTCCACCACCACAAACTTCAGTTTAGACCCTTGTTGTATTATATCCAATCACAAAACAGGCTGCAAAATGTCATCCTGTAACCTCCCTGAGCTGAAAATGGAACAGAACAGACCAGATAGTTCTGAGCCAAATCTGTGAGTTAGCTTCTCGTCTTAATCTTTCGGGTCTATGAAATTTTTCTCTGGCTTGTGTTTCCTACAAAAATCATTTTTAAATCTCAGCGCTGAACATTTTGTAGGACTCAAAACCAAGTGTTCGCCTGAGAATCTCCACCCATGGCATGGGCCGACTGCTCAGGTCTAGGTCCCAGAGACTGACTAGATAAAATATGCCATCCAACAGTCACTAAACAAGAAAAGACCAATGGGGTCCTTTAGAGACTAAGAGATTGTCTGGGAATTAGGCTACAAAGTCAGAAAGCCTGAGTTCAAATCCCAATTCTACCACTTATTTGCAGTATGACCTCAAACATCTCAAGACTCTGTTTCAAAATCTGCAAAGCAGTGGCAAGTGATGGCACCCAGCATGGTTATTCTGAGAAGTAAATAGAGCCAAGCACTTCATGATCTCATACAGAACTTTAGGGCCGAATTAGCTTCATTTGTGTGGGCTTGAACAGGAATGGAGAAATTAACCTTCTAGGCTAAAAATGTAGAATCAAATTCTCAGAGTCTGAGCTAGGCTTTATGAATGAGAAGGGCAGTCCAGACTAGGAGTAAAACTGAGTCAGGATGCAAGGGGTAGAGGTGAGGGTAGGGGAGTGGAGCCAATGTTAGAGAAGTTGATTAGAGCCATGGTAGAGGAATCTGGGTTGGTTTAAATGGACAAAGTGAGGAAAATTTATTTGTTGTTTCCCACCGTATCGATGCATATCCTCCTCTTTGCTGACACATGTCCCCCAATACACTAATCCCTAGCATTTCCACCCAGTATGATAGAAAGTCTCCCCTGGAATGTCCTCTCCCTCCAACCCAAGACTTATTTATCTCTGTCCAACAAGAATAAGGGCAAATCTCTGTTCTTCTGTAAGCCTGAGCGTCATTCTTCACTTCCCCTGGTAGCTAAGAGACAGCCTCACTTGTTCGCACTCTTCTGGGAGTTATTCTTTCCACAATTCCCTTAGTGATAATCATGAACTGTTTCATGATGCATTGACTGTTGTTGAATTGAACAGACAGAAATATCTCTATGCCTATTTAACTCATCACAAGTGTCTCTCTTGCTTTTCTGATATAAGAGTTCAAAGGATAAGTCAGAATCAATGATGGGGAAGAGATTTCAGAGAGAGACAGTCACAAGAATAACCAGGCCTGTGGGGTTTCCAAATCATATACACATTATTCCTATATATCCAATAGCTTATCCTTACATAATCTGATGTGCAATGTCATCAGGATTTTAGTGGCTGTAAGACCGAAGGTAGCATCAGCGATTGAACTTTACCCAACCCTCTTCTCATGTCAAACCTGTTGAACTCAAATAAATATCAAGACTCTTTTACATGTGACCCTCAGTGCTGATCTAAGGAAATGTCCAGTGCTCTGAGAGAAGAACTGCTTATCCTGGATACAGAGGTAGACTTGCAAAAGCCATGGAAGTGTGACAAACACAGAGGGAGACAGACTGTGGAGGTCCAAGAAGGGTCTACTCACTGAGCTCTGGCCAAGAGCTTGCCTTAAGTCTTATGTTGCAGGCGTTCAGTTTACCTGGACTTTACTCTAGTGATGTGTCATATGTGTGATAGCTGTGTGCCAGCATTAATGGTTTGGTGAACTGTACATAATTCATTATTCTGCCATGTAGGTCAAGATTGAGCTAACACTTTTACTGTGTCAAGCCCCTCATCCTTTCTTGTTCTTTCAGAGAAGAGACTGCACAATCCCATAGATGACTCACAAGAGCAGCTGAGTCTATGCAAGAAAGGTTTTTCAAGTGACAGAAGTTGGGGGTGCAGACAAGTCAAGGTCTGTAGTAAGGATTCTTATAAATAGATCTTGGATGGCAGGGGATGGGCCATATGCCATGTGCAGAACTGTAAACTAAACACTGCAGCTAAGATCTATGACCAGCAATTACACTATTCAAGGGAAATGGTTCATTTTGTTATACATTGGTGGGGAGTGCTATAGATGAGCCTCGTGTGAGGAATAATGTATGGTGCTATGTCTGCTTGAGGGAATAAGAGTTGGGTTTTGCATGGGGCTACCTCTTATACTGGAACAGAAATATCTTCCAGCTAAGAGACCTTCATGAGATATTTGTAGGGTTCTACAAGGGTTACGTTCTCATTCTGGGAAGCTGGTGGTGAAGGAAGGTAAGCGGAGCTGATGAATGGCCTGGGACCTCACTTTGAGCATTCAGAGCTCTTATCATCCATGGACTTGGTGGGCTTCTAGTGCTTGGGGGATGTGTGCATTCACAGGGTGGATTGTAAAGCCACGGGCAAATGGTGCACTGCATAGGGCATGCAGGGACTGTGGAGGCTGGCAGCACCACTGCCTATTTGCACATCTTGCCTGGCTGGCTCTCAGGAATCCAGAGATGGTGAATGGTGTTGGGGTGTGGTCACCCAGGATGGGGAGTAAGAACCACAGCGGTTATAGGGAAGGTCAAGTTAGAGTCAGACGAGACAAAAGAGAGGGTTGAGAAAGCATGCTCACAAGGTGGCTTTCACTTGATCTGGCTGGCTGGTGATGGTAGCTGTTCTCAGCTTCACCTGGCTGGCTTCTGGGGGAGAAACTTTCTCCTATGCCTCACTCTCACGCTCCCCTCCCCCCAACAACCATTTGTGTTTTGAAAGCAATAGCAATTAATGGTGATTGCAATAGTTATGAGTCATTAATCTGTCAATTAGTAAACTAATCCCTTATCCCATTCCACAAAGGATCAGAGGCAGGAGTTATTAAGCACCCTTTATCATGGTAACCCGGAGAAAATGCTGACAGCTTCGAAGGGAGCCAGATGGTAATGGCAATCAGGATCGGAATCGCTGCGATAGATCGATGGAAAGTGCAGAGATGGTTTGGAAGAAGAATTTATGCTAATAGGTCAGTGAGGAAAGAGGATGGGGAAGGCATGCTCATTCCGTGAGCAGAGATTACACAAGCAGAAACAGGCCAAGGACTGAGACTGGGCGAAGTGACTAGGGAGCATAATTATTACCTTGTTACATGTTTGCATTGTGGGCAGTAACTGGATGCTTTATATAATATTATGTCACATAATCCATTTTGGAGTACATAGCCCACTTACAGATGGGGAAACTGAGGCACCTCAGTCACTGCAAACCCATCAACTCATTTGTGGAGCTTCAAAACTTTCCCTCTCACTTTTATGGTTGAATGAGAATGGCCCCTATGTTTGAATATTTGGTCTCCAGTTAGTAGGAAGAATTAGGAAATGTGACACTCTTGGAGAAGGTGTGTCGGGGGGGGGCAGGCTTTAAAGTTTCAGAAGCTCACAGCATTCCCAGTTAGAATTCTGTGCCTTATGCTTGTGGATTGAGATGTAAACTCTAAACTGCTACTGCAGTGCCGTGCCTGCTTGCTGGCTGCCATGTTCCCTGCCATGACGGTCTTAGGCTCACTCTCTGAATCCACAAGCTCCATGTTAGCTTCTCACAGCAATAGAAAACTAACCAAGACATCACCATACTGTTCCTCCCCATCTCTCTTCTGAATCTCATTTACCTCCAAAGCATAAGGTTGCTCTGGGCTATAGGTTTTATTTATTTACATATTTTTCTGTCTTCATGTGTGTGTGATATCATGTATGTGGGCACATGTATGTGGAGGTCTAAGGCCAGTGCCAGGACTCATTTTCAATTGTTCTTACCTCTATTCTTTGAGGCAGGATCTCTCAATCAAACCCAGAGCTTGCTGATATGGGTACTCTTACTAGCTAGTTTGCTCTGAGATATCCTTTGTTTCTACCATCTAAAGCTGGAACTATGGCCTGGGCACAATGCTTATCTGGCATTTCAGTGGTTCTGGGGATCTGAACTCGGCCTCATGCTTGCACAGCAAGTACACCCAGCCATCTTCCTAGTCTCTCCCCAGGACTTTGGAGCAGCATTGGATATGTGGTTAATGCCTTGTGGAATGCAGAGATACAATAAGAGAGGCTGTGTCTGGAAACTTGAATGACAACATTGCACTTATGCAGGAACTCAGGCAGGAACTGAAGCAGGGAATTCTCTTATGGGCAGATCCATTGATCAGGGTTGACTTGACTTCCTGAGTTCCCTGAACCAGAACAGACTGGGAAAAGAGCAGATCCTTTTCCAGTCAGATTTCGATTTTAAGCCAGACTCTACAGCTTGCCAGCTGTGTGACCTTGGGTACTTTTCTTGCCTTCTCTGAGCTAAAGTTCTCTATCTGTAAATGGAAACAATAGCCTATAATGCACAGAGCTATATTAAATGTCTCAGTGCACTTAATAAATTAAATGTATTTCATGTCTCCCCAGAACCTGGCAGTGGGCAGATACCTAACAACTACACACTCCTTTGCCCTTCTCTTCCTGCTCTAATGTCAGAGGCCTGAGAAAGAGCAAATGTTGTGATACTCAGAATAACAGGGGAAGAAACTCACTGGCTCTAATTAGATCTTAAGAACATGTCAACAGTGGTGGCATATTAACCAGACATTGTGTCTGCCAGCAATACTTAATGGTTCATGTGAAATTTCATGCAATAAAGGGTCTATACTTTTAATTGCATGGAAAGTTGTGTTCACTAAGCAGGAGAGAGGGAAGAAATAGCTCTTCTCCTGCGAGGAACACCGAGACGATCTAATTAGCATGCCTGGTGTCTCAAAAATTGAATTCAACCTAAGAGTGTGCTATTAAAGTTCCCATATTAGACAGGGAAGTAATTTGAAATGACTGAGCTCTCTGCACAAACACCTAATGTTGCTCTAATGGGCCCAGAGAAAAAAAAAGGATGACATCAAATATAGTTAAAAAGGAATTTAAGTTTAATTGCTGCCTAATAAAATTATAAGTGTGTTTTCCTAACTATAAAACTATTTCCCAGTCATGGTTAAAGATTTTGCAATTTAATAAATGATGAAGCCCAGTTTGCTTCTGTGGGTCCTCCTTCAGTTGGTCATTCTCATCTGTTGTGGAAACATTAGCACAATGCTAACCACTTGTCCCTCAACACCTGCACCCACTTGAGGTCAGGGCCATTGCTAAGAAGAACAAAAGGATAGTAGGTCTCAGTACCTTCACTTTTGAAGGAAGCCATGGGGTGCATTGACCTGACAGGGTTATTGCTAGTCTATGTTATACTACTGTAAAGGTTTTTAAAAAACTCTTGTAAGGACATTCAAATTAGGAAAAGACATCTCTTTGGGGCACCCAGGTTGACAAGAAAAATGGAGATTAGATTTCAGGTCCCATTTGCCTCTTTAGCTTGGTGGCTATGGCAGGATACAGATAGCACAGATTTATCTGGTCATCCCACCACTGCATCCTTGCAGAGCTTGGATGACAACCTTCAAAATAAGGGACGAAAGGGTTTCTTACTGAATTATAAACTGGACTCCGTTATGCGCACTTAGAGATTTAACATAATGGCTTACAGACCTGAGCATCCATACTGTACAGAAATGAAGTGGCTAGGGCTAGAACTTAGGCCCCTGATTCTGAACTGCTCAGGTTCCTCTGACACAATTTTAGCTTGAAACTGTCACTTTGCATGGGTATTGCTCCTCATCTCACGTATTTTTTGAGACAGGGTCATATATAGGCTTCCTGTATTCACAATTTGAGCTGGCCTTGAACTCTTGACAGCCCTCCTGCCTCATCTCTTAAGCACTGAGATCATAGATGTGTACCACCATACCCAGCTCAGATGTGATTTTCAAAGAGAAGTGGTCTTTGGAAGATGACTGGGTAGCCATTATTAATAAGAGCTGAGTTATCCTTGCATTAAGGAGTCTGTAGACAGAAACTGTGGAATATATGAAGGTATTCAAGAGTGCCAGTGACCATTCTCCACACGGGAGAACAAAGTGGGTTAAAGTGGAACAAAGTGTTTCTAGAATGTTCTGGAGTCTCAGAGTTACTTACAAGCCACAGGATTGTTTGTTTATTTATGTATTCTGTCACAATCAGTTTATAGGCAGAGCCACTATATTTCCCAGACATCTCTTGAGAGTTCTAATTTTATCCATTTCCACATAATTCTGTATGGGCCTTTCAATGGAGGGGAGATAGGATGTAATGGCGTAAATGGTTAAAGGGGAATATGGCATAGTATGGGTTAAATTAGAGTGGGAGATGGAAAGGGAGGGTAGAGGAGGAAATATGAGAAAGGATAAATAATAACCGGAGCATTTCAAAAAAGTCATGTGGAGATCTACTATTGTTGAAGTCTCTTAAAATATATCCATAAGTAAAGAGTTTAGATGAAGTTACTCTATAATGGAAGGCAATAGCTCTATTAAACACCACAGGCTAACAAATAAAAAGTCCAGTGTCAGGAATGGGCTTACCTCTTTTAGAGTCAGTGAAGTCCCATAGACCCCTAAACATTACAGGCTATTGCCATTGCTCTTGGTTCCCCTCTAGGACTTGATGGGAAGATTCTATTGCTGAAGATACCACATACTTGAGTCATAGAACAAAGAGAAATCAAGCTGGAACACACCTCGAAGTTTCACTCTTATTGGTTAGCTTTCATAGTGCTGAAAGGTGTTACACACACTACCAGAGGGAAAAGGTAATCACCAGTCTTATCCAGCTGTGAATACTGTGAACTACACTAGCCACTGTCTTGACAAGACATATGCAATAGTGGCATGAACATCATGGATTAACCAATCACTTTCTTGTTGGATTTATGTCCTGCTCCGCAAGATGGAAACCATACCTGGCACCATTATTGGGTCAAGAACCTGAAGGGCAAACCTACCACAATTAAATAAAAAGACAGGGTCTTAGACCTGAAGGGCAAACCTACCACAATTAAACAAAAAGAGCTGGTTGGTGGTGGTGTATGCCATTAATCCTAGCATTCAGGAAACAGAGGCAGGCAGATCTTTGAGTTTGTCTGAGAGCTACAGAGTGAGTTCCAGGATAGCCAAGGCTACACAGAGAAACCCTGTCTTAAAAACACCAAATAGAGAGATAAAGATAGATAGATAGATAGATAGATAGATAGATAGATAGATAGATAGAGAATTTAAATTTGATTTTATTGAAAGTAACCTGTGTAAGAGTTATCCCTACAAAGAACACAAGTGAAAGGCAAGTCCTAAGCAAGAGTCCTAATAAATATAACAGAAGCCAAGAAAGGAGAAGCTTCAATTAACTGAACATACTTTGTGATACTCAAGTTTTGATCTTCTTCTTACTGTCGAGATTAGTAGAATAAAGCCATTGGCCAATGAACTGGGAACACCAGCCTGGCCATGGAAGAGGTTTGGATCCCCAGTCTGATTGACTGTTACACTTTCTAGTCAACTTGCCATGAAAGTTTTATAGGGAATAAAGTTGCAGATTATTGACTTGGAAAGGTGGTTGGAGACAATGGATGGACCCAGTCCACTGCCTATCTTCCTCCCACCAGGCAATGAGAACTGCACTGTCAGCAAGGACTCCTGCCTATTGAACGCCAAGTTCCAGGAAGACTAAACCACCGTAGATGTGGAAACAACACATATTTCTTCACTTTACAGTGGGAAGGCCATATGGTACAGCTTTCTCCCCCATGTGCTAGTGGCCTTTATAGTCTGTTGTGTAAGGAATAGAACTGAAACTTTTCTTAGGTCTAAAATCAGTCTTTGGACAAAAATCTTTTTATTCTGAAGTTTGTCTATAGGAGAAGTCAGAACTCCAGCCAATACCTGGGACTGTGTTCAGTTCAGACAGATGGTATGTCACCAAGGGTAGAGAGTCCAGGGAGTACACAAGTGAAGGATGTTTATTTCACAATGATACAAACTTCACTGCCAGGCTTATGTTCAAGCATAGCACATTCTTTCACTCACTCATTAATTCATAACATTTAAACATGACCATGCCCCTTTTGATTGAAGAGGTCATTTGGCAGTAGAAAGAGAAAGGTAAAAGTATAGAATTTATTTGTTCATTCCATCCAATGAATAGCACTTACTGTCAGCTTCCAGACTTGCAAGGATAAAGGTGTCATGTTTTCCACTTGTAGGATACCTTGTCTTTGAGGATAGACATGTCATAATTCCAATGAAATGGGAAAGAAGTCTGCTCAGCGATCAGAACAAGGCACTGGGTAGGGCAACAGAAGAGCATCTGTATCAGACAGACATTCAGAAGGACTTCTCTGTGGAGCATTTGAAGGAGTTAGCCCTGGGAAGCGAGTAGGGAGTGGACTTAGCTCATTAGTAGGAACTTCAAGAGCTGACAAAAATCTAGGCAAAGAAAGAACACAAGATACCAATGGAGGAAGTCTAAAAGGACCACCATCACTAAAGTCAAGTGTATGATCGGACTTATACAGTGAACAGGTGGGCATGGGGAAGGTGAGGGTAGAGAGGAAGGCAAGGGCATATTCCTAAGGGCTTATGTACTACATGGTTAATTTACATTTATCTTTGAATCTTTGAGGACCAGTGAGAGGTATCACTGACAGGAAGTGACAGGACCAATTACTAGAGAAACCTTGTGGAAGATGCAATGGAGGAGATAAGTGGAGAGGTTTATTTGTGAAGAGACGATTACATCAATTCAAGATGGATGAAGAAACCATGTGTGGATGAGGAAGATTACAGTGAGGACCAAAAAGAGGGAACAGATGTGAAAGAAGCCCTAGAAAGCTACATTTAATAACTCTCACTGGAGGTAAGCTGCAAAGGACAGTTTAATTTAAATTCTGTTTTCTAGCTTGCCTCTCAATTAGCATTATAAACAAGAGTGAAAAAAAATGGTACCCTGGGAGATGAAGAAACGTACACTTTCATCTTTCATGGCCCTTCTTAGACCAGCCATCCACCTCATGCTCTACATAAAGTTTTACATTCTGTCCTAGCAACTATGATATAGGAGAATGTTAACTCTCCATACAGACAAGAAAATGGGGAATGGACCAGTAGCTATATAACACCTCAGGGGATTTGGTGGTCACTTAAGCAAATGAAACTTGTGAAGAGAGAGGAAGAAAGCTAAAGAGAAGAGTTGCTTTCTAGATTTCGGATAGTATAGGTAGCTTGCTTCATACAGAGATGGCATTCTCAGCACACATGTACACAGACATATATTTTGGACAGCATCTTGTGTATCTTGGGCTTACTTCAAACTTGGTAGAAAGCCAACAACGACCTTGAACTTCTGATCCTCAGGCTTCTTCCTCCTGAGTATTACCATTGCAGGCATGTGTCTCCACACTTAGATTATGCAGTGCTATGAGTCAATCATAGGACCTTATGCATGCTAAGAAAGCAGTCTGCTAACGGAGGCATATATTCAGGCCACAGGCCTGTATATTACTCCTTCTTCCCATGTCTCCTCAGGGCAAGCAGAAGTGGCAACAGAGCCGGGCTCTTGTTGCTTATTCAAACGGAAAAGTGCATGCCAGCATCCAAGGACATGAATGAGCATAGAGTGTTCTGGAAAACCCCAAGAATGTCTTTGGCTCCATCTTCCAGGACAGTAAGTAAACACATATGCGTGCCAGGGTTAATTACGCTTGTCCCTTTTATGCAGAACATCTGCAGGAAGGGTAAGATACTGGTTCGTATCTCAAATCTGTTCAATGGCTATTAACTGCTCAAGTTAGAGAAACAAAAAGGAACCAAACAGTGCTTGCTTCATGTTTCTCTCCTGCTTGCAAATCCCCAGGCTTGCCAATATTTCCCACGAGGCCCACCGAGCCACGGTACAAGGAACCGAAGAAGAAGAAAGGAGAGAGCACCACACCCTGCACTTCATTCCCTCTGAGGAGTTCTGCTTCAGAAAGTGCTGTACTCTTGCAGACGTAATTAAAATGGAAGTGGCTTTCTTAGTCCTCTGTGATTCAAGTCAATGAAATTAATCACCATTGGCCAGTCTAGCAGGCTGCCATGGTCTCTCTAGGAAATGTATTTCCAGGTGTCTGCTGCAGCAACAGCAATTAAAATCTATTGAGCGGTGGGATAAGACGAAGCAAACACTTGGCACAATAGCAGAGGTGCTGGATAAACGAAGGGACTGTAATTAACAGATCGCTTGCAATGGGGCTGGGGGCTCCACGAAGATTGACGTTTCAGTGATTTTGATAGGAACTACCTGACAGTGAAAAATTACTTTATTAACTCTAGCTGTGATTTATTTCAGCATTTGTTGTATTTATTGGTGACTTCTGGTATGAGATGTTCGGTCTACTCTCATTTCCTTGCAGAGCAAGTAACACTTGAACCCAAGGAAGCAAAAGGCAGGCTGATTTCATCTGTTTTCACATCCATGAAGTGGGGTGGGGATTGGCTACAAACCCAAATCAAGTTTACATAGGAGTCTGTGTAGTATCTCATGTCTAAATTCCCCTTTAATTGAGGAACTGTATGTAGAATACAATAATCTATGAGACCAAATTACTTCCTCCGTTAGTGGAAACCAAATTATGTGTATTCGTCTTAAGATCAGGTAGGAAGGAAAAAAAGATTCAGAGACTCTTGAGTCTAAATACCCAGTTGCTGTACTCTCTCTGCACGGATTCCACACTCCCAGGGTCAATTGACTGTGGATGGAAAATATCCAGAAAACACACACACATACATGCACATACACACGCAAACTGATATCAGTGCTGAATATGCTTTCTCTGGAAAGCATCCCTTGAATAGTGCAGCAGAGGAGGGCTATTTTATAGGACTTTGCATTTGACATTTAAAGTCATCTAGGGATAATGATTTGAGTCTAAAGGAGGGTGTGCACACACTACACATGAATATGGTGCTATTTTACATAAATGGCTTGGGCACCAGGTTTCAGGGGACCCCAGAATCAACTTTTATCAGATCAAACATACTTCAGAGCCAACTACCCTTCATGTGACAAGTATTTTGAAAGCGATTACAAACCAAATCTCCCAATCCCTCCCTCAAATACTCTGTCAGTTAGGATTAGGCCTGACTACATATGACTTAGAAATCACGTATCAGCTTACGTCTGATTAAATACATGTATTTTTCTCTTACATGAAAAAGTGGTGGTTAAGTGTTTAGTGGTTAGGCTACTGGCTGCTCTTCCGAGGGATCCAGGTTCAAGTCTCAACATCCACATGTTGGGTCATAACTATCTGTACCTCCAGTTCCAGGACTGGCCTCTCTATTCTGGCCTCTCGGTCTCTCTGGGCACACAGTGAAGCACAGACACACATGAGACAAAACACAACAGGATACAATAAAAATTTAAAAGTTGGAGAACTTGGGGGACAGAGAGTGGCATTCTTTCTCTCCACCCCCACATGTGTTTTCCTTCTGACCCTATCTCCAGAGTGATGACAGTAAAATCCTAAAGTCACTTGGAGTCTTCAAGGACATGCCCAGAGTAACTGAAGCAGAGAATGTGGGTTGGCTAAATAAAATGGAAGGCTTGGAAGGGGATCTGGGGACCAGAAAGAAAGAACCCACTCCTGAAGGAAAGACAACTGGGCTGACTTTAGGGAGGGTGACTGGAACAATCAGACGGTGAGTTATGATGACGAAAGTTGCCACCAGGTCCTACGTTAAAGGTTCAGCCAGTGTGGAGACAAAATACAGGTTGTGAATTCTTATGGCTGGGATTTGGATTCTTCATCTACTAGTGCTTTCTATGAGCATGCAGACAAGCAATTGCCTTCTTCAGAGTCTCAGTTTCCTTCAAGAGTAAGATGAAAACAATGACAGCCCACTTAGCAGGGTTACAAAGATTTGATGGGATAATTTATGTAAAGAGTTTCCCCCCAGTTTGCTTCTGAGTAGCACCCTAGGAGTTCGTCGTTACTATTATTAGTTAGGCTCCATCTTAAACCAGCACAGGAGCTGTTACCAATCATCGTGACATCATGCCAACAAATGTGTGAATGAGTCCTACAGCAAGCAAGGTTCCTTAACACAGACATGGATTTGGCCCAAGCCTGAGTGGAGAACTAGATTCACAAGTGCACTGTAGAGGCTCCCTCAATGAAGCCACATTTATTCTCTACTCCAGAACAACCAGTCCTTGAGGTGAATACTGTGAGAGCCCATGCAACATGCTGGTGCTTTGGTCTGGGGCTCTGTAAGGCAACATGAGTGCGCGCGTGCGCGCACCCGCGTGCGCACACACACACACACACACATACACATGCTCCCTCTCTGTGAAGAGTGAGCTGCATTTGATCTCAAGCATCCTTCTGTCAGTTACTATTGTACTCTATTTGCATACCCTAGTGAAGCTTTGTGAGACTGATGTGACGTGAGAGAAAGAAAGACTATTTATGACTCTGAAGGGATGCATTGAAGGCAAGTTGTTGGACATGTGTTCCGCAGTCTGGAGAGAGCAAGGCAACTGTAAACGATGTGGGCAAGTGACACAGATTGGGATTTTGTTCTCAGATCGCTCCACTCATGGCTTTAAGGACCAGATATATTTTCAAGAACTTAAAACTGGAGACTAAGGGAGATGGATAATTAGTGTGATATATTTGTGATCAAAAGTACATTTGTGGGGCCAGCAACATGGCTTGGTGGGTAAAGGTGCTTGCCATGCAAGCCTAGAGACCCAGTTTGAGCCTTGGGGACCTCTGTAAAGATATAAGGAGAGAACTGATTCCACAAAGTTGATCTCTGACCCCCAAACATGTGCTGTGGAACATATATCCTACCACATCACAAATAATAAATGTATATTTAAAAGTATACTTATATAAGTTAAAATGAGATATTTGTCATATTCACATATTAATTTTTTAATTCATTATTTTAACATGTTCTTATTACAGTAATTTTAATTAATTACTATAGTAATTAATTACTACTATCAGCTGAATTAGGATTGAGGAGATTTACCAAAGCGCACACACACACACACACACACACACACACACACACACACACTTGATGTTCAATCTATAGCCACTATACCTCATTGTAGATTTTCAGCAAAATCTTCATTACTTAATTATCATTCCCTTTCAAGGGCACCAAGAAAGTCTTTGATAATGCCTGATCCACAACTAACAGCAGGTCGTCTCAGAGTTCAGAATCTACCATGCTCCCAACAGCTGATAACTACAAGTCATCATTTTGAATCCATAGTTTTTCATTTTAAGCCTTAAAATGTTCACTTGTCTTAGCATTTATCACTCTACACTTAGAAAGTCTGTCATCACACACAACAGCATCAAGAAGTCAAATAAGGAAAGTCCCAAACAGGCTGAACTGGGATTCAGCACAGGCAACCCCTGTGGTGAGTGTGAAATGAGAAAAGGGAAAAGGGCACTGAGAATTTTCAGGAGCATTCAACTCAGGAAAATCTGTCACCCAAAGTGTCAAGGTGTCACTGACTCATCCTCACAGTGAACTCTTCCTAAGCATTTAAATGGAAGAAATTAATACCTGGTGTAAGGTTATGTTTTCCAGTATGAATTAACAGTGTAAACAAATAGCAAGAACTGTGCCTTAAGGATGGACTTTTGAAGAAATGCAGGCAGGAGCACAATCTTCTACATTCAGAACATAGAACAGGTATCAGTGAGTGGAGGTGGCCCTTGGACACAGGTCACAATGATGTCAGAGACACAGCTGGCAAGGGCCAGACATAGGAGCAAGATGGATACCCCCAAATGCATTTCCCTTCTGGGAATTGGCTTTTTATTCTTCCTTTTTTCATGTTTTGTGTTTATGTGTGTTTACATGTGTGTGGGTGCGTGTGCACATGGGTGAGAACGTTTGTAGAAGCTGGAGGCCGATGTGAGTCAGATCCATCCTCTGTTGCTCTCCACCTTATTCTTTGAGGTAAGGCCTCTCAATGGAACCCAGAGCTCGCTCATGTGGTTGGTCTTGTTTTTTGAGGCAAGAATTATAGGTGGGGTGCCATGCCCACCTGGCATTTATGTGGGTCCCGGGGATCCAAACTCCAGTCTTTACACTTCCACAACCCATGCTTTAATCACCAAGCCAGCTCCAGCAGAATGCTTTCATCAACTGCAGAAAAGTTAAGAACCGAGAGGCTGAGCATAGCTTTTGGCAGTCTCATGGGACTGGGAGAAAAAAAATAAGCTCCTGAGGAGAAGGGGACAGAGAATTGAGCCTGCTGCTTGATGCCGCCTTTTCCTCTGGGGCAGTTTCTGGTCTTTGAGCTTCACGAGGAACACAATTGGCAACTGTGAGTAGAAAGGAGAAGCTGAGAGTTTAACCAGGGCTCCTTGCAGCCTTGGATTGTGATGTTAGAGTTGCAAGTGGTGCGTGGTAAGGGGGAGAGGCATGTTTAGTGGGGAACCCTGAAGAGCGACATCCTTGGAATAAATAAGAATCCTTACAAAGACTGACCTCCAGCCTCAAAGCAGCCCAGCCCAAGGCTGACTCAGGGTGATCTGCCTGAAGAGAGTGAGTATTCTCTGAGGGACTCTCAGCTAGAGCCTCTGTAATATTTCATATTCATTTATATATTCAATAAAAATGATCCCTAACAGAAGCTGAACCATGGAATAAAACAGACAAGAGAGCCAGACCCACAGGTGATCTAGGAAATTGGAGCCCTTGGTCTCACTTCTTTGCCTATGATGTCCCTTGCACAAGATGGGGTCAGCAACATGCATTGTGAGTTTTGAATTATCATAAAATATGTTTGAGAAAGAAAACCTCACTGTGTATCGGTATAGAGGAAAGTTTCATCTCAAAAGACCCAACTATGCTTGTAATCATGATCCCAGATCATAAGCCAGATGGATACTGATTATCGAAATAACTTTTAAATTAATTCTTTGAGAATTTCACACAATATATTTTTTTTTTATTTTATTTTTTTAATTTACATTCCAAATCACTTCCCCTTTCCCGTTTCCTCCCTCCCCGAAAGTCCCATAAGCCCCCTTCCCTCCCTCTTTTCTCCATTCAACCCCCTCTCGTTACTCTGTCCTGGCGTTCCCCTACATCCAGTCTTTCCAGGACCAGGGGTCTCTCCTACCATCTTTTTAGAAATCTATTGATATGCGGATTGTGTCTAGGGTATTCCGAGATTCTGGGTCAATATCCCCTTATCAGTGACTGCATACCATGTGTGTTCTTTTGTGATTGGGTTACCTCACTAAGGATGATATTTTCAAGTTCTGACCATTTGCCTAGGAATTTCGTGAATTCATTGTTTTTAATTGCAGAGTAGTATTCCATTGTGTAGATATACCACATCTTCTGAATCCATTCCTCCGTTGAGGGACATCTGGGTTCTTTCCAGCTTCTGGCTATTATAAATAAGGCTGCTATGAACATAGTGGAGCATGTGTCCTTATTGCATGCAGGTAAAGTCTCTGGGTATATGCCCAGGAGTGGTATAGCCGGATCCTCCGGGAGTGTCATGCCCAGTTTTCTGAGGAACCGCCAGACTGCTTTCCAGAGTGGTTGTACCAGCCTGCAATTCCACCAGCAGTGGAGGAGTGTTCCTCTTTCTCCACATCCTCGCCAACAACTGCTGTCTCCTGTGTTTTTGATCTTAGCCATCCTGACTGGTGTGAGATGGAATCTCAGGGTTGTTTTGATTTGCATTTCCCTAATGACTAAGGATGATGAACATCTCTTTAGGTGCTTCTCAGCCATTAGATATTCTTCAGGTGAGAACTCTTTGTGTAGCTCTGTACCCCATATTTTAATAGGGTTACTTGCCTCTCTGGAGTTTAACTTCTTGAGTTCTTTGTATATATTGGATATTAGCCCTCTGTCGGATGTAAGGTTGGTAAAGATCATTTCCCAGTTAGTTGGTTGCCGCTTTGTCTTTTTGACAGTGTCTTTTGCCTTGCAAAAACTTTGTAATTTAATGAGGTCCCATTTGTCTATTCTTGATCTTAGAGCATAAGCTATTGGAGTTCTGTTCAGGAAATTCTCCCCTGTGCCCATATGTTCAAGGTTCTTCCCTAGTTTCCCTTCTATTAGTTTCAGTGTGTCTGGTTTTATGTGGAGATCTTTGATCCACTTAGAATTGAGCTTAGTGCAAGGAGATAAGGATGGGTCAATTTGCATTCTTCTGCATGTTGACCTCCAGCTGAGCCAGCACCATTTGTTGAAAAGGCTATCTTTTTTCCACTGGATGGTTTTAGCTCCTTTGTCAAAGATCAAGTGACCATAGGAGTGTGGATTCATTTCTGGGTCTTCAATTCTGTTCCATTGATCTACATGTCTGTTACTGTACCAATACCATGTCGTTTTTAACACTATTGCTCTGTAGTACAGCTTGAGGTCCGGGATACTGATTCCCCCAGAGGTTCTTTTACTCTTGAGAATAGTTTTAGCTATTCTGGGTTTTCTGTTATTCCAGATGAATTTTTGAATGGCTCTTTCTAACTCTATGAAGAATTGAGTTGGGATTTTGATGGGGATTGCATTGAATCTGTGTATTACTTTTGGTAAGATGCTCATTTTTACTATATTAATCCTGCCAATCCATGAGCATGGCAGATTTTTCCATCTTCTGAGGTCTTCTTCAATTTCTTTCTTCAGAGACTTGAAGTTCTTGTCATACAGATCTTTCACTTGTTTGGTTAGAGTCACACAATATATTTTGATCACATTCACCTCAATTCCTCTCCACAGCTTCTCTTAGGGTCACCTCTACCTCCTGTTCCCCCAATTTCATGTCCTTTCTTCTTTTAAAATAAATTATTGACTCCAATTTTGCTGCCTATAAACTCATGGGTATGGGGCCATTTACTGGAGTATGGTTGACTTACCAAGAACCATATCCTTAAAGAAAACTGACTTTCCCTTCCCCAGAGACATCTATTCTCCATAGTCCTCAGTTAGGGATGGGGGCTCATAAACCCCATACCAACCATGCTACAATATCAACTGACTTGATATTGTTTGGGCCAAGGCTGCTGTGAGTGGATAACTGTAGCTGTCCTGTCATGCCCAGAAGACGCTGTTTTACTCTTGTCTTCTCCAACCCTGGCTCTTAACAAGCTTCTGCTCTTTTTTTCTGGCATGGTTCCTGAGCCTCGGGGAGCGGGTGTGAGCACAGTCACTTATTGTCTGTGCTTTGACCATGCACTCATTTAAAATTAAGCATTCTAGAAGTATAAAACATAAATCCACTCTACTTAATTTAACAACGTAACATGATAATCAGCGATTATGTATACTTGTGCACAAAATAACCTCTAAGTGATATTACCAGTGAGCAAATCATCTTATATTTTCTATTCTTCACCAAACAAACTTCCAATAAGTGTCAGATGCATGTCAAGGTATTTATAGTGCTATTTCGGTTACCTGAGTGCTACTCCAGAGAGCTATTTTCAGGAGCTGCAGTTTCTAATGAACAGGCTGCCCATAACAAATGTGGATCAATGCCTTTGGAATAGCATTGCTTTCTAGTTAATAGACTTTTGATTTTCTTTACCCATTGATTAATGAAACAGTAATTCTGTTTTTGAATTAGAAGACAAATTAAAACATACTGTAACTGGAGCCTACTGGGAAATAGCCATGTAGTTTGGGGAATTGATGGAGTCAAAGCAGCCAGGGAACTATTGGGAAACAGAGAAAAAGATATGCAACTCAATCGAACAGACGCTTCCCAGTGAACCCCAAGTCACCAGCCATTTAGGAAGCAGCTACACCATGTAACGCATGAGCTGTGCCCTTCTTTAGTGTGAGCCAGAAAATTCTTCATCTTTGAAAACTTCGTAGTGATATTTTGAAGTCATTCATTTTGACATAAAGAATTAGGTAGGACTCTCCATTCTCCTCCAAAGTGAATTTCATCAGTTTGTAACTACTTGTTTTTCTCTATCCTAAAGGCACATGTGTTAACAGCTTGATTATCAGCCTGTGTGCTACAGAGAGGTGCTAGAGTCATTAGGAATTGGGACTTCATGGGAGGAAGTTAAGCCATTGGGGTGGCCATACTTTGAAGGAGGAAATAAAACCCTAGCCACCTCCTCAATTTCTCCCCAGCCACTTGGAGGTGAATAACTTGTTCCAACAATTGCCATGTTTTTCTTACCACAGGCCAAAAGGCAATAGCCAATTGATCACAGGCTGGAGACTCAGAATCCATGAGCCAAAGTTAGGTATAGGTCTATGAATTAATTTGAATTTCTGTAATTGTAGATGAATTGATCACCTTCTAAAAACATCTAAAGCCCACCTAGTTTCTTTCTGAGACATGTCCATGTGTTTATATTATTTTAGCATTTGTTCACTGGTCTTAAAACTTGACCTGTTTGGTGCTTTGGCACATGCCTGTAAATCCAACATGTGGGAGGTAAAGACAGGAAGATCAGGAGTTCAAGGCCAGCCAGGGCTATACGCTATATGAAACTCTGTATCAATAAACCAAAACATACATAAAATTGATCTAGAAGAGGTTCTTTATATAGTCAAGAAACCAGCTGTTTGTTTATTATATAAATTATAAATATTTTCTACTAGTTGCTCTTTATCTTAAACTTTTCTTGGGGCTAGGAAGATGGCTCACTGGGTAGGGACATGTGCTCCTCTTGCAGAGGACCCCGGCTCGTTTCACAGCATCCCTATCAGGTGACTTTAGCTCCAGGAGATGCAATACCTTCTCCTGACCTCCTCAGGTACCAGCTTACCATGTGCACATACCCACACATAGATGAACAATTTTTAAACATTTTTAAAAAATCATTATTTTTATACCAAAATATATTAAAAGTGTTTAGCTGTCATGTCTTCTTTGTTTCACCCTGAAAATTGAGTTTATTTCATGTTTTCTCCTGTGTTGATGTATTTTATTTCAAAATGTTTAAATCTTCATAATCAATGTTTTTATTTTGGTTCAGAGATTAAGACTTGGGAAAAATTTCTTTTCTTTCTTTTTTTATTTTCTCAATGTTTCCAGTTGCCCCATGGCTATTTATCAAATGACTGGTGGTTTCCCCAGTTGATAGGAAATTTTCCCGTTCATGTACTTAGTTTACAAATGAACTCTGGTCTACTTTCGGACTTCGCATTTATTCTGTTGATCTGTCTGCTCTTCCTCTGGTTTTGTGGTTTTAGTCAGTGCTGTTTTAATTTATATTGTTTTAGTATCTGCTTTGCCGAGTCTCATCACTGTATCTTTCCCCAGATAATTTTTGACTGCTTAGCTCTTCATTTCTATAGACTCAGCCTTTATAGTCACAGAGATAACTCCATGTTTCTTGGTGAAACATATGAAGTTTATGAAATGAGTATTTGGGAGGGGTATTCAGTTTTTAAAATCAATGTTTTTGCTTGTTGATTTAAGTGCCATTCTTGGAGAAGGTCTTGTGTGTATACTGGTAAACCTGAAGCAGTGCAAAGGGGCAATGGGAAAATGTGAGCCAATCACTATGTTCTGAGCCTTACACTCCCATCGGCTCTAGAGGCCTGGGTCTCTGGTTCATCCAGATATTCAGAATATAACTGGGTGTGGGAGGATGAGTCAGGAGGATTACCAGGAGTTTAAGGTCATCCTAGTTATATATTGAGGTCCAGGCTAAACTGGGCTACAAAGTGAGGCCCTCTCCTCCCCTGAATAAAGACATTTTGTGCATGCAAAATTGTTTGTGTATACAGTCAGTTCACTCTAACTCAGATGCCTTTCTCCCCAGATGGCTGCAAGTTACACACACTGTTTTACTTTTCCTCACCTTGAAATATGTACTAGGGAGCACTCCATACCAGTACAAACATATCTATCTGCCTTACCTCCTTTAAGAGCTGCATGGTATTTCACTATACAATACAGCAGAACTTAAAATGTCCTCTACTGATAAAAAATGTTTTATTTCCACTTCTCAGTTTTAAAGCAATGTTGCCCGTATACCTCTGTATGAGAACATTCCTGAAATAGTCTTTAGGTCAGAATTACCACCTAGAGCAGTGGTCCTCAAACCTTCCTAATGCAGTTCTTCATGTTATGGCGACCCCAACCATAAAATTATTTTTGTTGCTACTATTATGCTACTGTTTGCCACTATTATGAATCATAAAGTAGATATTTTTGGAGATCAAGGTTTGCCAAAGGGACCATGACCCACAGGTTGAGAACCCCTGATCTAGAGATCTAAAGATGTACTCACAATACAGGCATGGTGGTGAATGCCTGTAGTTTTAGGACTTAGAAGGCTGAGGCAGGAGGCTTCCAAGTTCAAGGCCAGCCTGGGCTATGCAGTGAGACACTATCTCAATAGATAAACAATTCAAACAAAGAGGCACGCTGACAATATGAATATTCTTAGTGCTATCTAACTGTGTACTTACAAATGGCTCTGCTAAAAACAGATATCCTGTTTTTATTGCTACAATAAAGAGACAATGTTACAATTTTAACAAATATTGCTATATTGCCTTATACATCTTAAGGCAATTTATCAGTTATCTCCCAGTTGAATTTGACTTCTGTTTGGACTATTTTATTTCAGTTATTATAAAAATAGATTTTTTTCCCCTGTGAGTTAAATACTGTGTAAGTTTTGATCAAATAAATGCCTATCTTTTCTCACACAAAGAGCCTCAGAATTCCCAGGCACTGGTGATGCTGTTGAGTAAAAGCCTGGGGTGTGAGAGCTGCCACTTGGAAGATGGCTCTGCATTCTGCCTATCTGGGGTAGCCTGGGCTACTGGGATTTCTAGTTGTCTTAAACCTCAGCTTAAGATAAGCAGAGAACTTGGGTGTTCCCGCCTCCAGCACCACGAGTGGACTAGGTGCCAATTGTGTCTAAGCTTCCTAGTCTGCACTAGTGTGTTTATAGCAACAGAGAGGAAATGAAGACAAAGCGCCGTGGGTCTTGACTGTATGTTCCCTGAGGAGGCAGCAAAGGGAAAAATCCCATCATGCAGTTCTACAAAGCCTACTACTAAAAATGCTCTTCAGGTGTCTCTTCTCTTAGAAAACAGGTTCCCTCAAAGTCGTCTTTGGTTCCCCTTTCTCTCCCTGACTTTCAATCCAAACGGCATCTGTTCAACCCTGCTGCCTTGCGCTCCTGAGAATCCCAACACCACCCTGCCCCCCAGCCCTGCCTCCCCTACCTGTTTTCCCTTTTCTAGCTTTTATTCTCCAACATTTTTTTTCTTTTTTGCACACCATTTACTTCTTTCAATTGTGTTCCCACTCAAAAAAAACCAAATCATCCCTTCTGAAGGGAAAGAGAGATTACAAATTCTCCTGATTTTTATGTCCCAGTCATAAGAAAAGTAACACTTTACACCCAACCAAGTATCGCTCAGATATTATTTCATGACTAACAACTATATCCTATACTGCCAATATCACCATCTGAGGATGGAGATACTGAGGCCCACTGGGGTTGGTGATCTACTCGAGGCAACAGACTTCAGTCACGTTAAAGTTCCCACTAGCCCTGTTTATATTCCATGTCCTTAAAAATGTGTGCAGCTAGCTGGGCAGTGGTGGCACATGCCTTTAATCCCAGCACTTGGGAGGCAGAGGCAGGCAGATTTCTGAGTTTGAGGCTAGCCTGGTCTACAGAGGGAGTTCCAGGACAGCCAGGGCTACACAGAGAAACCCTGTCTCGAAAAACCAAAAAAGTGTGCAGCTAGTCTTAAGGGCTCAGGAGTATAGTCCCTACTGTGTTTCTGCCTGGTGCCTATTTTGATCTCTGCTTGTCTAAATCCACGTGCTTCAGACTACTAATGGCCCCTTGTTCTCACCTCAACCATGAAACCAGCCTCTAGGCCAGCATCATGTCACCAGGCTGGTAGGCTCAGCATCATAGGCTTCTTCTGATGGTGTCGTGCCTTCAGCAATTCTCCCAGCTACAATCTTGACAACCTGCCTGAGTTCCTGCCCTTTGGCTCGGGCTTTGTGACTCCTTCTAACCCTTGCTTATCTATTGCTACCCGGAAAGGTATTTTCTTCCAATTCCATTGTCACTGTGAACTGCCTGCCTGGAGGGCCTGTGTGCAGCCATGGGCGAGGCAGCTGGTTGGACTAAAGGCCTTGCTGGGGCAGCGCTTCAGTGGCAAAGATCTACCTGTCTCTGCTGTTCCTCACCGGTGCTGCTCAGAGAGGAGGAGAAAGTGCAACAGAATGAGGATCTGGTGGGGCCATGGACTGGGACACAGGCTCAGGATAACAGGCTGAGGTTGGTGTCTATACATGTAGAGGAGAAAAGTCATCTCATGCTGGTGGGAAGTGGACATGGGAGGGCACTTCCGCAAAGGACTTCCCCATTAGTGAGCAAGGGATGAAAAGACCCTCCATCAGGTATTTGGGGACGTGGCAAGGAGGCTTCTCTGGCCACCTCTCTGGCCTGGACCCTTGAGCTCTCACATGCTCAGGGGCAGGAGAGTCCTGGTGTATGCCAGCTCTGCAGTGGGCAATCCAGAGCTAAGGGATTGCATAAGATTCAGGTGGGACCAGGGGAGGGGAGACAAGGTCACTCTGTGAAGATGTCAGCTTATGATATTATTTTACTCTCCAAATAAAAAGAAAATCCTGTGGAAGATGAACAAAGCGCCCTAAAGCAGGAAGGTAATTAGTGTGAGAGCCAAAGCAGTATAGTGGGAAGGAAGAAATGTCCCCGGAGCCCCATGGTCTCACACAACAACCTAAGTGAGGCACTGCCCATGTGTTACTAAAGAGCTAAGACAGCCTGGATAGAAACAGAACAGACTGGTATGTACGGAAGGAAGCAGGGTACTCGGGCAGCAACGAGGCGTCACCCAGCTGGGCAAGTCTATGGGAGACAAGGAAAGAACCAGACCATGGTGGGTCAGCTCAGGTCAGGGGATGGCACCAGGAACTATAGGTCTCCAGGAGGAACATCAGAGCCATACTTCCTAGAGAAGACACCGTGGAACTAAGACCAGGAGCTGTGAGTTGAATGGAGCAGGAGGAAGAGGGGGACAGGACAGCATGTGTCAATGTCTGGGTGAGTCAGAGCAGCAGCAGCAAAACCACTGCGGTCCAGTGTGGGTTTGGACCTTTTCAGTTGTGGGCATAATGTTTTCCAAGAGAAATAAAGTACCTGTAGGGAGACTGTGTGTGTGTGTGTGTGTGTGTGCGCGTGCACACACACACACACACACTCACACGTAAGTATGCATTTGTTTTCCCCACCCTTACCATGATTTTCTTTTTAGTGGAAATAACATGGTCCCTTACCCAAAATCTACTCTTCCTCAGTGCAACTATCCACCCATACCACCTCCCCTTTGCTGCATAGTCCCTACTTTTAATTCTGTAAGTACAATAATATATTTTATGCCCCAGGGCCTTTGCACATGCTGCCATCTATACAAGATTTCCCACTCCACTTTTCTTTGGGGCCATAATTTAAATGGTTATTACTTAGGGCGAACCTCTCCACACCCATAGCAGTGTCCTTCTTACTCTCAGGCCTCTGAAAGTCATCACCACAGGTTTCTTTTCATTCGCAACAACTCGTAATCATTTACTAATTAATTATAACCCCCTTCCCCCATTTTCTGGGGATTGAATGTACAGCCTTGTCTGTGCTAGGGAAGCTCTCCCTTTTTTTTTCTTCCATTTTTTAAATTAGATATATTCTTTATTTACATTTCAAATGTTGTTCCCTTTCCTAGTCCCCCCCCACCCCCAAAAACCTCCTAACCCATCCCCCCTCCCCTGCTCACAATCCACCCACTCCCGCTTCCCTGTTCTGGCATTCCCCTAAAGCTCAAAGCACACATCACACCTCACACAATAATAGTGGGTGACTTTAACACCCTGCTCTCTGAAATGGATCGTTCAGGAAAGCAGAACCTAAACAGGGACACAGTGAATCTAACTGAAGCCTTGGACCAAATGGAACTAACAGATATATATAGAACATTTCATCCTAGAGCAAAAGAATACACCTTCTTCTCAGCACCTCATGGTACCTTCTCCAAAATTGACCATATAATTGGTCACAAATCAGACCTCAACAGATATAAGAAGATTGAACTAATCCCATGCCTCCTATCAGATCACTATGGAATAAGGGTGGTCTTCAATGGCAACAAAAACAACAGAAAACCCACATACACATGGAGGCTGAACAATGCTCTACTCAATGATAACTTGGTCAAGGAGGAAATAAAGAAAGAAATCAAAGACTTTTTAAAATTTAATGAAAATGAAGGCACAACATACCCTAATTTATGGGACACAATGAAAGCAGTGCTAAGAGGAAAATTCATAGCCCTGAGTGCCACCAAAAAGAAACAGGAGACAGCATACACTAGCAGTTTAATGGCAGATCTGAAAGCCCTGGAACAAAAAGAAGCAAATACACCCAAGAGGAGTAGAAGACAGGAAATCATCAAACTCAGGGTTGAAATCAATCAAGTAGAAACAAATAAAACCATACAAAGAATCAACAAAACTAGGAGTTGGTTCTTTGAGAAAATCAACAAGATAGATAAGCCCTTAGCCAGACTAGCCAGAGGGCACAGAGACAGTATCCAAATTAACAAAATCAGAAACGAAAAGGGAGAGATAACAACAGAAACTGAGGAAATTCAAAAAATCATCAGATCCTACTACAAAAGCCTGTATTCAATACAACTAGAAAATCTTGAGGAAATGGACAATTTCCTAGACAGATACCAAATACCAAAATTAAATCAGGATCAAATAGACCATCTAAACCATCCTATAACCCCTGAAGAAATAGAAGTCGTCATTGGAAGTCTTCCAACCAAAAAAAAGCACAGGTTCAGATGGTTTTAGTGCAGAATTCTATCAGACCTTCAAAGAAGACCTAACACCAATACTCTTCAAACTGTTCCACAAAATAGAAACAGAAGGAACACTACCCAACTCGTTCTATGAAGCCACAATTACGCTAATACCCAAATCACACAAAGATCCAACAAAGAAAGAGAATCTCAGGCCAATCCGTCTTATGAATATCGATGCAAAAATACTCAATAAAATTCTTGCCAACCGAATCCAAGAACACATCAAAATGATCATTCACTATGATCAAGTAGGCTTCATCCCAGGGATGCAGGGATGGTTCAATATAAGGAAGTCCATCAATGTAATCCACTACATAAACAATCTCAAAGAAAAAAACCCATTTTTTAATAGACTTATCTGGTTCTCTGGAGTTTAACTTCTTGAGTTCTTTGTATATATTGGATATTAGCCCTCTCTTGGATGTAGGGTTGGTAAAGATCTTCCCCCAATTTGTTGGTTTGCTGTTTTGTCCTATTGACAGTGTCCTTTGCCTTACAGAAACTTTGTAATTTTATAAGGTCCCATTTGTCAATTCTTGATTTTAGAGCATAAGCTATTGGTGTTCTGTTCAGGAAAATTTCCCCTGTGCCCATGTGCTCAAGGCTCTTCCCCAGTTTCTTTTCTATTAGTTTCAGTGTGTCTGGTTTTATGTGAAGGTCCTTGATCCACTTGGACTTGAGCTTTGTACAAGGAGATAAGAATGGATCCATTTGCATTCTTCTGCATCCTGACCACCAGTTGAACCAGCACCATTTGTTGAAAAGGCTATCTTTTTTTCCACTGGATGGTTTTAGCTCCTTTGTGAAAGATCAAGTGACCATAGGTGTGTTGGATTGAACCTACATCCTTGTATGTGATAAGGAAGCTCTCTCCTACTGAACTCAACCCCAGCTCTATGTCTTCGTTTGTTCCTTTTCTTGTCTCTGTTAGAATGTAGGCTCATGAAGGAATCTCTGCCCTTCTTTCCCCTTTCTTCTCCCCATCTCCTCTGATTCCTTCTTCTTCCCTCCCCTCCCCTTCTTCTCTCCTCCCTTCCCTTTCCCGCAGGGAGCTGGAAGATGAATCCAGCTGAGAAAGGGCTCTTTAAAAGGAAGCTGTTATGATCCTAACTGGGTGATGGCATGACGACTTATATTTTATACAGCTGACCCTGGGCAGCAAAGATGACTGGAAGAGGACTTGAAGACAGGACCACCAGGAGACTAGTGCTGAAATATACACAAAAGATGGATGCTTAGGTGGGAGGAGTATGGTGCTGGTGGACTGAGTGGAAAGAACCTAAAAGAAGAGGCAGATGCTGGGGCATGGTGTGTCCAGGAGGGCAGCTAGCTCTCTAGCATGGATGACTGAGTGAATGGGTTCACGTTTACCCTAGTATCCAGCAGAGAACCAGACACCCAGCTATAATTTGTCACTTCTGGCTTACAAGTGGTTGTAGTGGGGTAAAGTGTTCTCAGGAAATGAGCTTGCATTGGCTCTTGAAATTCTAGTCCCCTATGTACTGATCTTCCTTTTCCACTGAATGCTATGTTTGAATGCATGCATACAGTGCGCTAATCAAAGCTACCCCTCACTTGTCTCCCCTCCCCCTCCCAACTGCTGCTCTTCACTAATCTACATTTTCTACTTCCTCAAGTGTCTACACATGAGAGAGCATGTATTTGGCTTATTTTACTTAATATTTAAGACCCAAACTCCACTCACCTTGCCCTCAAATCAACTCAAAACAGATCAAAGGCCTAAAAAACAAGGAGGACCCAAACTGGGAATGACTAAAAGAAAACAGGGAGAAACACTTGAAGACATCGGTGTAGTCAAGAGAATAGCCAAGTGGGATTACATCAATTGAACAAAGGGAGACAATCAACGGAGCAGCTAGGCATCTACAGAAGGGGAGAGCTAGTTACCAGCTGCTCATCAGACAAAGATTGATACTATGTAGAGAACTCAAAAATCCTGACCAATAAATCCCTCAAGTCATCTAAATTAAGGATCAGCAAATGGGGTTGGAAGGATGGCCCAGTAGGTAATGTGCTTACTTCAGGGACATGTAGACTTGATCCCCAGCACCCACGCATGGAAGGAAGCTGGTCTTGGTAGACACTTGTGATCCCAGGACTGGGGAGACAGAGACAGGAGGAAACTTGGAGCTCATTAGCCCACTGGCTGAGTAAAATTGGTGTGTCCTAGGTCTCCGTGAGACCCTGCATTGACTCCTGAGGAATGAGCCCAAGATTGACTTCTGGACTCCACCTATATGTACACACATGCATATACTCCCGAGCATATTTATGATCACACACAGACACACACAGAGACATATACACACACACACACATACACACACACACACTTACAAATCAGCTGGAAAACTTCTCAAGGAATACACATGGCTAACAAAGACAACTCAAGTTATTTCCAACTCCCCAGTCCCATTGGCCACCAGGATGTGTGGGCCTCTCTTCTCCTTAAGAAGCAGCACACATTCTGCACCCCTCCCCCACTGTCTCTGGCTGGTAGCATAACTGCCAATGCCTCTGCAGTAATTTGTCATTAATTTTCTTGGGACTTTCCAGTTATAGTAACAATAAGGTTTATACCCAACAGAATTAGTATAATTCCTCACCACTAATGTGATTAGTACTTTTGTTCATTTGTGTTTGAAATCCATTAGCATACAATGTATATCCAATAATGCCCATTGCGGTTTTTAATGCTTGTAAAAATGGCCGTGAGGTATAATTCCATGATGAGGGACATACAAAATGCTTTTTGTGGGAAAAGAGATTTTATTTGCATCACAGCTGGAATGGGACTCTTTGATGGAGGGTATAAAGTATGAAGGGCTGGGGACAGAGAATTTGTTGAAGTTTTCAAACAAGCCCTCTGATTATGCAGAGGACACATTTCTATTCTAGGAGGACTTGACTTCTTGCTTCTTTTTATGTTGCTTCCTCCCTGACTTACAGAAAAATATAAGTTGTGTGCTTGCAGGGAAGGATATTTAAGGCTGTGAATCTTTTGGAACTTGAAGGGACCTTGAAATTACTGAACTAAGCTGGATTTTCAAGGTACTGGGAGGCGGGTGGTGCTGCCTGCAGAGGGAGGCTCTGTTAGGCACTGGCACGAAGTGGAATGGGGGTGCACAGTTGGGCAGGTGCATAGGTGGGAAGTCGCTTATTCAATGTCATGTGGCCCATGCTGTGAAATTCACAGCATTGCCATCTTGAAATTCTCATCAGATTTGGAATGGGGGTGGTGCTGGCGCATGTCTGCTTGGAGCCCTATAATTTATATACTAGATTTTATGTATAGGCTTTGGAGCCAGACAAACTTGGGCTTAAAGTTCTAAGAAACCTTAGAACTTTGACTGACTATACCTTCTCCTTACTGTAGAACTTGAATATTAGCATGAGCCTCTCCGAATTGGATGTAAGGAGGGCTAATGAGAGAAATCCAATACTCAGCAGGCTGAGAGGTTGGTGTTAGATAGACACCCACACTTTCCACATAATTAAGCTTATTAGCAGGAAGCCGTGCCAGCTGGGTTGGACAAATTCCCCACAGCAGGCTGGTTAAGGTCACAGCATGCACACATTTTCTGAAGTGAGGTATTCTAAAATGAAGTCCTGCCCATGATTTTCAACCTTTTAACTGTCATGACATATGACTTTATGTTCACCAGTAAAAGATAATCCCACTTTAAATTTTTTTAAAATGTAGTGTGTGTGTGTGTGTGTGTGTGTGTGTGTGTGTGTGTGTATTCCACAGCACATATATGGAGATCAGAGGACAACTTTATGGAGTTGTGTCTTAGTCAGGGTTTCTATTGCTCTGAAGAGACACTGTGACCATGGCAACTCTTATAAAGGAAATCATTTAATTGGTGCTGGCTTACAGTTTGTAGATTTAGTCCATCATTGCCATGTAGTATGGTGGCATGTAGGTAGACATGGTGTTGGAGAAAGAACTGAGAGTTCCACATCTGGATTCATGGGCAGCAGGAAGAGACAGTGACATTTCCTCCAATGAAGCCACACCTACTCCAGCAAGGCCACACCTCCTAATAGTGCCATTCCCCTGAGGCTATGGGGCCATTTTCTTTCTAACCACCACAAGTTGGTCCTCTCCTTTTACCTTCACATGGGTCCCAGGGATCAAACTCAGGTGTTCAGGCTTGTGTGGCAGGTGCCTTTACCTGCTGAACCATCCCTCTGGCTCATAATCTTAGTTTTGTAGGATTTCTGCAGGTTTCTCCTTTACAGAAACTTCTAAAGAAAGTCAGCGAGCAAGACCTGCACTGTTAGGAGGGCCTCCTTGATCGTGAATTTCCTTTGTCAGTTTCATCATTTCTTTGTAACAAATGGTTTCAGCATCTTGTTCCTCAGAGCTGGACAATCACAATTTCATGCTTAAGAGCTAGAAAGTAGACCTTTGGGATTCCAGACAAAGGGTCCCCAGTGGCAAGCCAGACACACTAGTGGCAATATGGAGGGAGAAATCATGACTTGGCTATAGTCTGAAGAGTTATGTCTCTTGTGAGGCATGGTGGAGTAGGAGAAACTGGGCAATTGGAAGGCTGGCCCTGTGGGCTGGAGATGGAGTTCAGTTAACAATATACTGCCCTAACTTACACGAAGTCTTTGGTTTGATTCTGAGCACTGCATAAAACTTGGCATAGTGCTGCATGCCTGCCATCCTAGGACTCAGAGGTGGAGGCAGGAAGATTAAGGAGTTCTAGGTCATCTTCAGTTACAAAGAAGGGTGCTTTGATCATTAATTAATGCCATACAATGTTAAAACATTTAGATTCAAATCAAATAGAGGAGAAACACAAGCTCATTCTGAAACCCTACCCCCATGCTCACCCTGTGGTCTAATGGTCTAAAAGGATTCCCTCAGGGTGTCATGAAGGCTTAGGGTGACTTCCGTTGCATGCAGTACAGGACTGTGGGCAGCCTGGAGTCCAGATGGTAGCTTCAGAAAAGCACTGGGTCTGGACTGTGCTCACCCCACTCAGTCTGTTGAGGCCTCTGAGCACACACCTATCATCACACAACAGGAGCATCATGTACGTGGGGCCTCCTCCATTATCTTGGGAGATGCAGGGCAGGAGGAAGAAGGAAGGTGGCCTTCCCAGTAACTTGCACTGTGAAATAACCACACCCCAAACACAGCTTCCCTTTTCCTTGCTCCAGAACTGCTGGGGTCCATGAGACATGGCTGCTTGGGTAGTTCTCTTGTGCTAGAGAGACTTCAGTGGGAATGACAGCTAAAGCCAGGTTATTGTGTCTCCACAGCAAACCACAAAACTGCTATTCTTCCAAGACCCCTCTTCTCAGCCTCTATTTGCAATTAACTAGCTCAGGCTTTTGATAAGGGACGGCCTATTGTCAGGTAAACACAATGACAAGAACAGTGGGTCATTTCTCCTGACCTCAGTAGATGCTCCAGCCTAGATAATGGGGGCAGCTCCTGGGCTCCTGATATCACATCAGTACATGACAATCATGACTAATGGTCAGTGAATTTATCAGACACATCGAGACACCATTGTGAAACACCACATGCCAACACATAAAATGTCTATTTTCAGAAGTGACAATTTGCTTAGACAACTTGAAGATTATCCTCCACCCTCAAGAACCATAGTATGAAACCCTAAATCACAGTTTCTCTCTCAGGAGACCAGAGGTCTGCCTTTCCAACAATAAGCCTACAGCAGGGTTTAGCATACAGAAGCTGGAAGATGCGTGAGTTCAGGGAGAGAAATTGAGAATCTCTAATTCAGTCCATAAACCCCATCCCCACCCCAAAGCATACTCTTTAGCATATTTCAAGCTCCTGAAAATGAAACTCAGGGATGCTCTAACCTCATTTCTTGCTGTTGGTTGATCTAGGAGTCTGTTCTTACCTGTTGTCGAATTTCTTCCTCCATTTTTACTGGTGAGCCCAGTTCAGCAACTTGCTTGACCCCTTCGCTGGCATACCCTCCATACTCCCACAGCACATAGTTCTTGGAGTGGGACCCGCCAATAATGGCAGACCAGTGATTAGCCCGACCTGGAAATCAATCAGGATATAAATATCAGTGTGGCCAGGGTGGAAATTCGAACCTCTTCAGCGATGGGGAGGAGGGAAAACTGTTCAAAGATGTAGCCAGTACTGAGTAGGCATTGCCCTGTCTTAATTCCAGCATCACTCAGTGACTAGAGAGAATGTCTACTAACCAAGAGTCTGGGAATCATGTAGAAGTGAACAGTGGGTACCTCAAGAAGACGGCTCAAGACACCCTCTGTCTAAGGAGTTCTCTGAGGGGCAGGCAGTTGAGGTAATTTGAAATGCTAGTAATATTTGTAAGGCTAAATAGAAAGGAGGGGTTGTTTCTGGCAGGCTCAGGATCATGGCTTAATGCTGACTTGGAAAGCCATCAGCAATTCAGCGTTGCCGTGTCACTGTCAATGGAGGATTAGATGCCATGAAGGTAGAAGGAGCTGCTCACAGATGGCATTGCTCTAAGTGCTTCGGGAGTTTGGATGGCATCGGAAAGGACCTGGAAGCCACTGAAGGGATCTGATCAGGGGAGCAACGTGATTGCATTTGAATTTTAGATAAATCATCCAGGCAGCAGGGTGAAGGATGCGGCAGAGGGAGCAGAATGGAGTGGAAATCTCGGTGTGTGAGCAAGGAGCAGAAGCCGAAGTGTGTATGAACCGGCTTTTGTGCTCAGGTTCGACATGGCTTTCCTCAGCTGACTTTTCTGTGCATTCCCATATGAGGGGCGAGCAGGCTAGTCACACTCAGAGAACAGGGCAGACAGTCCGGGTGTGTGGAGGTGGCCAGTCCACGGTGGCTTGATGATGACCAGCAGGGACGGTGGGAAGCCGTGGGGCCCAGGAGAGCTGGCCTGTACAATGTGAAGGAGCAGCAGAACTGGAACAGGACCAAGATAGACCATGGCTTGGGGTTTATCAACGTTCCTGAGGAAATGGGGAACAAGGGACTGATACTCAAAGCCAGCACCACATTGGGCTTCTTTTTAGACACAAATACTACAGATATATCTATATTTACTATTGACTAAGTCATATACACTTCGTAGACTGAGTCACATACAGTTCATAGGACTGGCTCTATTCTCAGCCACTCTTTAGTTGGCTTTACATACAAAGTCTCAAATTTAAGAACATTTACAGGCACAGTGAAGGGGAAAATCTGAATTAGATAAACCCAAGTGGCATTTTTAGTTAACCCCTGTATGTTTTAGAGTGGACAGAATTCTTTACTCCATCCCACCATGTTTAAAAAGGATTCTGAGCAGGGCCTGGTCCTGTTTCTACAGTAGCCATTGCTCTTCAAAGGCTTTCTACATCAGGAGCACATTGAAAAATTACATAAAGCCAGGTAGCACCCTCCCAGCCTGTTGATAGCAGCCGCACCCCAACCCAGGCAAATGAAATCACCATGTGGGTAACCCAAGTGCTCATTATTTCCTACATATCAGGGAAATGCAGCCCTCATGTTTATCTCAAGAAAAGACAGGCGGAGATGTGGCCAGCTAGTTCTCTAATTCATTTTCTGAGCAGTAAGAAAGGCTTAGCTGTCATCTACGCTAAGAGTATACTTGTGAAGGCATGGCCTCGTGACCTTTAGCTTGTAATATAAACACAGAGAGACTCACTTCAGCATCTATTGTTCCCGACTATGCTGTTCCACTGAAATGCCTCCTATACTCAGGCCTGTCCTAGCGGAAATTCTGTCTCTAAGGAGTATTGTTGCTTCCTCTGTACTGTCTTGCTTGGCTTGGATGTCTCTTTTCCTCCTTCATCATTTTCCTAATTAATCTCCATTGTCAGTTGGATATAGTCTAGAGTCATCTGAGAAGAGAAGCCTCAATTAAGGGGTTGCCCAGGTCAGATTAGGAGCATGTCTTTGCGTGTGTGTGTGTGTGTGTGTGTGTGTGTGTGTGTGTGTGTGTGTATGTGTGTGTGTGTTTTGATTATTAATTGATGTAGGATGATCCAGCCCACTGTGGGTGGCGCTATTCCCTAGGCAGGCCATTCTGGGTTGCCTAAAACATCTAGCTAAGAAAAATGAGTGAGCTTGCATTCCTTCATATAGTTTCTGCTTTCTTTATTGCCCTGTCTTCCCCAATGATGTACTGTGACATGGAAGTATAATCCAAAGATGTTTGTCACAGAAATAGAAAGAAAACTAAGACAGTGATCATTCACAAGCTTTGGCTGACTGAAGCTCCTGCCTCCTGTGCCCCAGTAATACAAACAATATTTACTATTGTAGTTCTACTAGGCTGTAGACTCCATGAGGGAATCTGTCTTCATCCCTGTTTCTGATGTGAGCTCTCACCTCATGTTTCCAGAAGCATTTGCACAATCAATCAAATGAGAAGGTGGCAGGATATATTCCCACAGCATTGGGGAAACACAGGCACAATTTAATTCAATGCAATTAAATTCAAGTTCAGTTCAGCACTGCTCCTGACTCCTACAAAGCTAAGGTCTCAGCTGTGCTCTGTGATGCTGTTGGAAAACAAAGAGCCATAGAAGGAAGAAAGGCACTGGGTTTTCCAGCCAAGGAACAAGGATTCTATACAGCATTCCCATATCCTAGCTATGTAAACTTTCAGACTCAGTTTCTTTATCTACCCACATTTCACCTCTTTCATACTGACCTATTAGGAGAGTTAAGTAAAATCATAAAAAAATGAGACACTATGTGCAACATTACCTTGGCACAAAACAGACACTCAGTAGGTATGGCTTCCCCATTTCACGGCTGTGTGAGTGGCTTCAAAACTGAAAGATGTGAAGCCTGCCCTTACCTCACCATGGGAAATAGACATATATATTATGGGATGTGATAGAAAGAGAATGGAAATGAGCACAGTCACAGGAGATCAGAAGTTGGACCCAGATGGGTCTTTCTGCTTTACCTATTCAACTTTCATTAGCTAAGTACCAAACACAGTGGCAGGCCATACAGATGGATGGGAATAGGACAAGGCATCTGCCCTGAGGGACTCACAGTCTAGGGGTGGGGAAACAGATGGAAGAGCAGATTAGCTATGATCCAGCTCATCAGAGTTATTGCATAATAACACAGGGGATGAAAGAACCAACTCCAAATTCCTTAAAACCAGTGAATCAAGGTTGAGAAGCTGGTGCAGAGAAGCAGGCACTCCCAGAGGAGCTCTGTCTTTGTGTCTCTTACTCTCTTGAATAAAGCTTCATTCTATGCCTTCACCTTGCTAAGCACTGCAAGTCTTAGTTTCCTAGAGTGACTTTGCAGCAGAACAAAGTTTCAACACCATCCCATCAGCTCAGTAAGATCTCTGCAAGGCTAGGGGGAAGGGCAAGACCACATCCTCCCTGGCAGAGGGTGCAAAGAAGCACCAATGGAAAGATAGTTGGTAACATGACATTGGACATCCATAACAGATGAGCACCTGTCACTCAAGTGCAGATTGGTACAGAGAAAAGACACATGGTGACTTGAAGCCAGAGAGTTGTGTTTATGAACCAGTCATTCAACCTCTGAGAACCTCAGTTTCCCTTGTATTTATTTATTTATGGTTTATTGTTTGTTTCACATGGTTCTGGGAACAAAACCCAGAACTTGACACATTCTAGGCAAATGCCACATCATTCACTGAGCTATATCCTCAGTTGTCTTCCCTTTTAAAAGAGGAGTAACAGTTACAAGTCTGATCTCCCAGAGGTTGGTTTTGAAAGAACTATGAAAGCTGTAAACTGTTCTTAGCATCATTTCAGATAGAGAAACCCATGGGAATATTCTCAGTATCACCAAGGGGAGAGGAAGTAGGAAGGGCAGTCGGATTGGAGCAGGGATTCTTAGAAACACACATAAGAGGATCAGATAACCTGCTAGGATGCTGCTTTCCTAGTGAGGTCCTCACTATAACATTATCTCCATGTTCTGAATGAGGAACCTAAGCCCCACAGAGTTTAGGGAGCCCACCTGAGTTTACAGACCAGAGAGAGGAAAGCTTCAACCCCAGGTCTACTTGACTCAAGAACACCGACTCTCCCTTTACACGCCACTGAGGAGGCAGAAAATGAAAGAGCGCCTTAATGGGCTAGAGAGTTAGAATACTATTAGACAGATAGAAAGTCAGGACTAATTATAGAGAGCTATGAGTGTCTATGTGGCTAGTAGCACTAGGAAAGGTGGGTCAGATGTGGTGGGAGACCCAGTGGTCCATGTGTTTGAACATCTAGCCCTCAGCTGGTGACACTGTTTGGGAGACTGTAGATCCTTAAAAGGCAGTATCTGGAGAGTAGAGGTGATCACTGTGGTTGGACATTTAAAGGTGTAGCCTGGACTCTCTTTTGGCCCCACATCTGGAAGGCCAGCAAGCTGCTATGGATTGACTGATAGGCTGCAGTCGTCACATGGAAGTATTGAAGTATTCCCTCTAAAACCATGAGCCAAAATGCATCCTCTTCTCCTTAGGTTGCTTCTGTCTAGTAGTTGTTACAATGACAAGAAAATTAACTAACCCAAGATTCTGTCAGAATTCTTTTACATGAGGAAATCTGGACTTAGAGAGTTTCTTTCAAGATTACCCACGACTTGCCAGGTCAGCCTGGTACAGGGGCCAGCTCTTCTTTATATCTTATATCTGGTGGGGCACAGCCAATGTCAGGAAGGGACAGGGTCTAAAGGTCCTCACCTTTAGACTAAATGGAAGGCATTCAGCATTCCTTGCTTGAATTTACAGGATTTGCTTTGGGGCAGTAGTAGAGGAAGTGGAGGCAGGTGGCTAGAAGAAGAGGCAATATGACAGAAGACCATGGACTAGAGATACCGCTAAACAAGAAAGCACTCACCTGGCTAGTACATGAGCGGCTCTAAGTAATAACACACACACACACACACACACACACACACACACACACACACATACACGCCCCTCTTGTGGAGGCAATTTTTGGTAAAGTCATTAAAACCCTTGTTCTTGGGATTTGATCAATGTATATGCTAGTCTTGGTTCTGGAATGTTCTAGTGAAACAAGCCAATCATTCTCAGCCTTAGTTTCTCCCTCTGCAGAGAAGATGATATGACCAAGTTATCAGCGCTGTTCTGAGGCTGAAGCCCACTAAATAAAATCGCCAATAAATAAAAAGTAAATCTAAATGAATGAGACTGGAGAAATCCAGATCAGTTTGTGGAAGGCATGATGGCCAAGAGGAATGTATTTAGGTGACTGAGTGGCAGTTAGAACCAGTAGGCCGAGAAAACAGGAATGCTGGGTATAAAAAAAGTCTGAATTTGGAATCATCTAACTGGGACCCAGAAGCATGAGGCTAGCAGAATGAGGTGGTCAAACAGATTCCAGTTAGCTGAAGGAAATAAACTCTAAGAAATAGGGAGAGGAGAGAAAGAAGACACAGGCATTAGAAGGTATGGTGATAAGGGGTAAGACTGATGCTTGTAGATCCCTCAAAAGAATAATCAGGACATCATCCTGTTGTCCTGGTGAGGCAGTGGGACCTCAGTCTTTGAAGGCAGAGGAAAGCCAAAGACTATTACCAACCCTTTCTCCTTACAGAAAAGTGCATAGTTGTTTGGTCAGGCATGCCCTTCACCCATCCCAACAGTGTTCAAGTGGCCTACACCTGTCTGAGTGTTGTATGTCTATTTCCTTGGGATTAAAGGAAGCTTATAGGACTCAGGAAGTGCAGGAAACTTAGAAGTCTCAGGAAGCTTGTGAAACCGGTAAGATTTAGTAAACCCAACTCTCAGTGTTATGTAAGTAGTAATAATTGTTGGGGAAAGAAGAGACTCTGGGCTGCAGAACTGCATGCAAGTCAAGCAGAGGGTTCCAGATACCCAGATATTTTGAGCTGTTACCCATACTGAGGTGGGGTATTTGGTGATGCCACTGCCTTCGAGTTACCAACTGTGAGTTAACCATTTGAATGAGAAATATCCCTCATAGAACTGGGCATTTACACACTTGGACCCCAGTTTGTAACACTGTTTAGGAAAGTTTTAGGTGGTTCAGTCTTGCTTGAGGAAGTATAGCACTAGGACTACTCCTAGTGATTTGGCATTAAACGGCTGGTTCCACTCTACTTCCCTGTTTCCACTTCGTGCTTATAGTTGAAGATGGGAGCTCTCTACTCTGTCTTGCCTCTGTCACCATGATGTACTCTTATCCCTCTGTAAGCCCAAATAAACTCTTCTATAAGTTGCCTTGGACATGGTGTTTTTAATCACAGCAACAGAAAAGTAACCCCTCACCCTCATTCCTGTAAACAACAGGAAGAGTCACATAAAGCAGGCCTTAGCATGTATTTCCAATAACTTAGGTGAAATTTCTATGGGACAAATATGTGGTAAGCTGGGAGGAAGAAATGCTTACACATATGAATCAGTGATGCTGATGGCTATCTGAGGCCATTTGTCTAAAAATCTGCTTCAGGTGATGCCTTGAATATATGTATTCAATATGTACACTGACAGCTTCGTTGGCCTCTTTTTTGCTGTCATATCTTGTACTAAATTACCAGTGTTTACGAAGATGCCAAAAAGGCCAGCATCCATCAGAAGCACGTCTGCATTCTGCCTGGTGTTGGGAGAGGCATGTTCCAAGACAGATGGATTCTCTTGAGGTGCTCTGCACATGGCCTGAATGATGATTAATTTAACTTGAATTAATGTCAACTTGAATGGGCTATGGAGAGGCCAGACATTTGGTCAAACATTCTAGATGTGACTCTAAGGGAGTCTAATGGAGACTATCATTTGAATTGGTAGATACACTAAAACAGATTGCTCCCTCTGAAGGACTGGGCCCCACCTAGTCATCTGAGGACCCAATAAGAACACAGAGGTCGATTCTGCAGTAATACAGATTTCCTGCTGCCCACCTGCCTCTAAGCTGGGGCATCGTTTCCTTGCTTTGGATTCAACACTGAGTCTTTCTGGTTCTTGAGTTTACTGGTGGCTTGCAGACTACTAGAACTACAGATTCAGAAGGGTCTCAGGCATTTAGAGCAGGATAAGAACTGCACCTCTGTCTGGCTCCAGTCTCTAGGTTACTAGCTGCATGTTTGCAACTTCACAATCTTCATGTTGGAGTAAGGCAATTCCTTATAATAAATCTTTTTGTGTCTATGTGCTCACAACCTCTTGCTTCTGTTTCTTTGGAGAATGCTGACTTCACAGTAGGTGTTCAGTGACAGCCCAGATTTCCTGGCCAGCCACTGAGGTCCCCTGCCAAGCCCAGTCCTTTACAAGCTACCCATTCACACTCTTGATATCCATTCATAGTGCTTCATAGAAGAATGTACTAGTCCTTGCTGACAGGATTGATTTAACCCTTGTTGCCTAATCTCAGTCTTGTTCATGGTCCTCTGAGCACATCTTTGTTCCAGTTTCATTTTGTTTGCTGGGCCCTTGTGAAGTTTGCTGTAGCAGCCGCACCTAGCAGCGTTCCTCTGATCTCTATGTTCTGTCTTCTCTCAGTAGGATTGAACTTTATCTTTTATTAGGTAACCTTGTCACTTACATCTCAAGACCAAGGTCAAGCTATCTACAGACTCCTGCGTGCACCATGTAGCCAGCAGCTAACTGAAAACTGTTGAGGACCCGACAGTTTTATACACATATGTTGTGTTGGACCTCACTCTCTGCTTGGCCTTGGTATTGTCCTCCTAGGCCTGGGCCCAGGCTCTGCCTAATTTCCAATGCTTTGAACTTGGCTACAGAACTTGGCTTCTGTCAATCTGCCTCTAAGTGCTGCACAGGAAACAGCCTGCATTTGCCTTTTGCCTCTTTCTTCTCTCGGCTACTCCAGAGACCCACTCTGATCAAGCCACTGTGTTCTTCAGGACCCTGTCCCTGTGTGTCATAAGAAGGTCATGTACCAACTAGGACGGGGCTTCCTACATTTCCTGTCTTTCTAGTTTCAACACTCAGTTATCATTTTCTCCGTTCCCTAAGGGCTCAAGACAACTCCCTTCCATTCTAGAAAACTGTTCTTAGGAAATGGATTTGATTTGCTTTGTCTCTCTCATCTCCTCTGAGGCCTTCAGCAAGATCCCCTGCACCCTGTGATGCTACCAGTGAACACTTACTTGGCTCATACTATGCATTAAACCAGGGACCATCAAGCCAGAGCTGCCTGTCTTTGTTCCAATAACGTTTGATATTTTATTCATTATCTGTGCATTGCATTCATGCTACAGTGGCAAAGTTGAGTCATTTGGCTTGTAAAGCCTAAAATACTCACCATCTGGCTCTTTATATAAACCATTTGCTAAGCCCTGCACCAGGCCATGGCAACTTTGAGACCAATACTTCAGTGTCTTTGAGATGTTCAGTTGGAGGAGGAGGAAGGATGGGAAGGACGGGTCCTAACCAGAATATGACAGTGAATTGAATGAGGTAACTTCAATAGAGACAGACAGAATATGAAAACCATCAACCAAAGAGTACACATGGAGGGACCCATGGCTCCAGATGCATATGCAGCAGAGGATGACCTTGTTGGACATCAAATGGAAGAGAGGCCCTTGGTCCTGAGAAGGCTAGATGCCCCAGTATAGGGGAATGCCAGGACAGGAAAGTGGGAGTGGGTGGATTGGTGATCAGGGGGAAGGGGAATGGGTTAGGGGATTTTCGGGGGGGGCAACCAGGAAAGGGGATAACATTTGAAATATAAATAAAGAATATATCCAATAAAAATATGATAAAAAAAAGAAAGTCTAACAAGGCAGATGCTAAGCCCAGATGGTGCTAGAGGCTTCCTGGAAGAGGCAGATGAGGTAAAGTTTAGCGAATAGGAGTTTGCAAGGCAGATATGGAGCTGGAAAAATACGGTATTTTTTTCCAGAGAAAAAGTTAGGTGTAAAAGCAAAGGTATAAGAAAAAAGAACAATTATATGATAAATCATTAATTCTTTGGGGTAGCATCTCTGCCGCCCCCCCAACCTCATATGTGTTTGTGTGTGTGTGTGTGTGTATGTGTTAATAAATAATGAATGATCTGTGATGAGACTAAGACATCAAGCAGATCATGAAAGGATACAAATTTTACCTTAATAGGATCTTTTAATTTTTCCTAGAAGGTAATATAAAGTAAAGAAATGAACAAATCCACCCACCTTCCCCTTTCTCTGCCTCCAGTAGTACTTTAGGGCCTCACATATGTAAGAGCTCAACCACTGACCTACATCCCCAGTCTTCTGACTTTGAATTTATGATCCCCCTGCCTCAGCCTCTTGAGTAGGCCTTATCTATGAGTCCTGTCCAGAATAAACTAATTTTTATCTACAATCAACCCATAAATCTAGTTTTGCTCATTTGGCTTCTGCTTCTGAGGGAACTATAAAAGAGAACAGATATAGAGTTATTGTTTTGGGATGCTCAAAACCAACAGTGAAGGCTCGAATCCCCAAGAGAAGGGAAAACCTGGGAGCTGAGCCCATGCTTTCCTGGGTTGCTACAAAAGACACTTTCTGGTTTGTAGTGAAGGAATATGGAGGATAAAGTAGACTAGCTTGGCTGAGGAGATTTACACAGGGATTGCACAGTTGAAGCAGTTAGGATGTATGGGCTAAAATGCCAGAGAGAAGCAAGTTAGAGAGAGATAAGCTTCAGAGAGATGTGTAGATGTCCCCTTAACTCTTTCCACATTAAGTCACACGTGTGCAGGGCAAGACTCCACAAGGCAGAGAAGAGAAAGAGCTCAATGGAGATTCCAGAGGTTACAGGATCTGGAGATACAGAACTTCTAAACCGCCCATAGCACAGATGCTTTGCACTTAACTGAGGCTAAGAAGAGTCATAAACTAGTGTTAAAACGACTTAGTCTTGGAATCCATTCCCCGAACTCAGATACCTTGTCTGGCCTCAGAGAGAGAAGAAGCACAGAGACTTGATGTGACAGGGTGATGTGGGATACTCATGGGGGCGGGGAAGGGCTGCTCTCTCAGAGGAGAAGGGGGGAAGGGACTATAGTAGGAGAGGACAGTGATCGGATGTAAAGTGAATAAATAAAAACAAAAACTCCACTTTGTCTTAATAGGGGAGGCTATCTAGACTTATCTCAACCAAGCTCAGAAAACAGTCCTGGAAAGGGAATCAAACAGATTCACTAGCAAATTAACCATTAGTCAAAATAAAGTCCCATGCCCTCTAAATGAGGTCCAGATACCCAACAATGGAGCCTCCACAAAGTTCATCATGCAATAAAGAAGTGACTAATAAAAGCCAGGTGTAATATGGTAGAGTACATCCATGATCCCAGTGCTGGGGCAGGGGTGATGGTGGTAGTGATGGGTTAGAGAAGAGTAGAGACATTGGTTAGCCAGTCTAGCTGGATCAATGAGATCCAGGTTCACTGGGAGACTCTGCTTTGGAAAATAAGGGGAAGAGACTGAAATAGACACCCAATATTGACTTCTGGTATCCACATAGTATGTGTACATATATGCTAACTCATATATATATATATATTATTTGACACATGTAGAAGCAATAAAATATGACCTAAGACATGGGGGAAATTAGCTAATAGAAGGAGTTACTAAGGTTATAGTCAGACAAGAGTAACATACAGGGGCTGTAAAACAGCTATTACCAATATTCAAGGATTTAAAGAAAGGATGAATATAATGAATGAACAGATGGGAAATCTTGGCAGAGAAATATTTTGAAAGGCCAAGCGGAAATTCTAGATCTGAAAACAACAACACTGCATTTGGATATGCCAAAGGAAAATGTCAGTAAACTAAAGGAGAGTAATAGAAATGCAATTCACAGTGAAGCAGAGAAGAACGAAAGGTTGGAAAATATCATACTGGAGTCCCAGGGACATATGGAACGAAAATAAACACTTTAAATGGAGTCCGCAGGATAGGATAGAGAGATGACTATTTAAATAAACAATGCTTGAAACTTCTCAAAATTTGATAAAAAAAATACCAACCCCCAAGCCCCAAGCTCTCCAGCCCCCCCCAACATCATAGATTAAAAGCAAAGCAAAACACCTAAAAATAAAGCAAAGACTAAATAAAATGAAATAAAGGGAGAAAAAAAAGACACATAAGCTATCACCATCTGAGAGAGACAAGGAGGAAGGTATTAGAAAGCAATAAAACACACATCACAATTAGAGCAGAAAAGACTAACCCCCTGGTTCAAAACCAAGGCAGACCCAGAGACACCTTTAAATTTTTAAAAGAAATAAAACCCATCAGCTTAGAATTCTATTACCTTGTAAAAATATTCTTCAGTGATGAGTATAAAACAAAGCATATTTTTTTTGATAAATGAAAGCTGAGCAAATTTATGACTAGCACATCTGTAGCGTATGAAATATTAAAGGAAGTTCTTCAGGCCGAAGGGAAATGAAAACAGATGGCAGTGCATATCTGCATGAAGCGGTGGAAAGTTCTGGAAACGGTAAATGTGTGGGTGAGAGGCATCTTTCAGCTCTGTGTCACTGAAAAGTCTCTGCCTCTGAGTAGAATTCCAAGTCCCCCTCTCTGGGCTAGCATTTCCACTAGCTCTCTTTCTACAAAGCTAGCTCATCTTTTGTCTTTTCCTGCACACAGCCTATCTTTTGTCTTTGTGCCTTTCCAGTTTCAGCTGTTTCCATCCCCTCCTCCCTGATGTGGTTCTTCTTGTGGTCTGCATCCCAGCTCCTCCCTCCCCCTCCCATCCCCCTACCCAGTCTTCAAGGTTTAGGCTTTTGCTACTCTCTATTCTGCCGAAAGGCAAGTGTTGGCGACAATCTAAGGACAATTATTGTGTGCCTTCTTTATTTCTCTTTAAAATAAAAGGATGCTTCCAATTCAGCGACAGACCTTTTCTTAATATACTGGCTACCAAGTTTTGATGGCAGCATGCTTTCAGGTAGCTTCTACCATAGTAAAGACACAAGGCAACTCTCAGGATCCCCTTCTCATGTGATCGAAATCAATCTCTGCCCCGTCCCTGACAGGTTTGGTCTAGTTTTTGCCCCTATGGTTTTATCCTTTTCAGATTATAAATGGATGCACACAGTGTTAAGTCGAATGTATTATCCTAAGTAGCTTTAAGTTCTGTTCTGTAGATGAGGCTCATTCCCTGGGCGTCTACATTGCTTTCATGTCTGTTTATAGGCCTGCAGAGCTCCACAGAGAGAGTTGCTTTGGTCCTTCCCCCAGGTTCAGCTCTGTCAGTTCCCCCACCTAACTCCAGAGGCAGGAGCCTCAGTTGTGCACCCCAGGTATGTCAGGGGTCCTGAACATAACTGTGAACAGCCTGACTAATTCTGCTGCTCCCATCCCATGGCTTGCTCTACCTGCCAAGTGGGTTTTGGAACCCATGATGCTGGTATGCCTGAACCCCAAGTTTTGCAACCCCACCTCAGAGCAATGCTCTAAGACTTCACCCTTTTCAACTGGACAGGTTCCACGTGTCTCTGTGTGCTCTCAGCCCTACCTTCCCTAGAGAACCAGTTATATTTAATATTAAGATTAAATATTTAATATTATATTTAATATTAAGATTAAATATAACTGGTTATGGAGATTATTGACATGGTAGGACCCATGCCAAGGGATTTTGTACTGATTTGCTTCTCTTACTCAGTAACAACCTCAGGAGCTGGGTTCTGCTATTATTCCCATTTCACAGATGACAAAACTGACTCTGACAACATACTTTGAGGTCATTCAGCAAGTGTATTGTTTCTGAAGCTTGGACAAGTAAGAGTCTAGGAGAACAGGACAGTGACAACCTCTGAAGCCATACCTTAGCATATGGGGGTGGGTAGTAAAGATGCTAGAAGACCATCTATCTAGGAAAGGTAGATAGCATTGACCACAGACTATACTTCTCCAATATACAGTGACCTTCAGTGACATCAGTAATACATCCTTAGGCTGATGTTCTTCCTCTCCTTCTTGCTTTATTCTTTGTCCCCTGCTCTCTGTAAACATTACCTACCTCAGGTAACACTCAGTTCTTTTAAACAGTTCTTGCCTCTGGTTACGCTTTTGGGGAAACCCAAGGTGGGACATGGCTCATTCGGTTAGGCTCCTGTGCGTAGGCGCAGGTTCCATACAAGGATTGTGTTGTTAGACAAGAGCTGGTTCAAGATGCTCCTTTGGTTTTTGTAAAAAGAATACAGATGATCTCTCACTACTTTTCCTTCCAAAGCTAGGGATACTGTCCTTATTTTTTGTTTTTTTTTTTTTTTTGTTTTGTTTTGTTTTGTTTTTTTTTGAGACAGAGTTTCTCTGTGTAGCTCTGGCTGTCCTGGAACTCACTCTGTAGACCAGGCTGGCCTGGAATTCAAAAATCTGCCTGCCTCTGCCTCCCAAATACTGGAATTAACAGCATGTGCCACCACCACCCAGCCTCCTTATTTTCATTATTATCCATCAGCATCAGCACCACAACGACCATCCTTTACTAGGTATGTTCCTTACATCACACGCTCCATAGGTGTGAACATGTAGACTCCCATTCTCCCAGCGATCCTGTGAGGCAGGGATGTACCATACTTCACACTATGGGTTTGGGAACTTAACTGCTAGCAAGTGGCCAGCCTGACATAAGCTGAATTTCATTATGCGATTTCTTCTTCACAGTTTGGGTCAAGTCTAAGTTTTGTGCAGAGGTCATTTGGACGCCACACATGGCTGTCACCAGAATCATCTCTGGGAGTTAATAATAACAAGAGAGGTATGACAGTGTCATCAGGGACACTGGTATTTGGTGTTCAAAAAGCACAGCTTTCTCTGGACTCCCCCTTTTCAGCCCAGTTCTGAACTTCTGATTATTGGTTCTTTGAATATAGCTAAAGCTTAGTCGATGGCCTGATTCTCATTTCAGAGGCAAAGGTTGTAATTCCAGGGCACTCCAAACCCTCATCTCCACTGCTGCTCTAGGGACTGCTTGATAGTTTAATGAGCACTGGTGAACAGCACAGGAATTACATTTCTAGAAAGAGCAACTGTATTTGAAAGCATACTTCTGCTCTGGCTTCTCCACGTGCACACTGTTCTATGTGGGAGGGGCCATATTCCTGCCTTTTCCAAATGTTTACTGCCACATCACCAATTACCATTGTTCAATTACCATTGCCAACGTACCATTAAAACTACAACTTTAAAGTTCTTCCAGGGGAGGAACATGGGGCATTGGAGAAGATCATTCTGACAATATTTACTTAATTTTCAAAATTTAGGTACTGGCATGTAAAAGTTTTTCAAAGCACTACTGAACATTGCAGGCTTCTCCTGCCCTCCTGTAAATGTACATTTTCCACATGTGAATCTTAGCTCTCAGCCAAGCTGTGTAAACATGGAAGGTGATGTTTTTCTGTGTTTGGAAATCTCAGCAGCAGAAGGAAGTGGTGAGAACTGGGGTCAACTGGGCACCTGCCCATGACAGGTGCCTTCTTATGAACTGTCTAGTTTACTTCATAATCTCATGTCACTGATGAGGAAACAGGCTGAGAAGATCTGGAACCTGCCAGGGGACACATGGCCACAGAGTGTGGGGAGCCAAACAAGGTCATTCAGCCATGGCTGTCTTATGACCATGAGATTGTTGAACAAAGACCTGCCCAGGAACTGCCGGTACAAAAGGAGTAACTACGGATCGTCCCTACGTGCGCAGATACCAGATGTCTTCACCAGATGCCCTTTGCGCTTCCTGCTGCCAAGAATACCTTGACCCCTCCCTCCTTTGCATTTTGCAAAGGTCACTTCCCCCTAGCTCCCCCTCCCAACTTCCTCATTCAGGGCTTGGCCCATAGCTCACTTCCCCCAGCTCCCCTTCCCAACTTCCTCATCCACACTGCTTAAAATGTGCTGCCTGTGTGACAATAAACGAGACCTTGACAAATGGAATCTTGCTTGGTCTCGTTCTTCTCTCCCCCCCATGACCCTCAGGTAGCGCCTCTTCGGGACCCTGAATAACTAGACCTGCTGGACGGGTCAAGTGGCGCCTGAACAGGAACCTGAAGCACGGCCAACTACTGGACGACGGAGGAACCCCGGGAAAAGGAATCGAGGACCTTTCACACCGCATCGCTCGTGCTTCGCTGGAAAGGGAGGTGAGTTTGGCCAAATAATTGTCGTCCGATTGTCATGGGGAAACAATTGTCTAAGGAAGCTTGTTTTATAGGAGAAATCAAGCGTTTGCTCAGGGAGAGAGGAATAAGAGTTAAGAAAAAAGATTTAATTAAGTTCTTTTGTTTTGTTGATGAAAAATGTCATTAGCTGGTTTTAAGCGGCCCTGATATACACCCACTTACGTGGAATAAGGTTGGTAAAGATATTAATAAGCTTTTAAAAGCTGGTGACCCAGTGTCCACTGCATTTTTTTAGTTATTGGGGCATTATAAGAGACATAATACAAGATGCTGAGAAAGGGGGCGAGAATGCCCATCTCTTAACTATAGCAGAGGACTTCTTGCAGGCTTCACAGCCGCCGTCATGTAAAAATGAAAGTAAAAGCGGCGAGCCTCATTCTCCTTGCCCCTCCATTATTATCAATATGCCGGGAGAGGGGGGAAGTCCCCCGCCCAGGACGCTACACTCCCTGGAAGATCCCAGTGCGTCCAAAGACCCAAAGACCATCTATCCCTCTTTTAAAGAGATTTCCAACAATCGAAAAAGAGGCAAGAACAAACGATATCAATCTCGCCGTTTTTCTGATTCGGACCTCGATCCAGCCTCTGAGGCTGATTTAGAGGAGGAGGCCGCTAGATATGAGGAAGAGAGATACGGTCCTGGACCTCGACATTCCCAGATTTTTTTCACCCAAAATTCTGGACCCCCGCCCTACTTGCCCCCATTACCGTCATCTCCCCCTGCGCCCCTGCCGATCGCAGTGGTAGAGGGACTAACCCAAACTAAGGCTGCACTTCAGGCACAAATTACTGGCCTTAGACAAGTTTTACAATTACAGCAGGAATTAGGAGATCTTACTTTAGATATTCAAAATTTACAAGAAACCATGAGAAAGGGACAAGATGCCCCAAAAAGACCATCTAACGCTGTAAAAAAAAAAAAAAAATCCCAGCCAAAGCTAAGTTTTCCTGTTATGACCAGGGCACGTGCCAGACAAGCCAGGGAGGAGTCCGAGTTAGATAGCCCGAGGTCACGAACTAGACCTGCCCGAGATGGGCCCGAGCCAGATAGTACCTATCCTAACCAAGGGGAGGAGATTGAAGAAGAGACAGACTATGATGAGGTAGCTGTAAATTCTGATGAGGAAGACTCCGATCAAGGTGAATACGAGACCTCGCGTCCCGTATACAAGAAACTCAAACTTAAACATATCAAAGAATTACATTCAGCTGTTAAAAATTATGGTTTAACTGCACCCTTTACCTTGTCCATTTTAGAAGGACTTGCGGGGTCTGGATATCTGACTCCTAGTGAATGGACTAAGGTGGTGCAGTCTGTTCTCACCAGAGGACAATACTTAACTTGGAAATCTGAACTCATAGATAGGGCCGAGAGTCTGGCCACTAGGAACAGAAAAACCCTCTAGGCAGGACCGCCTCTTAGACAGTGGACAAGTTGTGTGGGAGGGGCCCATTTGCCTCCGAGGAAAAACAATTAAGATTGTCCCCTGGCGTACTCGCTCAAACAGCGCAGGGCAGGCCGCCTTATCTGCCTAGAGAGCGGTTCCTGCTACAGGGGCCCTCACCACTCCCTTAACTAAAATAATCCAGGGGGCCCAAAAACCCTACGCTCAATTTGTGGGGAGGTTACAGGAAGCAGCAGAAAGAATCCTAGGTCAAAGTGAAAGTGAGGGGCTTCTCGTTAAGCAGGTTGCTCTTGAAAGCGCTAACTCGGCGTGCATAGCCGAGTTACAATGCAAGACCAAAGATCTTGATATTATAGGAATGATTAAACTTTGCAATGATATTGACTCCTTCTCACATCAAGTGTCCAAGTCTATCAGTTTAGCTATTGGGGCTGTGTTCCAAAAACATGGAGATTCTGGCCGCCCTAGAGGCAAAACATGCTTTAGATGTGGGCAGCCTGGTCACTTTGCTAGAGAATGTAGCGCTCTCAACCCTAGCCAGCCATTTAATCCCGTCATTGGCCAAGGGGCCCCTAAGCCTACCGCGCAGGGAGTTTGTCCTCGCTGTAGGAAAGGCCGTCATTGGGCCAAGGAATGTCGGTCTAGAACTGATGCTAATGGGCAAGCCCTCCCTGCGGTCCAGGGAAACGGCCAAGGGGCCCCACACGAGGGCCCCTACCCACAGATGACCACACACCCCCAAGTACAGCACCAAGCTCCTGCGGCACCAGCTTATCTAGGGCAACAGCAGGGAGAGCAGGACTGGACCTGTGTGCCTCCTCCCACACAATTTTGAACCCACAAGATGGTGTTTAGGTTCTCTCCACAGGAATTTTTGGACCCCCGCCATCTGGCACATTTTTTCTCATTATAGGGCATGCCTCAGCTACCATGCAGGGTCTCAGTGTCCACCCGTCACTTGTGGAAGCAGACTGTACTGGAGAGATAAAAGTTTTAAGGCAGAAAAGGGCCCGGTCACCATTCTTCCTGGTCAGAGAGTAGCCCAGGTGCTCCCTCTCCTGCTTGATTCCTCTGGTGCTCACATGGGAGGGCTCAGAGGAGATAGCCAACCTGGTTCCTCTGATGTCTACTGGGTCCAGCAACTCTCTAAGGAGCACCCCTCCTTGTGCCTTACGTTGGACGGGCGAAAGTTTGATGGCGTTATAGATACGGGAGCTGACACCACAGTTCTTAGTTTGAGCTCCTGGCCTTCTGCCTGGCCTCTCCAGCCCTCGATGATTCATTTACAAGGATTGGACAGTCTAAAAATAACTTACAAAGTTCAAAGTTGTTGACATGGAAAGATTCAGAGGGGAATTTGGGCACTGTGCAGCCTTTTATTGTTGAGGGCCTCCCTGTCAATCTTTGGGGGAGAGACATTCTCTCAAATGGGGATGATGATGTGTAGCCCCAACGAGGTGGTTGCTCACCAGCTCTCTCGGGGAGCTAGTGCGGATTGGGGTACTCCTGACACCTTTGTCCCTCAAAAAAGTGCGCCTGAGCTTTCGGATTCTAACTGGTCCCCCGGGTGCTCCACTGAAGGCAGGCAAAAACACTTAACGCTCCTTCCCCGAGGACTTTTTGTCTGCCCGGGAGGTCATCGCGACCGCTCCATTGCCCGAGCATGTGAGTACGAATCTTACTTTTAAAGCCTGGGGCTGCAAGACTACAGGAGACACTTACTGGAAACCTAGCTCCTCTTGGGACCTTATTACCGTAAAAAGAAAGTATCCTCCAACACACAATCCTAGCACCCCATACCTAAAGTGGGAAGGAAACTCCTTGGCATGCTCCATTAAAAATAAAACATCTAAAGGATGGTGCAGCCCCCTCCAGATTGCCTTTACAGAGGCGGGCAAAAAATTTGATTAGGAAAACTCTAGAGGAGCCCAAGGGGTCTCCGTCTATATAAGGATGATTATGATATGGGGCTAACCGTCAAGATCAAGGTATCAAAAATGACCCCTGCTCCCCAAACAGCTGCTGTTGGTCCAAACCCTGAGCTACAGTTAAGAACTGGAGGTAGTGGACATCTATCTGGAAACCAGGTTCCTGCAACACCCACTATCCCAGATACCCGAACACCCAATCCTTTGTTTCAGCCTACTCTACCTATGGGTCCTCCCTCGTCTACTGAGCTTGTGCTATCATTAGCTAATGCTTCGATACAAGCCATACATGAAGCTATTTTAGAGGAATGTTGGGTCTGTTATTCACCCTCCCCGCCCTTTTACAAACGGATTGCAAGCTTTGGAGAATTATTACCCACTAATGATACCTCGCTTCTGCAGTGGAGTCCTCCAGAGAAGCAAGGACTCACCCTTGGCCAAATTTCTGGCCTAGGTATGTGCCTTCTGGGGCCTGATATGCTGGCCCCCAAGGCCCTGATTGAGGTTTGCAATCAAACTATTGTAATTAATGCTTCCTTTCAATACGTTGCTATTTCTAATGATTCCTATCTTGCTTGCTCCTCGGGATTGACCACTTTTATAGTTTCAGCTGCCTTTTTAGAGAATAGAGAATATTGTGTATTTGTCAAGCTCCTCCCTTGATTGACCATTCATGATTCTGATGAGTTCCTTAATTTTTGGGAAAGGGGAACTCATTTGTCCAGACAAAAGAGAGAACCTATAACAGCAGTCACCCTGGCTATACTCCTTGGTTTGGGAGTCACAGGGGCCGGAACAGGAATTGCCTCCTTGGTCACTTCCAGTCAGCTGTATGTGCAGCTCAGCTCAGTGGTCGATAGAGACCTACAAGAGCTACAGTTAGGACTAAAGAATCTTAAAGATTCTGTTACATCCCTCTCTGAGGTAGTGTTACAAAACAGAAGAGGTTTAGATTTGCTCTTTTTACAACAAGGCGGGTTATGCACTGCCCTTAAAGAAGAATGGTGCTTTTATGCAGACAAGACAGGATTGGTTGAGGCTAGCCTAAAAAAAGTCAGGGAAAGTCTAGAAAACCGCAAGAAAGAAAGAGAGAAAAAAGAATCATGGTATCAAAACTGGTTCTCTACATCCCCTTGGCTCTCTACTCTGTTACCTAGTCTTTTGGGACCTTTGGTGGGCCTTCTCATGCTCATTTCTTTTGGGCCGTGGGCCTTCCAAAAATTAACTCTTTTTGTCAAGTCACAGGTGGATGCCGCTTTCACCAACAAGCCGGTTTCAGTGCATTACCATCATCTAGAGGTCAGAGATAATGACCCGGGTGCCTACGAGGAGCCCTTGGGCACCCCCTCTGCTGGCCTCAATTTCTCGATCCTGGCCGCAGACTACCGAAACCCTTGGTATAAAAAGCTATGGAGACGTCCATGACGGGAGTATCATGATGCCACATGCCAGATGCACACCTAAAACCCCGGCTAACTCAGTCGGTAGAGCACGATCCCAGGGCTGTAGAGTAACTCCATGACGGGAGTAGCGTGAGGCCATTGCCCAGGGAGCAAACTCCTATTGGGGGTTCTGGGCATGGAGGCACCTCACGTAGCCTAAGACAGAGGCTCTACCCCTCTCTTCTAGGTGCTGGCTGTGGGTGCACATCACGTAGCCTAAGACAGACTCTCCACCAATTATACAAAGAAGGGGGAGATGTGGGGAGCCAAACAAGGTCATTCAGCCATGGCTGTCTTATGACCATGAGATTGTTGAACAAAACCCTGCCCAGGAACTGCCGGTACAAAAGGATTCAGAGAGTAACTACGGATAGCTCCACCCTTAACCGCGGAATGTCCCTACGTGCACAGATACCAGATGTCTTCACGAGATGCCCTTTGTGCTTCCTGTTGCCAAGAATACCTTGACCCCTCCCTCCTTTGCATTTTGCATAGGTCACTTCCCCCTAGCTCCCCCTCCCAACTTCCTCATCCCCACTGCTTAAAACGTGCTGCCTGTGTGACAATAAACAAGACCTTGATAATGGAACCTTGCTTGGTCTCCTTCTTTTCTCCCCACCCTGACCCTCAGGTAGCGCCTCTTTGGGACCCTGAATAACTAGACCTGCTGGACGGGACAACAGAGTAGCTAAAACAGGACTTGGCTCAAGACCGACTTTTGGGAAAGCTTTCTGTGTAGATAAAAGAAAAGCTAGAAGTTCAGTGTGGTTTGCTAAGGTAATAAGAGAACCAAACTCTATTAAAGGGATAATCTGTTTGTATGTGCGCATGTGTGTCTATCAGTCACTCTGTCTGTCTGTCTGACTATGAATAGTGGGTGAGGAGTCCAGCTGTACTTTTAAAGAAATCCACCACAAAGTTAAAGATAAATGTGAAGACACGGGGCTGGAGAGATGGCCCAGTCATTAGGTGCTCACTGCCCTTCCAGAAGACCTGGGTTTGGTTCCTACCCCTCACATTCAGTAGTTCACAATCACCTGTAATCACTTCAGCTCTGGGGGATCTGACCCTTTCTGCAGGCACCTACACATGCTTACAACCCCGCCCCACATACAAAAACAAAGTAAGTTTTTAAGAAGTAAAAACCATCTTTCTGATGAGGGCATGAACAGAAAGTCCAAACATGATATCTGCACACTATATACCAGGGTATGTAGGAGGCTACTAAACACCACGAGTGTGTGAGGTTTATTCTGGGAAAACAGGTGTGGTTCAACTCCAAACTCAAATACTTGAATAGCGTTCACAGAAGACACTTGAAGGTAGCATTTGATGGCGTTTACTACCCATTCAGGGTAAAAGAAACTCAGCAAACATAGAAAAGAAATATTCATTCTTTACTCTGAAAATATCTAAAAACAAAACAAAACAAAACCCTACGGTGCAAAGCACACTAAGTGAGAGTAATTCTGTAGTTTTTGGAACAAGAAAATAATGCTCAGCTCTGTCTGTCAATGGCTGGATCTGCTGAGTTTAATAAGGCCAGAAAGGGAGGGAGAAGGTTTAAGATCAGGCAGGAGCTGTGGGTGTACAAACTGTGCATATGCAAACCCCAAAATAATATATTACAAGACTTATGATAGAACGTTGTCAAACCTGCAAATTTGTCTCTATTGTCTCTAAAACCTACACTCTCAATTAAGCAGAAATGTATACACATATTGACCAAAGGCCATGTACACGAATGAATCATTCACAACAGACAAGAATCAGATACTAGCCAAATATTCACCTATAACTACCTACACATGAGCAAACCCAAAATATTACAGCCATAAGAATGACTCTCACAAGCTATGAAGTTGGAAAAAAAATGAGACCAGAAAGTACACTTGCTGTAAGATCCCACTTACAGCGAGCTGAAAGAAGGAAGCATAAAGAAGCCAGGATAGAGGTCATTAGGATAGAGGTCAAGACGGTTGTTTCTAGGGTAAAGAGGAGACTGGAAGGCAGCTTTGGAACCCTGGTCGATATTGACTTTCTGCTGGTCACATGACTGTGAAGCAGATCCTGTGCTAATGATACCTGTTCTTCTGTATGTTTGTTGCCCAGTACGAGGTTCATCTGGGGTCTGCAAATGGAGCTCAGTTCGTAGAGTGCTTGCCTTGCATCTACAAAGTCACACACCTGCAATCCCAGCACTAGGGAGGCAGAGGCAGGAGCATTAGAAGTTCAAGGTCATTCTCAGCTACATACTGACTTCCAGTCTATCCTTGGGTACATGAGGCCTTGTCTCAAAAACAAAATACAAAACAACATCAAGAACAAGTTTATTTTTAAAGTTTTAAAGTTTATACTTATGCATCTAGCATGTATGTATGTTTGTGTGTTTCTGTGTATTTGTATGTATGTTTGTGTGTGTATATATATTTAAGCATGTGTTTGTATATATGTCTGTGTGTGTTTATATGTATATTTGTGTGTATGTCTCTTTGTATATTTATATGTATGTTTGTGTCTATATTGTGTGTGTGTGTGTGTGTGTGTGTGTTTATACATATACCTACAACCTGCAGGAGTTGGTTCTCTCCTTCTACCCTGTGGTTCCCAGGGACCAAGTGCATGTCAAGGGCCTTTACCTGCTGAACCATCTTGGCAGTCCCAAGTTCATTTTTTAGCTGCTTTTCTTGCTTCTCAAGCCTTGCTCTGGCTCCCTATTGCTCTAGGAACTGAATAGAATTGAATAGAGAAGAACATTTGATCTTCTGGTAGAGGGTATGGGGGCAGGGAGACGGTTTTGGTGAGTTGTAAGCTTGGGAAGTGAGGTCATAAGTCAAAAGTTATACTAGGTATTAAAAATTCTTTTAAATTAGTTCTTGGAGAGTTTTGTACAGTGTGTTTTGATCATATTCTTCTGCAACTCTCACTCTTCCCACATCCACTTTCCAGGGCCAGGCCTTAAAAATATCAAACAAATAAACAAACAAAAAACCAGAGATCAGTTACTCAGACTCAAGAGTGATAGGACTAAGGAATTGCAAGGCTGGAATTTTTATTGGAGTTTGACCCATTGGGGGTTTGGTCAATCTTAATTTAATGCATACCCACCAGTCATATATTCTAAGAATCACACATCGTCTGAGAACTCAGGGATAAACCAGATAGTGTCCGATCTTGAAGGCTCCCGGGGTTTAGAGGATCAAACACAAGGATGGACATTTGTGCATTTGACTCAGGAATGGATAAGGCTAGCCACAGAGCAGAGAAGAGGGCAGTCACTGATCCAGATGGGGCTTGGGAAGGTTTCCTGGCAATGGGACTTACGCTGGGATCACAAGACTGGTCACAATCAACCCTGAGGAAGAGGGTCCTGACTGTGAGAAACAGTTTGCATGCACATAAGCCTGGAGAGCAGAACGGAAGGAACAGGGCACATCTGGGAACAGAACAGATGTGGAACCAGAGTATAGATTTCAGAAGGCATGAGATGAGGCTGACCCAGGCTGAGTACCACTGAAACCAGTCATTTAACTCAGTCGGATACAACTTAACCCTACATCTGTCCTTTCTCAGCTCTGTGGCTCTGGACCAGTGACTTCTCTTTGCCTACACCAGAACTTTACCAGTTTTCCCTTGAATAAGAGTTTTCATCCAACACTTATGTGTGTGAGTGGGGCTGGGGCTGGGGCAGGAGTCTGTATGGGAGTTGTACTCAATGAAAACAGAGGTCAGCCTCAGGATCACTCCTCAGGAGCTGTCCACTTGGTTTTTGTTTTTGTTTGTTTGTTTTTTTGTTTGAAAAGCATGTTCTTTTATTGAAAAGGAAGTAAAACATTTTATGATAAAATTGAAGATTTACATGGAACATATTTCTGATAAAATAGAAGAGATATATAGAAAAACATGTTAAAATTGACCATTTTCATGGAAAATTAAAGAGTAAAGTGGCAGACATAAAAAACATTGCTAAATTAATTGAAAAATGAAATAGAAACATTTTATGATAGAATTGAAGATTTACGTGGAAAGTATTTATGATAAAATAGTAGAAAAATGTAGAAAAACATGTTAAAATTGAAGATTACCATGGAAAATTTTATATAGATATAATAATGGTAGGCATAAAAGTATTCCTAAGTTGATTGAGTGGAATTATAAACATTTTCTGATAAAGTTGAAGATTTACATGGAAAATATTTTTGATAAAATTGAAGAAATGTATAGAAAAACGTGTTAAAATTGAAGATTATCATGGAAAATTATATAAATAAAATGGTAGGGATAAAAATAATTCTAAGTTGATTAAAAGTGGAATTATAAACATTTTCAGGTAAAACTGAAGATTTACATGGAAAATAGTTCTGATAAAATTCAAGAAATATATAGACAAACATGTTAAAATTGACTATTTCATGGAAAATCATACAGATAAAATGGTAGATATAAAAAACCTTTCTAAATTAATTTAAGGTGGAATTAAAAACATTTTGTGATAAAATCAAAGATTTACATGGAAAACATTTCTGATAAAATAGAAGAAATATATAGAAAAACATGTTAAAATTGAAGATTATCATGGAAAATTATACAAATAAAATGGTAGGGATAAAAATAATTCTAAGTTGATTAAAAGTGGAATTATAAACATTTTCAGGTAAAACTGAAGATTTACATGGAAAATATTTCTGATAAAATTCAAGAAATATATAGAAAAACATGTTAAAATTGAAGATTATCATAAAAAATAATGCAGATGAAATGGTAGACATAAAAAAACATTACTAAATTAATTGAAAGAGGAATTACAAACATTTTCTGATAAAATTGAAGATTTACATGAAAAATATTTCTGTTAGTCTATGTCTTTTTATTGGGGAATTGAGTCCATTGATGTTAAGAGATATTAAAAAATAGTGGTTGTTGCTTCCTGTTATTTTTGATGTTATTTTTATGTTTGTATAGGTATCTTCTTTTCTAGGGTGTAGTTTCCCTCCTTGTGTTGGAGTTTTCCATCTATTATCCTTTGTAGAGCTGAATTTGTGGAAAGATACTGTGTAAATTTGGTTTTATCATGGAGTATCTTGGTGATTGAGAGTTTTGCTGGGTATAGTAGTCTGGGCTGGCATTTTTGTTCTCTTTGGGTCTGTATGAGATCTGCCCAGGATCTTCTAGCTTTTATGGTCTCTGGTGAGAAGTCTGGTGTAATTCTGATAGGTCTGCCTTTATAAGTTACTTGACCTTTTTCCCTTACTGCTTTTTATATTCTTTCTTTGTTTAGTGCATTTGGTGTTTTGAGTACTATGTTCCAGGTGGACTTTCTGGTCTGGTCCAGTCTGTTTGGAGTTCTGAAGGCTTCTTGTATGTTCATAGGCATTTCTTTCTTTAGGCTAGGGAAATTTTCTTCTATAATTTTGTTGAAGATATTTCCTTTAAGTTGGAAATCTCCGCTCTCTTCTATACCTATTATCCTTAGGTTTGGTCTTCTCATTGTGTCCTGGAGTTCCTGGATGTTTGGGTTACAAGCTTTATGCATTTTGCATTTTTTTGACTGTTGAGTCAATGTTTTCTATGGTATCATCAGCACCTGAGATTCTTCTATCTCTTGTATTCTGTTGTTGATGCTTGCATCTATGACTCCTGAATTCTTTCCAAGGTTTTCTATCTCCAGAGATGACTCACTTTGTGATTTCTTTATTGCTTCTACTTCCACTTTTAGATCCTGGATGGTTTTGTTCAGTTCCTTCACTTGATTGTTTGTGTTTTCCTATAATTCTTTAAGGGATTTTGTATTTCCTCTTTAAGGGCTTCTGCCTGTTGACCCATGATCTCCTGTATTTCTTTAAGGGATTTTTGTGTTTCTTCTTTAAGGGCTTTTACCTGTTGACTGATCTCCTGTATTTCTTTAAGAGAGTTATTAAAGTCTTTCTTGAAGCCCTCTATCAGCATCATGAGACACAATTTTAAGTCCAACTCTTGCTTTTCTGGTGTGCTGGGGTATCCGGGACTTGCTGTGGTGGGAGAACTGTGTTCTGATGTTGCCAAGTAGCCTTGGTTTCTGTTGGTAGGATTCTTGTCCTTGCCTTTCGCCATCTGGTCATCTGTGGTGCTAGTTGGTCTTGCTGTCTCTGGCTGGAGCTTGTCCTTCCCGTGGGCCTGTAAGCCTGTGTCCCTACTCCTAGGAGACCAACTCTCTTCTGGCAGGGTATGTGCACAGAAGGTTGTGGAGTCGCCTGGCTCCCTGGTGCAAATGACAGCCTGAAGACCTCTGTCCCAGCTGCTCCACTGATTGTCTGCCCTATGGACTCCGAGCTGTTCCCCACCAAAGAGAAGGTGGAGATCTCACCTCTGTGCTCATAAGTGAATGTGCTGCTGGGAGGTCACTCTCTCCTGGCAGGCTGTGCACAGAAGGCTGTGAAGTTGCCCTGCTTTTTGGTGCAAATGGCAGGGGATTGGGGGGGGCGGGGGTGGGGAGAGACTTGCGTCCCAGCTGCTCCACTGATCATATGCCCTGTGTACACTTGGTTTTTGAGCTGGTCTCTCACTGCCTGAAGCTCCCTCACTTGGCTATGCTGGATGATAGCCAGTGAATCCCAAGAATCTACCTGTCTCTGCTCCCCTGTGCTAAGATTACCAACATAGGTCTCCACACAAGATTCTTTTATTTTATTTAATTTTTTTATCTTTTGCATGAATGCTGAGGTTCAAACTTAGGTTCTTTTGTTTGTTCAGCAAGCATTTGATAAATCAAGCTGTTTTCATTGGTTACCCCTTTGTCAAAGGCAAGATCTTATCACACCACCGTAAACTGATGATGCTTTAGCCTCAGCCTCCCAAAGGCTGGGCCTGTAGGTATGTCATACTGTGCAGGAGGTACCCCTCTTCCAAAGGCCACACCCAGCAGGTGCATGTAGAAAGGTTGATTAGCTGCTAAGTATCAGGACTGAGGCTAAAGAGATCAGAATGTTAAACTTTTTACTTAACACATCAAAGTTGGCTCAGATCCATGCCCACGTGTTGGCAGCTGAGAATTCTGAAAAGGCAAGAATATGGATAGAAAATTTCCTTTCCTAAGTTTCTGAGACCTGTGGCCTAAGGTGACAGTTAGTGGCCTCTAAGTCCCTGGTACCGGGTGAAAGAAGAGTTCATTTTATACAGTTCCAGACAAGAAAGGTCTGTTTTCTCAGGATGGAGAGGAAGAGTCTACAATTGTAGGACTTTTTCCTTGACCATTTTGGTTTTTAGCATCTTAGAGACTAAATTTTCCTTTTCTTCCTTCTCCTTTTCCTCCTCTTTATCTTCTTCCTCTTCTTCTTCTGACAGGATCTTATATATCTCAGGCTGGTCTGGAACTCAGTATGTAGCTAACGATGACTTTAAACTTCTGATCCGCCCATTTCTACACTCACCTCCACCCCCCACCCCCCAGAGGCCAAGTGCTGGAATTACCTGCATATTCCATAAGTAATGATGTTATGCAGTACTAAGACTCAAACTAGGAGTTTTCTGCATGCTTGGCAAACATCCTATGAACTGAGGTATATCCCCAGACCTAGATTACACTATTGAAGTGAGGAGAAAGAATGATTTTTTTGTTTCTGTTTTTTGTTTTTTTGTATTTTGTTTTTGTTTTGTTTTTGCCTTTATAAGGTCTGATTTCCTGCTTCTTCCTTAGAGGCAAATAAAAGATGAAAAAATTCATTCATTGCTTAAATAAAGCTCAAAAGTGCAATAAAGCTCCAGAGGAGATCAGGCAGCTGACCTTAAAGACTAGATGGAAAGATGGAGAGTAGGAATGAGGAGGATGAGAAGCAGGAATAAGTAGGAAGAACAAGAAGTTAGAAGAGATGACATCAGATAGGACTGCCAGCACTAAGCAAGGATGAGCCTCACCCTGGGAGGTCTTGTACATAAGCTTTAATAGAGCAAAAGACGGTAAAGCTAAATGCATAGTAGACAGTCATTAAATGTCTACAAATCAAGACAAGCATAAGAATTTATATTTATTATGAGAAAGGTAATAAAAAGTAAGAACAGATCTGAAAAGTTGTTATAATAGTAGCTATCCATTATATAAAATGCTATATAATAAGACACAATATGGCACTTAATACATAAAGGGCTCTTTTGATCTGTCTGTCTATCTATCTATCTATCTATCTATCTATCTATCTATCTATCTATCTATCTATCTATCTATCTATCTATCATTTTTATCCATACAATAGTCCTGGGTAGATAACTTAGGCTCTTCTCTTTTACCAGGGCTCCAGGGATTCAAAGGCTACCAGCTACCATCTTTGGCTGCACGTCTCAGGAACTTGGAAAGGGGAATTTTCTATATGGAGTTGACTGCTACTCTAATGTCTCACAAGTGAACTCTAAGTGGAGTGAGGATTCAGTGTGACACCAGAGTTCCCAGGCTTTATTAATTGCTGGCTATTACTTCCTTGTTAGATCTGGGACAAGATTAGGTTGCTAATCTCTTGTAAAATTCTTCCAGATATGGCAACTTGCTGCTTCTAGAACTCAGGGTTAGATTGAGTTGACAAAGTCTGCATTAAAAACCAATTAAATAAACAAACAAACATCCCCCACTAAGACTTGAGGCTTCATGCTCTGGCCCGACTTCCCATTCACTATCTGCTTCCTGGGTTGGATACAAAGTAACCAGCCACCCCATACTTCTGCCATCATGCCTTCACCACTGTAACTGACTGTGTACCTTTGAACTGCAGGCCAAAAGAAGCTCGTCCTTCCTCAAATTGCTCCCTATCAGGTGTTTGGTTATAACAACAGGAAAAGTAGCTAGTATAGCCATTTACCTACCCCTGGGTTGAAAACCCATGTCCTTCTGTCAAATAAAGCAACTGTTTCAAAACAGTTAAGATGTTGCTCTCATTAGTATAGACTAAGAACTAATGAAGAAAAACAGTCATGTAAGCTGTGTTGAAAAGAAATTTAAGACTCTATTTGCAACATGAAACCCAAAAATCCCTGCAAATTGGGAAGATATTTGGCAGAACTAAAATGGCTGGCACAAAACACCAGCCTGCTAGGATTGTGAACAGTCAGCCCTCCTTGGCAGAGACAGTCCTTCAGGGTGTATTTTCTACTCATTGTTTGGAAATTTTAAGCCCTCAAATGCTGGAAGCTTCAGCAGAGTTTCCTGTGTCTGATCCTGAGTCATCTTTTCATGGTTTTGGAAAATATACACTATTTTTTCCTATGATTATATACTTAAAATATTTCCTTTAAAATGAAGGTGTTTTTTGCACTAACAGATCGGTGCTGAGGCTGTGGGTCCCAACCACCTCTATCTGTCTTTCCCTGAAGTCTGTCAAAAAATCATCGTAGAAGCCTCTAAATTTAATCTCAGCATTGGATAAACAGGATATGGTGGCACATGTCTGTAATCCCAGCTGGAGGCAGAGGATCAGAAGTTTAGAGTTGTTTTTGGTACAGTCTGGGATACATAAGACTTCATCTAAAAAAGAAAAAAAAATCACCGTGGAAAACCAGAATAAAATAAGGAAGACACAGACAATAGACAGTGGAGGAAAGACTCTTTTCCAGGAGGAGGGTTTGCCCAGCGCTCCTCCTTCCATCCAGATCATCTTTAACATGCTAAGTAAAACTGCAGACTCCGGGATTAAGGATAATACAAGGGATCTTCCTCAGAGCTTTATAGATTAAAGGAAGCAGAGTGCATTACCTAAGGGAGGTTTGCAAGAGGGTCTAGAATTTGTCCTTTGCAAGATTTTCTCAGTATCATTTTGAGAGATGGAATGGGCCCAGAAACTTAAACCATTTATTCAGCCCCCACCCCCACATCTATCTTATAGCTGTAGGTATATATTTTGTTTAATATAGGCTAGGTAGCAATGACCCTAGCCATGAACAAGACAAAGTCTCTGCCCTGAGAGAATAATAGTCTAATTCTAATATAGGAAACATGCCAAGCAACTCTGGCATCAGTCAGGGTCAGGCAGGATCTGGGCTGTGGTGTTGGAGTTGACAGGACACACTCTCCTCTGGGAGATTTTCAATTATTAGGAAGGTCAGGCATCAGCTTCCACATCTTTGTTCCTTCCTTTGTTACATTGTTTTTCTTTATTTTGAAATAAAGTAATAATTTGAAAATCAAGTTAAGGTATTGCTATAATACCTTAAATAAATGTAGCTAAAACTTAATGAAGAAAAAAAAGTCATGTAAGTTGTGTTGAAAGAGAAGTTTAACAGTGTATTTCCAACAAGAAACCCAAGGATCCCTGGAAATTGAGAAGATGTATGGAATTTATTGACAAGACTGCCTGGAATTTATTATGTATCATAGGTTGACCTCTAACCTGAGGTCCTCCTGCCTCTGCCTCCTGAGTGCTGGGGATACAGGGACATGCCACCATACCTAGCATATCACACGTTTCTTAAACATTTGTCATGTGTTTATAAAATCCTTCCATGCATAAATATAAAATGATGCCAAACTCCCCTTTTCCATGAAATTGTTCCCCAAAGTTGGCCGCTGAGTTAATGTCAAAGACATCACTACTTTTACTATACAGTCATCCAACTGCATAGTTGGTTTGAGAAAGCAGCTTTAATCTTTCTTTAGGATTAACCTTGAATTTTGTAAGCTTTAAATTACATGGCTATCCTCAGGAAAGCAGCAGCCGCTGTGCTAAGCAATAAGTGGCAGGAAGGGTACCAAAGACTGTAAAGAGGCTTTGAGAATGGGAATAGCCCAGTGCGGGATGTCAGGGAAAGCGCCTCAAAGAAGCAATGGTTTAGACTGAAATATAAAGGCCGAGTGAAACCTAGTAAGACACACAAAAGAAGATGTCCCAGGGCTTAGCTAAAAAGTTCTGCTGTTCTTGTGTGTGTGTGATATATACATGTGTACGTGAGGTGCGTATGTGCCTGTGTGTCGGTGCATGTGTGAGTGTGAGGGAGTGTGTGTCATAGGATCTAGCTCTCAGCTACTGCTCCAGCGCCATGCATACTGTTATATGGTCTAAGGCTCGGAAGCTGTAAGTGAGCCCCCAGTTAAATGCTTTCTTTCATAAGAACTGCCATGGTCATGATGTCTCTTCATAGCAACAGAACAGAGATTAAGACATCCACTAAACCGTCTCCCTAGACTAGGTTGGTTTTTTTCTATCACCCCAGCTTCGCTTTTCCCATAACTGGTAGTTGCACAGTTTCCACTGAAGAACTGCTTATGGAGGCAGGAAGGCTGGCTGAAACTGACCTTGAGCAGTAGAAATCACAGAACATAAAAATCCCAAACTCTGTTTATGTCCCATTGTTCCAAACAAACAGGTCAGGGGCTACCAGCTTCAGTTAGCTGATGGGTCCCATGTGTTTGGGTTGTTATGCAATGTGTATTTCTTATTAAATTCCTTTCTGATTGAGGACTGTGTCACTCTTTCTTCATTGCTGGTTAGGTTTTTATTATAGGATCTTTTATACAATATCTTCTAATTTCACTTTACTTATTTTTGAAACAGAGTCTTATATATCCCAGGTTGGTCTTGAACTCACAAAGTATCTGAGGATGACCTTAAATTTCTGATCCTCTTGCCTCCAACTCCCATGTTGGCACTATAGGTATGTGCTACCACACTCAGTCTGGGGATAAAACATCGGGCTTTGTGTATGCCAGGAAATGTTGTACTAGTTGAACTACATACACAGGCCCTGCCTTTCAATTTTGAGCTTGTAAAGTTAGGAGTGATAAAATGTATCTGAAACCCAGCTCTCTCTCCATTTGTGACATGGACAAAGTAGGGACTTAAGAAAAAGTTATCCCTCGATGATGGAAGGACTTATTGAGAAAGCAACAGGAGAGCATAGCCAACTCATTGGAAGGTTGAGAATTTGGGTAGGATAACAATAAGACTGGAAAAACACAATAGTTACGAGATTCAGGCATCATTATCTGTGGGTCTGACACTGAGCTAAAAGAAACATGTATACACTCTACATGGTATACTATGCATAACAATACTTGATAAACTCACAGCACATGCCAAGGTTGTGAAAGGGCTGGAAAATATCAGCCCACCCCACCTACTATAACACAGGGATGCACACGTGCCTTTGCATACAGGAAACTGGAGACAGGTTGAGCTGGTTCACTTTGAACTCAGGATATTCTTAAGACATCTCCATATGGTATTTGAGACATGCTTTGCTTTGTAAATGAGTAAACTGAGGCAAGAAGTGGATAAGGTAACCTTCATAAAGCCTTCTAAGTAAGTTTTCAAGTAAAAATGTCAAGATGACTCTGACTTCCAGGTTAGTCTAGACTGCATGATATATTGTGTCTTTCAGCAGAGGACTAAGGGACTCCTGGACACTGCTGTGCTATTGCTGGTAAAAGAACATAGATTATAGCCTCTCCCTTCTGAAATCCTCTCTTTGAGCCCTCACATTGCTGTGACATTTGGTGTGGATATTAAGAATTCCAGCAGAAGCCTGCTCACCCTCCTCGCCTTACTCTTGCTTCTTTTTCTGGTTTTTAGTCTCTGCATCCGAAGCTAGTCCCATTCATTCCTGTTGAGGAGCTTGCCTTCGGATTACAGATCAACACTGTCAGGGCACGCAGAATTAGACTAGGATCCCTGAATGCAAGACGTGTTTACCAAAAAAATTTAGTCAACAGTCTGAAGATAGAACCAGAGACCAGAGAAGCAAAGTCAAAAGAATCCATGTGTGCTAGAGACAGCTCTCTTCAAAGGTTGCTTAGGGACCCAATAAACCCCAAAAGACTGTGCTCTGAATCCCAATGTGGGTGGGCGGATAAAGGCACATTATTCCTTCCTTTGGGTTTTCCCAGGGTGTATACAACAAAGCAGATGCAATTTGCATTCAATGACTGAAAGCCACTCACATCTGTAAACAGTAACTGTTCCAGCCAGCAAAACCCTCCAGAAACCTCTTATCCCTGTTTCAAGGAGCCAGATGTGAAGAGAAAGCCTCCTGCATCTCATTGTTCTCTCCACTTGAGCTGCAAAGACCCAGAGTAGCTCCGTGTGGGGGCGAAATGTGGTGTATTTTGCTCAGTTTAGAGGCAAGTATATAACGTTAGAGTTTAATTAAACTCTTGCTGACTGTTCTAAAGTTTTGCTTCCTCCCAAGCCTTTCTTCATGCATTCCCCGCAGGAAGCACTTGCTTTTTCCATCCAATGAGGGTCATTAGGACCACATGAATATGTACAGGCGCAGGAAGGTTCCAGGATGCTCTCGGGGCATTTGGCTCATAACTTTCAATTTAATCAATCAGCTCATAAGTATAGTAAAGGGATTACAACAACCCCATTCCCTGATCACAGACCATGGCTCCAGTGAAGGGCTGTCTGTGTTGAGATTTCCTGTTATCTTTCATCCCTGTCTATGTTCCTCCATTCTGAATTTAACTGAGGCTAGGGATAAGCTGCAAGTATTTCTTTGTGCTTCTGTTTTGCTTCCAAACCCAAAGCAGTAGAGTTCTTGCAAATTGAGAGGGATGTTTGCCAGGGCTGGAGTCCCTGGCACCAACCTTTGCAGAAACCCCATTTGTGCTTATAAATATCTGGCCTTTCTTGGAATAAACAATTCTTGAGGGTGTATTTCTCAACGCATTGTTTGGAAAACTTGAGTTCATAAATGCCATTAGCTTCAGCAGAGTTTTGTGTGAAAATTCCTGGGTAACCATACAAAAGGCCATCATTAACAGAACTTGAGTACCCCACCCCCAATTTCATAAGGCTTTTTTTGGTGTTTAGAATAGTTTCATGCAGAAGGAATACTAAATATGTCTTTGCCTCCCTTCTTTTTTTTTTTTTTTAAACAAAGGGTCTCACTATGTAGCCCTGGCTGTCCTGGAACTCACTATATAGACCAGGCCGGCCTAGAATTCTCAAAGATCCACCTGCCTCTGCCTCCTGAGTACTGGGATTAAAGGCATGTGCCACCACACCCACCTAAGTCTTTTTTATTAATACCTACATTCTTGAAATTGCATCTTAGAGATTAGCAAACAGGCTTGAAGGAAATAGAGAAAACTGCTGGGTTGGGGTTAGACTTCAGAGTCAATCCCATATTTTCCCCCATTAGGGAAACTGGTAGTGTTAGACTTATATGTCGGTCAGTGGATTTGTAACTGGTAATGAGCAGCATCTCTCCCCTACCCACACTCATATCACTGAGAACAGGTGGTCATTTAAGCTACAGGAATGAGCTGCAGTGATTACATGTTCTGGAAACTGCCAGGCATCAGGAATAAATGGCAAGAGAGTATCAGCAAGTTAACTTACTCCTCCCAGTGGTAACAGGGTGCATCCTTGATAGACAAAACTATTTCACACAAGGCAGAATTTTGGATGGTCAGTCCCAGATAGGTATATCTTATTAAAGAAAGGATGTACTCAAAAAATTCCATGTTTGAGCTTCTAAGAAGAGGGTGGAGGAAGGAAAGAGGCTCCAGCCTTACTGATTCCAAGACCCAATCAAATGCCAATAAAATAGCTGGAAGCCAAGGTTTCAGACGTAATCTCCAGATGTGGAGGTCTGAGTGAGAATGCCCCTGTGGGCTGAGGTGCTTGAACACTTGGTCCCTACTTGGTGGTGCTGTTTGGGTAAGTTTAGGAGGTGTGGCCTTGTTGGAGGAAGTGTGTCATCAAGAGTGGGCATTGGGGTTTCAGAGTCACATGTCATTCCCAGTTCATGTTCTCTACTTCCTTCTTACGGTTCAAGATGTGAGCCCCCAGCTCCTGATGCCCTGCCTGCTGCTTGCTGCCGTGCTTCCTGTGATCATTCTTATTCTCTGGAACTGTAAGGGCAAATAAACACTCCCTTTTATAAGTCATCTTGGTCACGGTATTTCATCTTTTGTCCCCTTTTACGTTCCTTCATTCTGAATTTAACTTAAACTAGGGAAAAAGCTGCAAGTATTTCTTTGTGCTTCCAACTGCAAAGCAGAAGAGTGCCTGCAAACTGAGAGGGATGCTCACCAGGGCTGTGTGAGAGAAAAGCAGCTAACACACCATCTCACCAAGAGGAAGTGAAGGAAGTGAGAGCCAAGAACAAGGAACAACCAGGAGTGTTTGGCCATGTGCGGGGAGAAAGGTGCGCTGAGAACCCGTACAGAGGTGCACTGGTGTAGGAGGAGAAATCAGTAAACCATGAAATGAAACAACAATCACAACAACTTTAGGAAAACTTACAAGGGGTGTAGTAAATGTATAAGAAGGACGTTATGCCCACTTCTGAAGAGATCGTTGTGGGAGGAAGGGGCAGTGGGTAGCGAGCAGTAAGCAAGGGTGCGGTCAGATACATGATTGTGTGCCATCAGAAACTGAGCGAAGAGAAAGCGAAGTAGCCAAACTGTGCAGAGTACGAACAAAATGAGAGGACAGAGGTGGAGGATGGAGTTTTCTGGGAGAAGCAGGGGTTCTTAAAGCAAGAGAAAGCACCAACTAAACACACTGTTCGCCAAGAATGAATGCCTTGTGTCTACTTGTGGAATCAATAAGCTAACAGCAAAGGACAAAAGGACAGAGAAATAAAAATAAAAGACCAACTAGAAGAAAAATATCACTGTTAATAAAGTAGATGGAGTTATGAGCAGAACCTTCAGATTCACTTAACATAGCTCAGATAAAAACAAATCATGAAACACTTTAGTTGCAAATGAAAAAGGCACATCCTACAAGGAGCAGGGCTGCAGACTCCTGGGAGGAATGAAGACCAGATTTCTTCACTGAAATGGAAAACCACATACAAAGCATGCAGTAGAAAGCTGTAATGAACACATAAGGCTAATTCTTTTTCTTGTTTCATCTCTGTCAGGAATTTTTGTTGTTGCTAGAAGGTAAGTGCATACAAATATATTTAATGGTGAAAATGTAAAATCCAGTGTGAAGCTTTGCAGTTTCGGAATGGCTCTACTAACTGTACAGAAGTTCACTGAGACGTATAGACTCTGAGTCAGGTTACTTTTGCTGTGTGATGTTATTTTTATTTGCAAGTTCTTTATAATAAAATTTTAATAAAAAAGGATTTGGGCTTTTAGTCCAGTTATTTTCCAAGTGAAGATAGTTTTTTATACATTTTCAGTTGTAAGAAATGAAATCACTCACTAATGAACAAGCACTGGCTTACTAGTTTCCTCTGAAAATAGGAGGTCTTAAAAGAGGAAAGATAATGTTCTAAAAGACTGCAAGAAATCCTGAATTAATAAGTATTTATTAATGAGATAAATAATTAAAACTAATAACAAAACTATTGGAAATGGACTTTCCAGCTAAGAACTGTCAGAATAAAAGCAGAGTGAAAAGAACAGACCAAGCACCAAATGAAATCAGTGTAAATTGGAAAACGGAAGAGTTGTGAAAATTAACCTCAAAATTTTCCCATAAAGTGAATCAAAGACACTGTTCTAATAAGCAGAGGGTACATAGAAAAACAAGAAAGGAAATCTTTGCTCTTTTTTATTTTTTATGATTTCTTTTTTTCTACTATATTTTATTTCCTGCATATATGAATGTTCTGAGAACCAGGTGCATGCAGTACCTCTGGAAGCCAGAAGAGGGCATCAGATTCCCTGGCATTAAGTTTTGGATGGTTGTGCACTACCATGCTGGGAGCTGGGAACCAAGCCCACAAGGTCTGGAAGAGCAATAAGTGCTGAACCACGTCTCCAGCCTTATACTTATTCTTAATTAATTAATTAACTAGTTGATTAATATTTGCAGAGCAGAGGATTGAACCCAGTGTCTCATGCATGGGCTACGTTCTCCAATCCATTTCTTATAAATCAACAGTTAAATAAGTGAGGAGGGGGAAAAAAATGAGTGACAATGAGAATTAAACATATGCAAACTCCAAACCAAGCAAATAATATGACACAGAGCAATACCAAAGAAAGTCTAAAATAATCCTCCGGGATTTGCAGAGCGGAACCTGGGGGAGACAAAACAAAACAGAGCAGAACAGAAGACAAGTGCTTCCAATAGGGTGAGTTCAGTGATTTCCTAGATCTTAAGGCCTTAGAAAGTCTGAAATGACTATAAAGCGAATCAAGATATATCTTGAAAGAGAAACCAAGTGAGACTGTAGGCAGGATCCACTTTAAGGCACGAGTTATTAACACAAGATAATCTGTTAGTTATGCAAAGGCTAGAGTTAATGAGAACACCATGGTATTACATCTACAGGGCCTATAGGACACAGCAATAAATAGAAAGCAACCATGGTAAAGCACAGAGATCAATACGCATGCAATATTAGAACAAGGCTTTAATGCCCTCACTATCAGAATAGCATAGTGAAGAGGAAGTGATAGAGGTTTAAAACCTAACTAAATACACTGTAATACAGCAGAGAGGGCAGAGATGGTCCAGAATTAGAGGGTTTAAGCTGGCATGTTATTGCAGGCTCCTTAAGGAGATGAGGAATTAACATAGTCTCCTTGTTCTCTAGATTCTAAAATCCAAGGAATCAATAGAGGCGCTGAGGTGCTAGGGAGATGACAGGCGATCCTTCACCGGATGCTGTAGAATGGAGGCACAGATGGCTTTGACAGCAGTCACGGGAAGCCTGGGCCTCCCTTTCCTGGCTTCATCTTGTTCTCTTTCTTTAAACACTCCAGAACAGATATCACCCAACATTTGCCCTTGCCCAGCATGCAGATAGGAAGCACAACAGATACATCAGCCGAGAACACAGGATCCCAGGCAAGTGCAGCTAGCGATCAAGAAGAAAGCAGGGCGTGACTACGTAGCTTTGTAGCAGCAGACAGGCCAACAATTCCACATGAGCACAGTGCACATCTTCAGAGACAGAGGGAAGATATCAATAATCCAAAATAGAAACAAGTAGAGGGAGGTTGGAGAGTGTTTAGCAGTCAGAAGCACCCACTGCTCTGTTAGAGGACCCAGGTCTGGTCCCCAGCACTCACACAAGGCAGCCAACACCAGTTTCCAGGGATCAGATGCCCTCTGGCTTCTGAGAGTACCTGCATGCATGTGGTACTCATAAACTCACAAGGACCACAGGTATACATAAAAGAAATAGATAAGTTAATAAATCTTTCAAAAAAGGAACTAAAAACCAAATACCACACAAAAGTAGAGAAAAAGAACCAAACGCAAATGAGCTATTAGCACACACATTCATAAAGGCCATGGGATTCCTTCTGAAGATGCACAACCTCAGTCTAATCAGGTGAAAACAGCAATGACCCCAAACTGACAGTCTATATACCATAACCTCTGGGTGCTCTTCAAAACTGTTCATGGCAGTAAAATCAAGAAAGCCCAAGGAAGTTTCCCATATTGAGGCCGATGAAAGATGCATGACTAATAATTGCCCTGTAAAATAACCGACTTAGATTCTGGGTGAAAATTTCTCTTTGCTACAGAGCTGTTCTGTGCGATATGGTAGCCAATATGTACACATGGCTACCGTGTGATTAAAGTATGGCAAATCTGAATGCAAACCAGGTACCAGATCTTAGCACTCCACAAAAAAAAAAATTACAAAATATGTCCATAATGAATTTTCAGGCCAATTTTATGTTAACATGACATGATTTGGGATACTGGCTTCAATAAAATAGAACATTAAATTTAATTTTATTGGGGCTGGAGAGGTGGCTGAGCAGTTAAGAGCACTGCTGCTCTTGCTAAGGACTCAAGTTCAATTTCCGGGGTCCACACAGTGGCTTGCACTCCATTTCCAGGGGATCTGAGACCCTCTTCTGGACCCCAAGTGCACTAGGCATGCATGTGTGGTGTATATATATATATATGCAGGCAAAACACTCATACATACAAAATAAAATGATTCTAAAAATTAATTTTATGACTTCCCTTTACTTTTTAAACACAGCTTCTAGAACATTTAAAATTTCCCATGTTACTGATACAGACAGCTTGTATTATATGATATTATGTGGTATCCATGAAGAAGACAGTAGAGGCACGATTAATGTAAGTTAAACAAAGTGTCTAGATTGGACAGCAGCATTTTATCAGTGTTAGTATAAGTGCACAGTAATTTTATATAAGAATGTCTTCCTTAGGGTGCACACACCAAAGTACATAAGACTGGAGATCCAGACGTGTGTCTGCCTGCCTCTCCCATGCAAAAGTTGAGACTGCCTTTCCTTCTCAGACAGATGACTCTAGGCAGTGTCAAGTCGACAGTTAAAGCTAACTAGGGCAGAAGCTCAGAAAGGAAAATAAGAGATGAAATGTTTGACAACAACCATTTCTTAGGATTAAAGAAAGAGGCAAAAGCAAGATCTCACGTGGAAAGGACTTGTTAAGTAGGGAACTAGTTTTTAAAACTTAAAACCCAGTGGCATTCACTGGAAGATGAAGAGGAAACATCAAAGGGACAGACAGACAGACAGACAGGCAGGCAGGCAGACAGACAGACGGAAAAAAACTTGAAAAGCAGAGGGAAAGTGCAGATGACTTAGCAAGAAGCAAAAATCAACTTGACATGGACTCTCTAGATGGTAGGATATAAGGACACAGTGATTAACAGTAGAAAAGAAAATGCTTGTGAACCTTGGTCTCATATCAGTCCTATGTCACAGAAGTGTGAGAACATAACAAGATATCCCCAGGCATGCAGAGCACCAAGGCTTGCCCTGCAAAGACAGAGAATGTCCTTGCAGAAAATACCCAAGGAGAGAAGTGCAAAGGCAAGGGGAGACCAAGGCTCTAGAAAAGTTTATGGTGGTTGAGACACACAAAGTCTAGACTGAAAAATGAAATTATAGTGATCAGGAAATAAAATTCTAGAAATCAACCAATATAAAGTATGTGTGTGGCTAAAAAGGTGGCAGAGAGCTAAGGAATATGAGGTGTGCAAAAGTTCAGGGTGCGGTGATATCATCACATTGTGATGTTAACATAAGGGGGTCAGATAACTTTTGGTTGTTACTGTTTTGAGACAGGGTCCCAGGTAGCCCAGCTTGGACTCGGATTTGCTTTGTGGCTGATGCAGACTTTGGACCTTCATGTTCCTCACGCATCTCCCAAGTGCTAGGATCACATGCCTGTGACACAGTACATCGCTCAGCTAACTTTTTAGCCAGAAGAAGATTTAACTGGGTAATAGAATAAAAGAGTATAAAATTTAAAATGGAACAGAAAGGATAATCAGGACATATAAAAATGAAAAGGAAAAATTAGTATGGCTAATCACAATAATGGTGGCCTATGTGGAATGAGATCATAAGCAAATAGTGTGGGAGGGGCCTGACATGGACCAGTGATGTTGTGCACTGGTCAGGGAAGAGCACACCCTCCAGTGCCCAGTGCCCACTGAGGAATAGGAAATAAAGCTTACCAAGGCAAACATGCACTGGGTTATTAAATAAACAAAGAGTAAATACAGCAAAGAAGGAGCTATGTGGCACATACTCGCTGATCAAAACAAAGTAAAACAAAACCAAGGATGAAAATACAAATTAAAAAACTCCAACCTCTCAGAAATTTTAAAATATTCCACTAATTAACATCTATGTCCAGAAGGTGAAGTGCACAAAAGCATTTTACCAAGTGAACAGTGAACATAAGAGGTCTATGGTAAGACCTCTGGGAAGGGCTGGGAGATCCACTAAGAGGAAAATTCACAGCCTTGCGTGCATTAATAATTAATAAATACAAAAATACAGAAAGGAGGGAAGCCAGTGTATAAAGTAAACAGTATGGAAATTTACCAACAGCACAAAAGGGCCATCCAAAAGACACAGGCAATAATAGGATGCATAAAAGCAGATGTATGCAAATTAGAAGACAGATAACAATGCCGTTATTTAAGTTGCTAACAAAGCTTATTAGATAAAAGCAGTCTAGATTAGTCAGGAAATAAAGGAGGAAGATCTTCCTTCTATCATGGTTGTCTGATAAAGACTTAAAACCTGTGCAAAATGAGTGATTGTTAAGGAAAGAAGAAAAATTCTAAAACTAGACACAAAAGAACTCATTTATGCCAACAACCGATGAGGAAATTGGAGACGAATTTATGGGAAAATCACTAAGTGTATGTGGGTGACTCTTTCCAACAATCAACTTTTTTCTTTTTTCCTTATTTTTCTCTCATATAATACATGCCGACCAGAAGCTCCCCTTACTCCACTACTCCCAATCATACCCCCGCCCGCCCCCGTCTGCCCTCTACCCCAGATTCACTGCTTCTCCACCTCCTATCAGACAGAAAAGAGCTGATCTCTCAGGGATATTAACCATACATGGCATAAGAAGATACAACAAGACTAGGCCAAATCCTCATATCAAGGCTGGACGAGGCAACCCAGAAGGAAGAAAAGGGTCCTAAGAGCAGGTAAGAGTCAGAGCCAGCCTCCTGCTCCCACTGTCAGGAGTCCCACAAGCACACCAAGCTAAACAATCACAACATATCTGTAAAGGTCCTAGGTCAGACCGATGCAAGCTCCCTGACTGTCACCTCAGTCCCTGTGAGCCCCTGTGAGCCCTGCTTAGTTGATTCTGTAGGCCATGTTCTCATGGTGCCCTTGATCCCCTCTGGCACCTATAATCCTTCCTCCCCCTCTTCCTTGGGGTTCACCAAGTTCAACCAAGTGTTTGGCTGTGGGCCTCGCCATCTACCAACTATCAGTTTCTAATAGACATGGGTAAGTAACAACTAGCTGATTTGAGATGAACATCAGACTAAAGAGATTCAAAACCCAGAAACTATTTGCTCTTGCATGGAGATATGAAGAAGTTGAAGGCAGTACTGGAGGACTATTATTATATTATTTATATGTGGTTTTTAATTCCAGTGCTTTCTCTGTTTTCAGGAGTCCTGATATCACCTTAGTGGCTGATAAAAGAATAGTGAGATGACTTGTCTGAAGGAAGACAAGGTTGGGACCTATAACTATGAGAGAAAATTAATCATAAAACTAGGATTCAATGAGTTGAATGTGATGTGGAAATTTTGCATTTAACTAGATGAACAAAAGGATAAAAATATTATCATCAGGTTAGCACTAGTTTGGTAATTTTTCATGGGATTGGAAATAATTTTTAAGATGAGTTATGTATTTTTATTTTATGTGCATTGGTGTTTACCTGCATGTATGCATGAGTGTGCCAGGTGCCCTAGAACTGGAATTACAGACAGTTTTGAGCTGCTGTGTGGGTACTGGAATTAACCCAGGACCTCTGGAAGAGCAGCCAGTACTCTTAACCACTGAGTCATCTCTCCAGACCCCATGGGCATAATTTTTCTTAAAGCAAGTGACCCAATAGAGAAGACAGCTGAATGTCATTGTAAAATTAACTTCAAATATATAGGATGTATTTCCCAGTGTCCATATTAAAATTTTAGCCAATGTGTCATCAGATTAAAAACTGGATATAGCAAAATATTCTTCAATATTTATTTGTCAAATAGTATGAAATGATGCCATATCCAAAGTGGAGGAAGTCATTGGGAGATGACAAGCTATCTACAAGATAAAAACATTTGTCAAGAACCCAGATCCCTATGAGAGCTAGTGATGAAAGATACTTAGCATCTGTAGGAAGCTCCGTAAAGCCTGGGCACATGTCCAGCCCTCAAGACATCCTTGTGGGCCTGGTCACCTTGTTCCTGGGAAACAGCGCCTCCCACAGTTCCCACGGTTGGGAGTGGTGGTCTGGCAATGCCTAGGACAGACACCATGGAGTTTGAAGTAGGTTTCAGCAATGTGTTCAAGCTCAACAAACCTGCTCTCTCTGGCTGCTAAGTCTGGCTGTCTGTAGAACAGTAGGTGGGATGGCACAGAATTTAGTATCAATTGACTTCACATTGGAAGATGTTTTGTGCATTAGATGTTTAATTCGATTGCAGAAGACAGAGGAGTGATTCCACTCATGACAGTCCCCAGGGGAAGGCAAAAGGAAACCACTTGGTTCTCAGCTTTGGTCTTGGTTCAGACATTCTCCAACTATTGACTGCTTCATAATAGACCCCAAGGGAAGGGAAAGGAGAATTATCTGGTCCAAGCTTTGATTCTGGTTCATATTTTCTCTGGCCATCTAATTGTGTAATGCTACTTTCTTGTGTGTCAAGACCTTTTACTTACAGAATTAGGAGGCAAAACTTACATGGTCTAAACTTAAAATGTATCTCAAGAGCTTCTTCATTGGGAGGATTTGGGGAAGAATTCCACAGTTTCCAGATGTCCAGCAGAGATTTTTATAGTACCAGGGAAGAGGAATGCCTTTGGTCCATTCTCCACTGACCTTTGTCTCTGTATCACCATATCTAGCCCTTTCCAGAGAGAGGAATGCAGACTTCTCTCAAGGAGAGAACTCCAGAAGCAGAATTTGGAACAAAGCATTTTGTACAATTGTTGAGAAGAGACGCCTGCAGACACAGTTTACAATGTCTGAAGACACAGGATGGCTGACTGACTGTGTGTGGTGGCTGACTGGACATGGTACTGTTCAGTCTCCCATGTAGCTATCCTTGTGATACTCAAGGACACTCAAGGGTTGAACACCCAAGTCTGTTTTCTTACCCCATTGCAGAGGTTGCCAAAGTGTGATCTGCAGACTCCTGAGAACGCTGAGATCCTTTCGGGGAATCTGAGAGATTAAATCTATTTCATAACAAAATGAAGACATTATTTGCTTGCTGTCGTGTGTTGACTCTGGCACTGTAGATGGGCCAAGGCAATAGCCTTGGCCTGTATTAGTAAATGATGTCTTCCTCAGGGCCACACGTTCACAATAGGCAAAAAAAAAAATTAAATAAAATAAAATAAATAAAAAATAAAAAAGGCTCAATTTTGCATGAGTGTTCTTTATGTAACAGACAAAATGAGTCATTTGAAGTTTTGACTGATCCACACCTTGTTATTCATAGTGACTAATTTCAGAATGTAAAAACCAATAAAAAATGTAAAGCAGCTCTGCTCTATGGACTGGAACACTCTGATTGTCCTCAGTAAATGCACTTAGTGATTCTTTGAGGTGCAAGTCACACTAGCCACTTTGCACATTCATAAAACATCATTTTTACTTGAAAGAACAAATGACAGGCAAATTACGGTTATTCAGACTTGGAAATCTGGCAGACATTTTTCTCAAAAAATGAAGTCAGTCTGTCACTTCAAGGAAAACAACTGACAATATCTGTTGCCAATAATAAAATCTGAGTTTTCAAGCAAAACTCAGAATCTTGGGAAACTTGTAGCCATTACTGTGAACTTGATAGCTTCCCATTTTCCATCACTTTCCTGATGGGCTCTGTCCTCTGGGAATGGGTATGATTTTGATACTGTTTAATGTGAAGTCTTGGCATTTGGATGATCTGAGATTCTCAATAAGCCAGTATTTTCCATATGGTCAGCATCGGGGCTACACAATCATGTGTTTGTAAAAGATTCATCCAAAGAAGAAGGTAACCAGTGCATTTTGGTCACAGAATACAAATCTATTGGCACAACTGCATATTTTGCATTGTAACTGGACTTAACAAAATTCTGCTATTTGTAGACTTTGAAGTAGTTTGTGGTATAGTACCAGAGATTTTCTGTAAGTATCTGGAAAGACTATGATAACACTTTTAAAAATTATTTTATTTATGTGTATGTGTGTATGCCTGCTCATACACACATGTTAAGATTCTGTCTAAACTCTGCCCCACAGTTACCTGGCAATAGCCAGGTATGCCCCTCCCTACAGTTACCTGGCAACAGCCAGGTAGGCCTGGCCCACTATAAAAGGGGCTTCTTGCCCCTCCCTCCTCTCTTGCTTCTCTTGCATTTTACTCTCTTAGCCTCTCTCTTGCCTTCTTGAGCTCTCCTCCCTTCCCCCCTCTCTCCACATGGTCATGGCTGGCCTCTGTTTTTCTATTCTCTCCCTCTCTCTGCCTTTCTCTGCCTCTACTATCCTCTTAACTCCCCTCTCCATGCCCTGAATAAACTCTATTCTACACTATATCATCGTGTCTTGGCATGGGACCACTGAGGCACCCCCTTCCCCCACACTGCCCATAAAACACATTCTTTACCTCTTTCTCTTTTTATGATCACAACACCATATGTGTGCAGGTGCCGGCAGAGGCCAGCAGAAGGTGTCAGATCCCCTGAGCTAGAAATGGCTGTGAGTGGGTGTACGGAATCAAACTCAGGGCCTTGGTGAGAAGGGCAAATGCCCTTAGCCACTGAACAATCTTTCCAATGCCCTCAAACACTCTTTTTTTTTCTAGTTACACATGCACATGTGCTAGAATTTTCTTCACATACTTCTATCAAAGATGTAAATCACTAGATTTCAGAAACAACACCCTTTCACAACTACTTTCTTTGGTTAACACAGTCACTTTCATAAAATATGTATTTTTATGTTAGCATGTGACAAATTTATTAAACATGCAATGTATTTATTATTGCTATGTTACTTAAAATTAATAAGTATTTAAAAAATTTCTCAGCTAAGGGAAACACTGGGGGATTTAACATAAGTGTATTGATGCTCTCGGTGAATCTTAAACATGTTAAAAGGATGCAGAGACTGAAGAGGCCGAGAGCTCCTGTCCCAAGATCCCTGCTTGGAAAATGACATTTTGGATGACTAATTAAAAAGAGACAAGGGACTTGGCAGTTTGTTGTCAGGAAGCTTCTCTGGGCTGACAACAGGGCTGGTTATCATGACAGAATTATCCCTGCAGCTTATATTAGTAGAAGCCACTGCCCGTGTCTTTCCCAGTGACCCAGTCCTTCAAGTATCCAAGTTCACCCATTGCCCTGCAAGGACGGTCTGGCATGTTTCCTGATTAGTACTAGGCATCATGACCGGTGTTAGTTAGACGCTTGCCTCCCAGATGGTAGCAGCTATAGTCCACAGCCACCACCTAGTCCTCAGGAAGGGTACCAGGCATGGACAAAGACTCAAAGATGAGCAGATCATAGCTTTGATCCCAGAGCAGGTTATAGCTTTTATTCTAAAGGAGTTTCCAGTTTGCAGGAAGAAATAATCCCAACACAATGTGGTAAATGCTATTCTGTGTTTGAAGATGAAAGTTTCTCAACAGAAACATCAGGGCACATCCTGGGCCTATGATGTGATGCCTGCCAACGGGACAATCCCGGAATCATGAACACATGTCTTCTGTGTTTATTAATCTTTCAACAGCACCACAGAAACCCTCTGTAGCTTTACATGTGGTGTGCCCAGAGGCCCGAGACAATGATTTGGTGCCATCCCCTGACCACCTAAATTCTGGGAGATAATAGTGGCCAAACAGAAATGACGAAACTCCTTAGGATCACAAAAGATGAGTAATGGCCCAGCCATTTTATCTCTTCTGTGAGTGGGGCCACTGTATGACATTTTTTCTAGCATTCCAGTTCTAAGGGCCCCCTCTCGGGCAGACCTGGGCAGAGGCAAGTTTGTTTACAAGTGTCTCCCACGCAGCTGAGACTAGAGCAGGCTGAATCCCGGAGTTCGAGGAATGCCTTAGCCAGAGGCTCTTAAGTTCCTAAATTTCAACTTTATGGGAGTTAAATTAAATAATAACCCTCTAGATCTGGTCAGAAATGCTGGAGTCCCCTTTGGGTGGGCTGTTGGGCACCAAGGGAGGTTCTGATATACCCGGGATCTACTTAAGTGCCTACCATGCACCCTTTCCCCTTTGCCTTTGGAGACCTGGCCCCAATAGCTCTTTTTAATCTCCTCTTCTATTTCTGTGGTTCTTCCTAGCTATGGTAACTTCAGAGTGAAATAAACTCCTAAGAACAAAACAGACCATTCTCAGACACAATATGCCCAGTGCCACCCACGGCCACCCTGCCTCCCAAGGCTGCAGAGAATGGGCCCCAGGTCTTTGCATAAAGCAAAGGCAAGACATTACACGTGTGACTCTGGACAAACGGTGATTTCTCTCCGATCTTCAGGGAGTTTATCCACAAAGCAGGCTATTTTCCAGTTCAAGGATATGCCATCAGTAAACATGCTTAATATTGTGTGGGTCAGCTCACCACTCATAGCAACAAAATTCCATATAATTATTTGATTTCTCTCTACCTCCCCACAGTCCCTAAATTGAATGGGACCCTGTGCTGAATCTTTTCTCCTGCTCATTGTCATATTTTTAAGGAGTGGCTGCTCATTACAAATTTGTTGAGATAACTGTCTGACTAAAAAGAGTTGGAGAGTGTCCTATTTTAGAATAGTTTCCTCACATAGTGACTTTGAAGCCTCCTGACCACTCTTTTTTTTTTTTGGTTTTTCGAGACAGGGTTTCTCTGTATAGCCCTGGCTGTCCTGGAACTCACTCTGTAGACCAGGCTGGCCTCGAACTCAGAAATCCGCCTGCCTCTGCCTCCCAAGTGCTGGGATTAAAGGCGTGAGCCACCACCGCCCGGCCTCCTGACCACTCTTGTTGATTGCTATCAGTTGATTTGAGTCTGGGGTCATGTGGCATTAGATGGTGACATCTGGATCCAGCAGGGATATTGTGCATCGATTGATGACTGACACTGGTTGAGGGTACTGAGTTACTATGGCTAAGGGTACTGAGTAACTGCTCCACTGTCTGGAGTCAAGAGAATCCCTTGGTCAGTCATCTCTAACAACAGTCTGTTCTGTACCATGGATACAGTTGTTTTAGGAGGAACAAGGCTACAAATTGCTTGGCTTGAAGATAAAAGAATCACAGATAAAACTGGTAGAACAATGCTATACAAAGAATCTAAAAGTATAACAGGATTGTGTCTGTGTGTATATCAATGAATTTGCTTTCTTGGGGTGCAAGTTTCACAAATCAGTGGATACTAACGAGCAGGCCTGACAGAGCTCAGCTAACAGATCCCATCATCAGATGGGGCATTAGCAATGCACTTGCCCTGACCCATAAAGTAGCTGCTGTACTCACGAGGGTAATCCTTCGGATGAGTCTTCTCGGACCAGTTACCATAAAACGTGAGTCTGTACTTGGCAGTTCCACAGGCGCAGCAGTCTAAGATCGGTCTGTCTGTCACCCCATCAAGTGTGGGATCTGGAACGGAAAGTCAAGTTAGAAAGCAGATAGGGCCTCATAAAAGACAGCCTGCAACAGCTTGTCTTATCCTTGATCCCTGTATAAAGAAGATGCAGTACATCTGCATTGATTTGTAAGACTCAAGACCAGCACTCAGATTGCTATGGATTTTATATTTCAAACTATAAATACATAGTTTGTAAACCAAAAATTCAAAGTTCTTGCTCTCCAGTCTGAGGTGTTCTATGGAGCCAAGAGTAAAGAATCTGTAGAGTGGGGAGACTTTGGGGAATCAATGCTAACGTTCACTCAGTTATTCTTTTCATTTTAAAGATTGAGTGTGTGTGTGTGTGTGTGTGTGTGTGTGTGTGTGTGTGTGCGCGCATGCGTGTGTGTGAATGCCATGTGTGTGCAGGTGCCTAAGAACACCAGAGGAGGGTGTCAGATTCCCTGGAACTGGAGTTACAGATGGTTGTGAGACACCTGATAGAGGTGCTGGGAACCAAACCAGGGTCATCTGCAAGAGCAGTAAATGCTTTAAACCACTGAGCTGCCTCTCCAGCCTTTACCAAGCTGTTCTTTTGATATCCTGGCTTCCTCCCCATCCTTTCCAGAGTAGCATCTCTTTACTAGATTTTTTAAGAGAAATATGTGTCTATTTTCCAAGAAGTACTTTTGAGGGCCCAAAATGCTGGACCAGAGCAGAGACAGGGGTGGCTCTGAAGGAGATCAATGAGAACACGTGGAGCAGTTCTCAACCTTCCTAACTCTGTGATACTTTGATACAGTTCCTCATGCTGTGGTGACCCCAACCATAACGCTATTTTCACTGCTACTTCATAACTGTAGTTTTGCTACTGTTATGAACTGTGATATAAATATCTGATATGTAAGATATCTGATCTGTGACCCCTATGAAGGGGTCTTGACCCATAGGTTGAGAGTCACAGAAGGAAGGGCTTAACCAATGCTGGAAATTAAGAGGAGGGGATTCTTATGCAGTCACATCATCTCTTATCATGCTTTCAAAGACCTACTGGAAATAAGGGGGAGGTATTGCAAATGTGTACACAAGTTCAAGTTTCTTTCTGAGTGTAGAAGCAGCCAGGAAAAACTTAAGATTCCCTCTCCACCCCCATTTTTATCTGTGAGTAGCTGATAAGTAGGGAAAGGGAGATTACATGAATAAATTCAGCATTTCTGATTGTTAAACCCACAGCTCTAACTGCCTTAGTGCTCTCAGACTGCTCAGATGCCTCAGAGAGGGGACAATGCCTACCGAAGCCACTCACTGCAACTGCGTTTTCTGTAGCTCTCCCAGCTGTGTTAACATCAATCTTCCCTTTTTGCAAGTTGGACATTTTTTCTTAAATATTGTACAAAGGAGCGGCAGCCAAGGGGATGAGAGCCATTTTGTGTGCCAGAAACAGCATTTTTCAGTCTCTTTAGAAATTTGCTGAGCTTGCTGGGTTTGAACATGCAAAATCGATGATGGGGAGAAGTGAGTTTGGGGATGGAGACAAAGTACGAGACAGTGCAGAGATGTACTGAGTCTTTTGTTTGTGCTGCTTTCATTCTGGATACTGTCCATGGAAGTGCTTTGCTTATGCCTGGAGGTTTAAACGTGAAATATCCTCCATGGGCTCATGTGTTCCAACACTTGGTCCCAGATGGTGACACTGGGAAAGTCATGGAACCTTTCAGATGGAACGTTGCTGAAGGAAGTAGGTCATTGGGGAGTGGGCCTTGAGGTTATGTAGCCCAACGTCATTTCCTGTGCACTCTTTGTAGATGCATTTCTGACAAGCCAGACTCCTGCTCTTGCCACCCTGTCTTCCCTGCCATGGTGGACTATATCCCCCTGAAGTGAAGACTAAAATAAACCCTTTGTTCTTTCTGTTGTTTCTGCCAGGGTATTTTATTATAGCAACAGTAAAGTATCTAAGACATCCCTATTTTGCAGATTGTTAAAAGGGAGAAGCTGGCTGGGTGACTTGATCAAGTTTACTTCTGAATGTAGAAGCCATGCAGGCAGAAGTAGGACCCAGGTCTTTTTTTGGTCCAGAGCCTATGACCTCACTCTGAATTCAATCACTGCAGGAAAGACTCATTCTAGATGGGTCTACATAAATGATACCCAGTGAAAAAGAAATCTGTCTCCATTTTACTTTTTCCAAATGAAGAAACGTGCATAAACAAAACAAAGCCCTCCCTACAGATTTCAGAGATTTCTAAAGAAGCTCAAAGGAGAAGGCTGCAGCCGTCCAAGGCAGGGATCACTGGCAGAGACTAGACTGTGGTCTGCGCCTGAGAGCTGCCCACTACCACCTGCGCACAGAACTTGGACTTGATTCCTGTGCAGGCCACTTGGATAATAAGGACACACCTCACCTAGTACATTTTAGGAGAGGAAACTTGAACTAGAAGATCTGGTCCTTTTGCAGTCCTGTGATGATGAGCTGCATTGTTAAAAATAAATAAATAAATAAATAAATCTAAATTAGCTTTGAAAAGAGGCTTCGGATCTGAGAGCTACATGCTGGGATTTCGATCCGAAAAGACCAGGTGCTGTTAAATGAGGCAGCAACAGCATCCAGAAGACCCAAAGTAAAACCAATTGGGAGCTTTACTTTATCAAAAGGGCTTTTAGATTTAGGTAGCAAAGTTAAAGATACTGTGAAGGCCTTTACAGAAATGAACATATAACACCGTTTGGAGAATAAGCTTCCATGTAAAAACTAAATTTCTAGGTTTGAACGGGGAACTGTTTCCTACCACGGACAGGCTCTTGCTAACAAAGTAGGCTTTCAAAAGGCAGTGATGGCAAGTACCAACACATTCCCATAGTGCAACAGCTTGGCTGCTAAGCCAGATAACCTCGTCCTGGAGTGTGACCTCGGTTTCCCTTTCTTTCATTTCTTACACATACGTGCACACGCATGCGCACATACACACACTGCTTTTTAACCTTGTGGCTATATTTCATCACCTATGGAGGAATGGTCATAATTGAGGCAATAAATGATAGTCCCAAGTTCCACTATTTCTTTTCTTAACAGACTTGAGTTGATTCAACAAGAAAGCAAGGCACATAGAGACTTTGATGAAAAGCTGGCGTTTACTAAGTGATTAATTACATTAAAAATCCCCTCTGCTCCGCTTATGTTTAAATGTTTTCTTAACGTAATCATTTTCGTGTTAATTTTCTCATGGGTCTGCTTATTCCAGGGATCATCTATAAGTACACAAAAGCCAAGAGCATGAGGACTTACTGGGCCTTTTCAGTTCATCTAGTTGAAAGGAGTGGTGTGATTAGCCATTTTCCTCAGAGCTCAGCCTGAGAGACACAACTAGAGACACGTCATACCACTTCATTATCGCTGCGCCCACTGGAGGTTAGCATGCACACAGCTTAGACAAGACTTCCTAAGATCAGCACTAAGACTCCAAGGATTCTTGTCAACCGTGGGGCTATCTCTGAAGTGTCCCCTAAGAACTTTCAGATTCTGGAAATAAGCCTGGCTTCTGCCAGTCCAACTAACAGAAACACACCACAGTGCATGATGAGCCTGACTACCTAAAGGGAAAGAGTAAGATGTAGCCCATGTGTGAGTCAGAACACCCTTGAGTCCAGCTCATGGGAACTGAGTATACTTTCATGGAAAGACGGTAAGGAATGAGATTATTATTTAAGAAACTAGAGCCTAGGGGTTGGAGAGATGGCTCAGCGGTTAAGAGCACTTCCAGAGGTTCTGAGTTCAAATCCCAGCAACCACATGGTGGCTCACAACCATCTGTAATGGAATCTGATGCCCTCTTCTGGTGTGTCTGAAGACAGCTACAGTGTACTCACATACATGAAATAAATAAAATAAAATTAATTATTAGAAAAAAAAAGAAACAAGGACCTAAAGAGTGGAGATGTTTGTTGTTTGGAAAAAGCTAACAGAACCATTTATCAGCTAGATGACTTAGAGGGAAGACCTCACCCCATGCGTAGTAATGTGCACCAATAAGTTAGCAAGGGTCTCCCACCCCAATGCCAAGCATCCAACTATCTCTATAAAATTCTACTTAACATTTGACTCTAGCCTTTTTACAAGATGAGAGTACATTGTTTTGATATAAGACAGGGCTGCAAAGTACTGCCCACAGAGGATACAGGGAGCAGTGGCTCAAGGCACGGACTCCGGGTGTGGCTCAAGGCACGGACTCCGGGTGTCAATCCCTGTCCTCCACTGCTGGCTGTAAGTAGCTATTTGAACTCTATCTCAGACTCTTCATCTGCACGATGGCTGATCCAATAGCCTTTACCATACAGGGCTATAGTATACATTACATAATTAAGCAATAGAAGGTGTTTAGAATAGTGCCTATCATATAGCAAACTCTCAAAATTATTAGCAATTATTATTATTTCCCCAGTAGACCTCTCTCCAACCTTTCTTAGTAGTTTATGGTTTGCTATAGTTGGAGAGGATTATTCCGTCCAAAAAGACTAATTGCTGGAAAGGCAAATAAAAGTCCTGCAAAAATGAATAGAAATGAGATAGCTAAGCTGTATAATTATAGAGCATTTTTCTATTTCCATTGTGTTACCTAATAACTTCTAAACCAGTTCAGATGTTTAAAATCTTATTTTTCACAGCAGATTAATGAACAAGCGTTTGAACATAAACAGTAATAGCTACCATGCCTGTACACACACACACACACACACACACACACACACGCTTGCATGCACATTCAATCTTGTGTGTATGATGTGTGTGCTTGCCTGGGTTGGAGTCTGTGAATGCAGGTGTGACTTCGCACTTCTACGGGGCGCGGGGGGGGGGGGGGTCAGAGGACAATCACAGGTGTTGATCCTTACATTTCATCTTGTTGGGAACAGGTTCTCTTGTTGATTTCAGCCTGTAGATGTCAGGCTAGCTGCCCTGCCTGGAAGCACCCAGGAATTCCCACCTCTGCTTCCATCTCATATGTTACAGATGAATGCTGGGATTGCAGGGTTGCAGTACCATGTCCAGCTTTATGTGGAGTCTGGGGCTCTAAACTCAAGCCCTCTCAGTTGCTTGGTAAGAGCTTTACCCACTGAGCCATTTCCTAGCCTTATTGTACGTTATTAAGTCACATGGTGTGGGCATGGGAGGGCAGGCTGTGCAACAGAAGCAGATCTAAGCTATGCCTAATCTGAGCCCAGGCCCCTTCTGTAAACATCCAGTCTACTTTATTAGGATGCTCTAGTCCCAGGCACGGGTGTAGCTCAGTGCTAAAGTGCTTAGATAGTATACGCAAGGCACCAAAGTTGATCCCTAGCACCAGAAAAAAAGGACATTTATTAGAATGTTTCAATCTAAGGAAAGGGCGTTTATGAACTTGCAGTTTGAGGACCAGAGACTTGGATGTGGTAAAATCACAAGGTTAGTGTCCCCCTACCTTCCAACCCATGACACTCCTGTCTTCTACTGGTCTTCTTTTTTTTTTTTTTTTTAAATTCCCCATATTACTCAGATACCGTGCAAGTTCTGGAGGGTGATTATTCCAGAGAGCCACCGTAGGCTTTTTAAAGGTACACAACTGTGCGTTCCTTAATTAAGTCCTGTGAATTATTCCAAGGAACCTCTTCAGAATAATCACTGTTTCACAAAAATAAGAAGACAGCACTAATATAAGGTACATTATCTCCTACCCAGGGAATCAAGCTGAGTAATTAGAGCTTAAGGCGGATCCAATTATCCATAGCACACAGCCAGATTAAAAATCAGAGCTACGTGAGGAGGCAGAGCCCAGGGGAACTCAGAGAGCCCCACTGCTTGAATTCCTGCAGCCATACTTAACCTGAAAGAGCCCTCCCTCACCCCAGCACCCATCTGCGTGTTCTTACCCTGTTCGCACAGCTTCTTGGTCAGGGAGCCCTCGTCTTGAAAATAAATAATGCGTTTCTGTACAATGCTGGCCCTGTGGGGAAAGAAGACACAGTGGTGAGAGGGGCGGGTTTAGAGGGACAGTCAAACACAGTCCTTGCTTAGACATCCATGTTTGGTGGCTCTGTGTGCTGTTCCCCAAGTTCTGTGTGCTTCTGTCTATTAGCAGACAAGCAATACCTGCCTCATGGTGTCACCCTGAGAATTGTCAGAAAATGTATGTCAACAGCCTAGCACGTGCCTAGAAACCATCCTCTCCCCCATTAGATGCTGGATTACTATTGATAACACTGCTATTGAATGAGAAGGTAAACCAATGGCATTTTCAGCTCCTTTTCTCAATGGCTCATTTTCCCTTCCTCTTCCTATTAAATGATGGAGGCCATTTATAGCTCCACCACATTCAGATTTCAGAAGCATGTCAAATCCTTTTCCTGAAGGGAAAAGAGGAATCTAAAACTATTTTTTGATTTGTTCTAAAAATGTCATTCTATATCATTCCTGAAAGTCTAGACAAAACCATCTCCTACACTCTGAACAAAGACAACGTCAGCTGTGGTCTCTCTTTCTCTTAAACACGTCAAACATGGGCTCTTAGAATTTAGAATGCATATTTTGAGGTTGCAAATGACTTAGCTTTGGTCAGCATATATTTCCTCTTTCCTTTGGGATAGAACAGACATGCAGTTTCTTCCTTAACTCACTCTCTTGTTTATTTTCCAATGGTCTTGAGAAGGATGGATCCTGAAACCCAGTGTTCCAGCAATTTAAGAGTCCACAACACTTAAAATTGAGTTGGTGCCGATAAATCTCGAGCCATTTCTATTGATTTTCTTCAGCAATGCTACTCAATCAAAAGGTAATTTTCACTTCGATTCACCCTATTTAGCAGATAAAGGCATCCCTGACTCCATCTGAGCTGACCACACTGAGTAACTGTTTGACTCCCATGATTCCAGACCTAGGAAATGGCCCACGCTCTCTGTGGGGCTCTGTACTGAGTAGAGACAATTTCCCCAATGGTCTGGGCAAAGGCCAAGATGACATTCCAAAGAAATGTCTGTGCTACATCCAGTCTTGCACAAAAGAATACAATTCAGGCCAGCTTTACAGATGTCTTTTACAGTCTTTCCCTACCCAAGAGAGACAAGATGTTGAAATAAGTAAATGAAATATGCTTCCTGTCTACACAAAACGACTTTGATCATTTTATCTGTTCTCTTGACCATTAAGTGGGAAAGTTTCCTCAGGCCAAGAGAGTAATAGCCACCCCTACCTCAAAACCAAACAGCAAAGCCTCTTGTTCTTACTTGTCAGGGTGCCTCTCTCCTGTGCCTGAGGGACCCTTGCAGGGGTGTAGACCTCCTAGGAAGAGCCTAAGACCCACAGTTCTCGTTCAGTGAAAGGCTCCCTCCTCACGTCAACCACAGAAGCTTCCTTCCTTTTGTCTTCTTGTAGTATTTATGGGCACATTTTCAACAAAATGGTTGCCAGAGAGCATGTTTAGTGGCTGGCACTGAGGAGGGTACCAGGGTCATTATGAACAATAGGGATGGGGCCACTCAGCTCATTCCCAAAGTTCATATCACAGGAGGGGGAAGCATAAAAGAATCAAACCCACAGCTAACGGTGATTGAGTGCTGCCATGGAAACATCTACACAGAAGGGAGACCTAACCAAGCTGGGAAATGCTTCCCTGAGAAAGAATAGCTCAACTGAGATTGGAAGAGCAGGCACTAGCCAGGCAATTAGAAGGGAGAAGAGGGGGGGGATGGGAGTGGGTCAGGTGGAGGGGCATATACTTGGAGGCAGGGGTGGGAGGAAGGGTTGAGGGTTTTCAGGGAAGGGGGAAACTGGGAAAGGTTTTAGCATTTGAAATGTAAATGAAGATTATATTCAATAAAAAAAGAAAAAAGAAGAAGAAAAAAGAAAAGGAGAGGGTGAGGAGAGGGTGATGTTTATAAAATCATTGAGGCAGAAGGGACATGGGCTTGCTGGAGGACACGTAAGAGGAAAGTCAAGAAAATGATGTGAGGGGAGTGGAGAGGTAAGTAGCCCATCACCATGTGACCCAGGGCCTTTCACTCAAAATTTGATAGATGTCTTTGAGGGGCATGCCCCAGGACTGAGATAACCAGATCTGCTCTTTCAAAAGAGTACTTGGGTCAAAGTGTGACAATAGGCTGGTGTGTCATGTGGTATAGAGGTCCCATGCAAATCAAGCTTTATTTCAATAAAGTTCTCTCCCAATAAATATTTGAGAATGACTGGACTGCAGGGATATTTGTTATTCTACTGGCTAGTTTTATGTCAGCTTGACACAAGGAGAGTCATTTTGGAGGAGGGAACCTAAACTGAGAAAACCCCTCCAACAGACTGGCCTGTCGAACAAGCTTCATAGGGCATTTTCTTGATTGATGATGGGGGAAGCTCACCCCTGGGCTGGTAGTCTTGCAGGCCTATAGAACAGGCAGGCTGGGCAAGCCATGAGGAGCAAGCCAGTAGGTAGTATTTCTCCATGCCTCTGCATCAGCTCCTGCCTCCAAGTTCCTGCTCTGATTCCCTTTCATGATAGACTGAGCTATAAGATGAAATAAATCCTTTCCTCCCCAAGTTGCTTTTGGTCATGGTGTTTTGTTCTGGCAATAGAAAACCTAACTGAGACAGATTCTTCTTTCATTGTGTAGGCAAAATACCTGACAAAGAACAACTTAGAGGAAGAATGGTTGGTGCCGCTCCCAATTGGAGGGAACACGGTTCATCACGGCAGGCACCACGGCAGGGAAGGCATGGAGATGCAGGGCTCTGTTCAGGCAGAAGTGCAGCAACCACATGCTTGCATCTCAATGGGTCAGGAAGCAAGGCAGGGCTATGAACCCCAATGATGGAATAAGGTTCCACCTCCAAGACAATCCATGACCTCCCAATATAGCACCCTGGCTGAAGGTTCAAACATATGAGCATGAAGGTGATATTATGGGTCCAAACTACACCAGGATGATATACTAACATGGTGTGGAAAGCTTTTTACAGTTCCCCCCCAAACACCCTCATCCTCATTTGTCACCACTGCATGACAAGCTCCTCAGGCTCCAGAATTCTGATGTTATTCCGTCTTAGTTAAATACCCATAATCAACCTTTGCAAGCACCTGCAAGGAATGCCCTGAATGCTTTTCAATTTCCTGTGAAGAACACAATGGTAAAGCATTATTTCAAAGCATGGGCATAAATGGTACTTACCCCTAACTATAGAAAAATATGACTGTAAAAATTTATAGAGACCACAAGTGGAAGTTGTATATTTCCTATAAGCTCTCCAGGTTTTTCACCCCTTGAGACTATATAAAATATAAGCTCTCTCACTCTCTTTAAAAAAAACAATCCTTATCTTAAACAAAACAAAACACAGGAATGGAGAGCAGCTAAGAGCACTTGCTGCACTTTCAGAGAACCGAAGGTCAGACCATAGACCCATGTCAGGCAGGTCACAGCCACCTGTAATTCCCGCTCCAGGGAACTTGGTACACTTTTCCAGCCTCCACAGGCATCTGTGACACACACACACACACACACACACACACACACACACAGAGAGAGAGAGAGAGAGAGAGAGAGAGAGATACATACCCATACTCATGCACACATAGTGCACACACACACAGGTGTACACATGCACACACATGCACATCCACACACAAATAAGATAAATTTTAAAACCCACCATTACCACCAGTAACAAAACATAATCTGGGAGCTGGGATACAGTTCAGTAACAGAGCACTTGTTTAGCATGCACGAGACTCCCTCCCTGTCACCACCTAGTTACATAAGAAAATAAATAAAACAAACATGGGCTTCAAAAACAAAACGCATGAATAAGGTGTGTGTGTGGGGGGGGGGATGGCTCAGAAGCTAAGAGCACTTGCTGTTCTTTCAGAAGACTCAGGTTCAGTTTCCAGCACCCACATGGTGGCTCACAAATGTTGGTAATTCCAGTTCAGGGTATCTGAGGCTCTCTTCTGGCCTCTGCTGCTTTGGGCATGAAAGTAGTACACAGACATATATACAGGCAAAATACTCATAAGTATAAATAAAAAATAACAAAATATAATCATCTTTGTCATATCTGTATCCTTGGTCATGTGCCTGTTTGCATTTAGAAGGATATATATATATATATATATAATGCTCTTACCATATAAAAATATAAAATATATACAATATATATTATATATATATACATATATAGTCTTACATATCATATGTTATGCTATGCTGTGTATACATGTATATGTAGATATTTGTACATTTCCTATTATTTACATTTAATATTTCAATTTTCCCATTTGACATGTTCGGGATTGATGATTGATGTATCTTTTAATATAGGCATTTTCAGATACTAGAAATACAGTGTGTGTACCACTTATACCCCAGCAATTAAGCATGTCAGTGTTCTGTAGCAAAATGTCAGTTCATTACTACAAAAGGGTAAGTTAAAACTACAAATATCTAGGCATTAATTTAGTCTGAAAGGTTCTTGATTTCTGCGGATTTGAGATAAAAAGTCTGAGTTTGTTCTTCTCTTATTTTACAGGTAAGACTCACGAAGATATAGGAGGTTTATACTAAAGCTGTCCCCATCTGTTTCTGAAGTCCTTGATCTCATGCTGCCTTTAAATTAAGGAGAAGGTACATGTATATGTATGTACATATGTATGTATGTTATATATATGCATATAGTTATATATGTATATATACAACTATAAAATGTTATGCACTAATTGATTTTCCTTGAATTCATTTCAGCATCTTATAGTATACTCTGTGGAGAACTGAGACCACAGTGGTTCTCCAGAACTGAGCCCGGATTGCCTGAAGGGGTCTATGCAATGGTTGGACATGGTTCGGCCTCTGCGTCATGCCCTTTGGGTTTCAAACCCAGAGGCAATCAAGTAGGGACCCATGTTTTGTTTCTTACCTAGTGCGTGGGATCTGGCCTCACCTCTTTCCAGGATCCTCACTCCAAGTCTCTTTCTAATTCCACACTCACAGGCTCTATTAGCCTCCTGATGTTTTCATGGCAATACAGGGGTGGGTGCACGCGCGCACACACACACACACACACACACACACACACACACACACACAGAGTTCATATCCAACCAGGACATTCCTTCTTCCAGGCTGATTCCCTGGCTGAGCACCTTTTCCAGGAGAGCCAGAGGTCTTGGGATGCTCCAAGCACAGCACTTACTAACCCACTATAGATTTTGCCATTGTTTCTGTGTTCAGATTCAGTGAAAAGAAACAGTTTGTGGAGAAGATGAGCACTGGAGATTAATGGACTGTAGGGTGTGAGGGTGATCTCGCCTAGTGGGTGTTGGATATAGGGACTTCTGACTTGGCATAGGTCTGAGGGGATCTGAGGGTGCATGCAGGGCCCCTGACCTAGGACAGCACTGTAGGATTTGGGTGGTTGGCGTCACCCTGGGAAGTCCAGATGAGCCAGGATCGCTGAGGAAGATAAACATTTTCACATGCAGTGTGTTTGCAGGGACCAAGTCCTTGATCCTCTCACTTGTAGAAATTGCTTCACTTTATCCCTCATTTGGTCAGCTCCTAAGAGAATTTTATATTCTGAGAAAATACATTTTTTACTTTGAGACAATTCCCATCAAAGGTATAAAATTCAGCTGAGGCTTATAAATCATATTATGGTTCAGAAAAATAATAGTTTTACAAGATGAGAAAGCTGTTAGTAAGAACTCCCTTAGCATTTCAAAATGACAAATTTTCTCCATTCTGTATTGCAATTTGGCAGTCAAGTTGCATCCCATTTATATACTGAATGCTCGCTTATCAGGAGAAAGCATGTTAAAGAAATCTAAATTAAATTTCTTGGTGTGCTAGCATTTCAGACTTTGGGGTATGGAAGTCCTAAGTAATTCACCGATCATTTCCAAACTTTTCTTTTAAAACTGTAATGAACATTTCCAGGAACATCATTCCCAATCCCCTAAGTGTTTGATCGTCTTCTGTCTAAAGGGTTTATACATTTGATATTCTCTTTCCTTGGGGTATCTGTCTACTGGGGAGAGGTTAGAATTTGCTATGATGAGGATTTGCTATCTGGTGTTGAAAAAAACTGACTGAGAAAGATCTCAGAAACTGATGGACTTGACAAATAACAGACTATTGAAATGACTTTAAAATATATACTTGGTCCCTCTGTAGCTTGTTCATTGCCATGCACAGACAATCTCTGGAAGGTCCAATTGCAGTGTGTTGCATTCAGTAACTAGTCAGTAGTGGTAGGCATTGTTACTGCTGTTGTTAAATAGCCAGCCCTTGACAACATTTCTGGCCCATGCTTAATAAGGGATCCCTATTATTATACTTGATATCAAGTCTGGTTCTGTTGTAGAAGGAGGGGCCCTGAGGGAGCTCCCTCACTGAGCTGCTTCAGGGAGATAACAGGTGGCAAAATGAAACTTGGGCTTTTTTTTCTCTCCAGATGGTGTTTGCCAACCTCCTTCCCAATTCCAGTAAATTTTCTTTTACTGGACATTTCTTTGAATACTTTATAAAATTTCTCTGTGATCTCAGGACTGTTTTCCATGGAAGTGGTCCATTGTATAGTCAGCAAAATTTATTTCGTTTTTACCAGTAAAGGAGCAACTGTGGAAAGACCAAGGAATAAGTATGGAGCCACTGCGGAGGTAGCATGAGCCATGTTGAGGCTACTGTGTTATCTTACTTCACAAAGATGTCCAGTGCTAACTTGATCGTGGCTTCACTTTCCAGGGTCTGGGCTCATGCCATTGTGTAGACTCTTACCAGTCTTGTATTTGACTTCAGAGCATCCTGGAGTTAGCATATATTCTGGAAGTCCACGATAATGTATTTAGGGGAGAAGAAAAGTGACAACATAGTTTCAAGGCCTTATCTATAAGAAGACAAGTGTTACATGACTGCCAAATGGTAAGGTCCCAGTTTCCCTTTAGGGGGTCACAAAGAATAGATTCAGAGACTAGCATAGCATGCTGATTTGGTTTTTATTGACTTGACATAAACTAGTGTCACTCAGGAAAACAGAACTGCAGTGGGGGAAGGAAAAAGCCTCAATCAGACTGACTTGTAGGCAAGAGGGGTGGTAGTGGGGCCATTTTCTTGATTAACGATTAATATGAAAAGGTCCAACCATTGTGGGTGGAGTCAGCCCATCAGGCGGCCCTGGGTTTTTGTAAGAGATCTAACTGAGCAAACCAGAGAGAGCAAGTCAGTAAGCAGCATTCTTCCCAGTTCCTGCCTTGAGTTCCTTCCCCAATTCTCTCCTTATCAGGGTAAACTGTGACCTGGAAGTATAAGATGAATTTAGCCCTTTCTTTCCAAGATGTTCTTAGTCATGGTGTTTTGTCATAGCAATAGAAGAGCAAACCAGAATTGGAAACAGGAGTTTAAAGGCTGTGTTCTATCATGATGGGGAAGACACAGCAGCAGAAGTATGCAGTGGCCAGTCACATGTGTCATAGGCAGAAATCCAAGAACAAATAGAGAGTAGGGTCAGCTATCAAAATTTAAGGACCTCCAGGCATTCACTTATTCCAGCAAGGCTCCACTGTCTAAAGGTTTCACCGTACTCTAGAACAGTTCCACTGCTGGGGACTAAGCATCTAGGAGGCCCTGGGTGTTTATGATAACTACTATGGAATGACTACAGATTTGTTATCATTCATTCATAAAACATCTACTGGGAGAGGGTAGATGGATTCTTGGTCCTTGTATTGGTAGACATATTGAACTACCTGGACCAAAGCCTGTAAATCATTCTAATAAACACACCCCTTCTATATACATTATCTATCTATATATCTATCTATGTATCTATGTATCTATCTATCTATCATCTATCTATCTATCTATCTATCTATCTATCTATCTATCTATCTATGTATCTATCTATCTATCATCTATCTATCTATCTATCTATCTATCTATCTATCTATCTATCTATCTATTGGTATATGTAGATAGGTATTCTTTCAGTTATGTTCCTCTGAAGAACCCTAAGTGGTTCTAGAGCAACAGAAGTATAAAGATGAATTCTTAAAGTATCTGGAATAGACTTTCCAATCTGCCAACTCCTAGTTACTGAAACCTCTCTTAGAAGCTTGGAGAGTACTGAAAGTTCATGGTGTAAATTATTTTACAAACCTAAGGAGACAAATGTATTTTGTTATTCTGATTCACCAACTATAAGAGGCAAGGAATTTGGTGACTCTGTATATAAAATTTTTTGACAGATTGTGGAAAAATAAGGAAAATGGTTGATGCTGGTTGGTTGCTCCTAGCATCTCTGGATAAACTGGCAAAGAAAAGAATGGGTTCCATGATAAACATTAACCAAATTCTAGCATCTCAGCATGCAGTGAAAGACAACAGTGAATTCAAGTGGTAAAACAGGCTGGCTCCAGACGTGCATAAACAGTCTGAAGGTTTCTAAGTGTGACCTGGAAGAGACTCTTCTCTCCAGCAGCTCCAGGAGCCCAAGCTAAGGAAACCCAACCCAAACTCTCATTATAAGGTTGGATGACTTACAGTGAAAATTCAAGTCTCTGCCTTGAAGCGTGTCAGTGGTTGAAGGACATTAATTGGTAAAGAATGGGATCCGGGGAAGTTGGGACAGCCAGGTTCTGAGACAGACAGGCATAATATCCCTTGGGTCTCGGGCGGCTTGTGTGTATGCGGCTCCCAAGTGCTGGGCTAATCTGCAGTAACCAGCGCGCCAGCTCTGCTGTGGGACTTCTGCCTGGCAGAGGGACCCCGCACTGGGCGGGAGCCTACCAGCTTTCCTTCCGCGACCTCTGTTCCCGCAGACTGCACTGAAGAGACAGGTACCCAGGCTCTATCCCCAATATAACATCACTTGGGACACGGCCTGTTGGGGCTTCCGTCTGCGCCCAAGAACGGGTCAGCGCTGTGGTCGTCTGGGTGCCAGATCGGCAGGCCATCGCGTCTGCAGGGTGAGCGGCGCCACGGAGAGTGTGCAGAGTGCACTCCGCCATCTTTGCTCCAGTGGCTGGGAAGTTGGGACTGCCAGGTTCTGAGACAGACAGGCATAATATCACTTGGGTCTTGGGAGGATTGTGTGCACATGGCTCCCAAGAGCTGGGCAGATCTGCAGTAACCAGCGTGCTAGCTCTGCTGTGGGACTTCTGCCTGGCAGAGGGACGCCCCCTCCCCCCCCCAGGAGAGATCACACACCCCTGCACAGGGCAGGAGCCTACCAGCCTCCCTTTGGCGACCTCTGCTCCAGGAATCCACTAGGCTGAGCCTTTGGATGTGCAAGGCCTCCCCAATATAAGATCACTTGGGGCAAGGCACATTAGGGCTCCAAAGTCACTCAGGAGCAGGCAGGCCCCAGAAATCGGTGCCAGGGGAATCCTGGTAATCCAGGGGGGGCAGAAATAGCTTTGCAGGCTCACAGGAGGTCCAAACAACAGCCAGTGGCAGCAGGACCAACTAACATCAGAGGTATCCAGATGGCAAAAGGCAAACGTAGGAATGTTACTAACAGAAATCAAAGTAATGTGGGACCATCCGAACCCAACTCTCCAACAGCAGGAAGTCCTGGATACCCCACCACACCCGAAAGACAAGATCTGGATTTAAAATCACTTCTCATGATGCTATTAGAGGATCACAAGAAGGACACAAATAAATCTCATAAAGAGTTACAGGAGACCATGAATCAACAGTTAGAAGCCCTTACAAAGGAAACACAAAAATCGCTTAGAGAAATGCGGGAGAACATGGATCAAAAGATGGAGGCGCACAAGGAGACAACACAAAAATCGCTTAATGAGATGAATCAACGGGTAGATGCACTCACAAAGGAATCACAAAATTTGCATAAAGAAATGCAGAAGAATATGGGTCAACAGACGGATACCCATAAGGAGGCAACACAAAAATTGCTTAAAGAAATGAATCAACGGTTAGATGCCCTTACAAAGGAAACACGAGAACTGCTTAAAGAAATGCAGGAGACGATGGAGCAACAGATGGAATCCCATGAGGAGGAAACACAAAAATCGCTCAGAGAAATGCAGGAGAATGTGGGTCATCAGGAAGACATCCTGAAAGAGGTAATGCAAAAATACCTTAAAGAAATACAGGAAAATACAAACAAACAAGTGAAGGATCTCAGCAAATCCATCCAGGAACTAAAAAAGGAAGTAGAAACAACTAAGAAATCACAAAGGGAGACAACTTTGGAGATAGAAAACCTTGGGAAGAAATCAGGAGTCATAGATGCAAACATCAACAATAGAATACAAGAGATGGAAGAAAGAATCTCAGGTGCTGAAGATTCTATAGAAAGCATCGACTCAACAGTCAAAGAAAATGCAAAATGCAAAAAACGTGTAACCCAAACCATCCAGGAAATCCAGGACACAATGAGAAGACCAAACCTAAGGATTATAGGTATAGATGAGAGTGAAGATTTGCAACTTAAAGGGCCAGTAAACATCTTCAACAAAATTATGGAGGAAAACTTCCCTAACCTAAAGAGAGAGATGCCGATGAACGTACAAGAAGCCTACAGAACTCCAAACAGACTGGACCAGAACAGAAATACCTCCCGTCACATAATAATCAAAACACCGAATGTTCTAAACAAAGAAAGAATACTAAAAGCAGTAAGAGAAAAGGGCCAAGTAACATACAAAGGAAGACCTATCCGAATCACATCAGACTTCTCACCAGAGACTATGAAAGCCAGAAGATCCTGGGCAGATCTCATGCAGACACTAAGAGAGCACAAATGCCAGCCTAGACTACTATACCCAGCAAAACTCTCAATCACCATAGATGGAGAGACCAAGATATTCCATGATAAACCAAATTGTCACAATATCTTTCCACAAATCCAGCCCTGCAACGGATAATAGGTGGAAACGTCCAATACAGGGAGAGAAACAACACCCAGGAAAAAATGAGATAATAAACTTCTTGAATCAAACCCAAAAGTAGATAACCACTCAAACATAAAGATAGCGTCAAGAATGGCAGATGGCAATAATCACTATGCCTTAATCTCTCTTAATATCAATGGTCTCAATTCCCCAATTAAAAGACATAGACTAGCAGACTGGATACGTAAACAGGACCCAGCATTTTGCTGCATGCAGGAAACGCACCTCAGTGTCAAAGACAAACACTACCTCAGAGTAAAAGGCTGGAAAACAATTTTACAAGCAAATGGCACCAAGAAACAAGGTGGAGTAGCCATCCTAATATCAGATAAAATTGATTTTCAACCTAAAGTCATCAAAAAAGACACAGAAGGACACTACATACTGATCAAGGGAAAAATCCACCATCAAGAACTCTCAATTCTGAATATCTATGCTCCAAATGCAAGGGCACCCTCATTAGTAAAAGAAACTTTACTAAAACTCAAAGCACACATCGCACCACACACAATAATAGTGGGTGACTTCAACACCCCGCTCTCTGAAATGGATCGTTCAGGAAAGCAGAAACTAAACAGGGACACAGTGAATCTAATTGAAGCCTTGGACCAACTGGAACTAACAGATATATATAGAACATTTCATCCTAGAGCTAAAGAATACACCTTCTTCTCAGCTCCTCATGGTACCTTCTCCAAAATTGACCATATAATTGGTCACAAATCAGACCTCAACAGATATAAGAAGATAGAAATAATCCCATGCCTCCTATCAGATCACTATGGAATAAGGGTGGTCTTCAATGGCAACAAAAACAAAAGAAAACCCACGTACACATGGAGGCTGAACAATGCTCTACTCAATGATAACTTGGTCAAGGTGGAAATAAAGAAAGAAATCAAAGACATTTTGAAAGTTAATGAAAATGAAGGCACAACATACCCTAATTTATGGGACACAATGAAAGCAGTGCTAAGAGGAAAATTCATAGCCCTGAGTGCCGCCAAAAAGAAACGGGAGACAGCATACACTAACAGCTTAATGGCACACCTGAAAGCCCTGGAACAAAAAGAAGCAAATACACCAAAGAGGAGTAGAAGGCAGGAAATCATCAAACTCAGGGCTGAAATCAATCAAGTAGAAACAAATAAAACCATACAAAGAATCAACAAAACGAGGAGTTGGTTCTTTGAGAAAATCAACAAGATAGATAAGCCCTTAGACAGACTAACCAGAGGGCACAGAGATAGTATCCAAATTAATAAAATCAGAAACGAAAAGGGAGAGAACAACAGAAACTGAGGAAATTCAAAAAATCATCAGATCCTACTACAAAAACCTGTATTCAACACAACTAGAAAATCTTGAGGAAATGGACAATTTCCTTGACAGATACCAAGTACCAAAATTAAATCAGGATCAAATAGACCATCTAGACCGTCCTATAAGCCCTGAAGAAATAGAAGTTGTCATTGGAAGTCTTCCAACCAAAAAAAGCACAGGTCCAGATGGTTTTAGTGCAGAATTCTATCAGACCTTCAAAGAAGAACTAACACCAATACTCTTCAAACTGTTCCACAAAATAGAAACAGAAGGAACACTACCCAACTCGTTCTATGAAGCCACAATTACACTAATACCAAAAGCACACAAAGATCCGACAAAGAAAGAGAATCTCAGGCCAATCTGTCTTATGAATATCGATGCAAAAATACTCAATAAAATTCTTGCCAACTGAATCCAAGAACACATCAAAACGATCATTCACCACGATCAAGTAGGCTTCATCCCAGGGATGCAGGGATGGTTCAATATAAGGAAATCCATCAATGTAATCCACTACATAAACAATCTCAAAGAAAAAAACCACATGGTCATCTCATTAGATGCTGAGAAAGCATTTGACAAAATTCAGCATCCTTTCATGCTAAAGGTCTTGGAAAGATCAGGAATTCAAGGTCCATATCTAAACATAGTAAAAGCAATTTACAGCAAACCGGTAGCCAGCATCAATCTAAATGGAGAGAAACTTGAAGCAATCCCACTAAAATCAGGGACTAGACAAGGCTGCCCTCTCTCTCCATATCTTTTCAATATAGTACTTGAAGTTCTAGCTAGAGCAATTAGACAACAAAAAAAGGTCAAAGGGATACAAATTGGAAAGGAAGAAGTCAAACTATCACTATTTGCAGACGATATGATAGTATACTTAAGCGACCCAAAGAACTCCACCAGAGAACTCCTACAGCTGATAAACGACTTCAGCAAAGTGGCCGGATATAAAATCAACTCAAGCAAGTCAGAAGCCTTCCTATACTCAAAGGATAAGCAGGCTGAGAAAGAAGTAAGAGAAATAATACCCTTCACAATAGCCACAAACCATATTAAGTATCTTGGCGTGACTCTAACCAAACAAGTGAAAGATCTGTATGACAAGAACTTCCAAGTCTCTGAAGAGAGAAATTGAAGAAGACCTCAGAAGATGGAAAAATCTGCCATGCTCATGGATTGGCAGGATTAATATAGTAAAAATGAGCATCTTACCAAAAGTAATACACAGATTCAATGCAATCCCCATCAAAATCCCAACTCAATTCTTCATAGAGTTAGAAAGAGCAATTCAAAAATTCATCTGGAATAACAGAAAACCCAGAATAGCTAAAACTATTCTCAAGAGTAAAAGAACCTCTGGGGGAATCAGTACCCCGGACCTCAAGCTGTACTACAGAGCAATAGTGTTAAAAACCGCATGGTATTGGTACAGTGACAGACATGTAGATCAATGGAACAGAATTGAAGACCCAGAAATGAATCCACACTCCTATGGTCACTTGATCTTTGACAAAGGAGCTAAAACCATCCAGTGGAAAAAAGATAGCCTTTTCAACAAATGGTGCTGGCTCAGCTGGAGGTCAACATGCAGAAGAATGCACTTATCTCCTTGCACTAAGCTCAATTCTAAGTGGATCAAAGATCTCCACATAAAACCAGACACACTGAAACTAATAGAAGGGAAACTAGGGAAGAACCTTGAACATATGGGCACAGGGGAGAATTTCCTGAACAGAACTCCAATAGCTTATGCTCTAAGATTAAGAATAGACAAATGGGACCTCATTAAATTACAAAGTTTTTGCAAGGCAAAAGACACTGTCAAAAAGACAAAGCGGCAACCAACTAACTGGGAAATGATCTTTACCAACCTTACATCCGACAGAGGGCTAATATCCAAGATATACAAAGAACTCAAGAAGTTAAACTCCAGAGAGGCAAGTAACCCTATTAAAAAATGGGATACAGAGCTAAACAAAGAGTTCTCACCTGAAGAATATCTAATGGCTGAGAAGCACCTAAAGAGATGTTCATCATCCTTAGTCATTAGGGAAATGCAAATCAAAACAACCCTGAGATTCCATCTCACACCAGTCAGGATGGCTAAGATCAAAAACACAGGAGACAGCAGTTGTTGGCGAGGATGTGGAGAAAGAGGAACACTCCTCCACTGCTGGTGGAATTGCAAGCTGGTACAACCACTCTGGAAAGCAGTCTGGCGGTTCCTCAGAAAACTGGGCATGACACTCCCGGAGGATCCGGCTATACCACTCCTGGGCATATACCCAGAGGCTTTACCTGCATGCAATAAGGACACATGCTCCACTATGTTCATAGCAGCCTTATTTATAATAGCCAGAAGCTGGAAAGAACCCAGATGTCCCTCAACAGAGGAATGGATTCAGAAGATGTGGTATATCTACACAATGGAATACTACTGTGCAATTAAAAACAATGAATTCACGAAATTCCTAGGCAAATGGTCAGATCTTGAAAATATCATCCTTAGTGAGGTAACCCAATCACAAAAGAACACACATGGTATGCAGTCACTGATAAGGGGATATTGACCCAGAATCTCGGAATACCCTAGACACAATCCGCATATCAATAGATTTCTAAGAAGATGGAAGGAGAGACCCCTGGTCCTGGAAAGACTGGATGTAGGGGAACGCCAGGACAGAGAAACGAGAGGGGGTTGAATGGAGAAAAGAGGGAGGGAAGGGGGCTTATGGGACTTTCGGGGAGGGAGGAAACGGGAAAGGGGAAATGATTTGGAATGTAAATTAAAAAAAATAAAAAAAATAAAAAAAAAAAAAGAATGGGATCCTGTAACTTCCGATGGAGATGTGTGGGAGGACCCTATTGAAGCTGAGAACTTTGAACCCACATATTATCAGAGGTTAATCTCACCTGAGGAAGTAGTGTTTCCACCGTTAGCAGAAGATGCGCTCACACCCCACCCCCTGAAATATTGCCTTTCCCAGGAAATTAATTCTTTATGTCTGCTAAATCAGCAGTGACCTTTTCTAAAGGAAATGACAGGTAACACAATACTAATGTCCTTCAGGGCCCACCAATAGTCACCTATAGACCTAGAATCAGACTTAAAGCTAAGCAGGTTCCTGGAGGGGAGGTAGAAAGTGTAGTCTATGAGGAGGTGCACCCGTGACATATTAAAGAGCTGACTGAGTTTGCTAATTCATTCAAGCAGATGTCTGGGGAATATATATTGGAATAGATTTTAAGGATGTGAAATGGTGGAAGGAACATGAGATTGTATCAGGCTGGGTTTATTGATATAGGTCCTCTGAGTAGAGATTCTAGGCTTAATCTGGAAACTTAGGCAGTTACAAAAAGCGGGGAGGGGGGTGTGTCAAAAGTTTAAATGGCTGGCTGAAGGATTTGTCAAAAGATGGCTGGCAAACTGAAAATGAGTTATAGATGCCTGATATCCCTTAGCTTAGTGTTGATGAAGGATTTTTAAGGCTCATTTAAACTGAAATTCTAGACTGGATACTCTATATAAAACCTGATCCTCCACAATGGGAAGGCCCAGAAGTCATGCCCTTCACTAATCCTATAAGATGCAAAGTGGTGAGAGGGGTAGGAGCACATCTGAAGGGCTTGGTTGTCACCCTTATCCTTGTGCCAGACCTTAGGGTTGGAGACACTGATGCTCAGTTGGATGAATTTGGAGTTTAATTGGACCCCAAAGTAGCAGAGGCCAGGTGGCAGCACTGAATTGCCAAAGGTGATTGTAGTTATCATAATGGGCAGTATAGACAAAGCAATTTCCATAATGGCCTAACCTATAATGGGCAGCAGAGGCAATGAGATTTTCATGGTGGCAAGACTCCTATGGACCTTTGCTACTGGCTAATCAGTCATGGTATTTCCTGAGACAAAATAGATAAGAAGTCTACCACATTTTTGTTGGATCTGTATAAGCAGAAAAATTCCCAAGGAAATGAAAGAAAGGCTACATTTGATAGTAGCAAAGGAAATGTCAGCCTATGAACCAATTCCAGACTAGAGCCAGTTTGCAGCGCCACAACCCTGAATGAAGGGACAGCCAGGATACTCCAAGAAAGGACCTTGATAAAATATGTAAAGGGTTTTTCTGTTAACTTTTTTCCAGTTCTTCCTTAGAGAAACTTCCAGCCCTTTACAAGGATAATGGTACACTAAAGGACAGGAAATAATCAGACTTTCCGTAGTCTATTGGATCCTGGTTCTGAATTGACACTGATTCCAGAAGAACCCCTAAGAGACATTGTGGCTCTCTGGTAACAGTAGGGGCTTCTGGAGGCCAGGTGATTAATGGAGTTTTGCTAAAGTCCAACTCACAGTAGGTCCAGTGGTTCCCAGAACTCACCCTGTGGTTATTTCTTCATTCCAGGAATATATAATTAAGATAGATATATGTACAAGGTGGCAGAATTCTCACATTGGTTCCCTGATCTGTAGAGTAAGGGCTATTTTTGTTGGTAAGGCTAAATGGAAGTCTTTAGAGTTGCCTCTACAAGGGAAAATAGTGAATTAAAAACAGTATCACATCCCTGGAGGAAATGTGGAGATTAGTACCACCATCAAGGACTTGAACTCTTCTATCTGGCCAGTGCAGAAGAGAGGTGGATTGTAGAGAACGACAGTTGACTACTAACAACTCAATCAAGTGGTAACGCAACTGCAGCTACTGAATCAGATGTAGTATCCTTACTTGAGCAGAATATACAGCTATTGATCTAGCAAATGCCTTTTTCCCCCTCGATACCTGGCAATAAGGACCACCAAAAGCAACTTGTTTTCAGATGATAAGGCTAGTAATATAACTTTACAGTTTTACCACAATGATATATTAACTCTCCATCCCTGTGTCATAACTAAGAAGAGATCTCATTTGTCAGTCTTTTCCATAAAACCTCACATTGGTGCACTACATTGCTGACATTATCCTGATTAGACCAAGTGAGCACTAAGTAGCAACCACTTTGGACTCACTGGTAACACAAATGCTCATCAGATGATGGGAAATAAATTCAACCAGAATTCAAGAACCTTCTGCCTCAGTGAAATCTTATAAGTCCAGGGATATGGAACATTCAGAGATACTTCTTCTAAGGTGGAGGATAAGTTACTGTACCTGTCCCCTCCCACCACCAGAAAAGCAGCAAAATATTTAGTGGGCTGATTTGGATTCTGTAGACAGCACATTCCTTATTTGGGTGTGTTATTCTGGCCTATATACCAAGTGACTGAATGATTATAGCTTTGTGTTGGGCCTGGCATGGGAGAAGGCTCTTCAATAGGACCAGGCTGCTGTATAGGCTGCTCTACACTTGGGCCTTTTGATCCAGAAGACCCAATGGTACTTGAGGTGTCAGTGGTAGGAAGAGATGCTATTTGGGGCCTTAGGCAGGCTGCCATAGGTGGATTACAGAAGAGACCTCTGAGATTTTAAAGTAAGGTTCTACCATCATCTGCAGATGACTATTCTCCCTTTTAGAGGCAGATCTTGGTCTGCAAATGGGCCTTTGTGGAAACTGAACATTTGATAATGGGCTGCCAAGATACCAGGTGACCTGAGCTACTTATTATAAGCTAAATACTATCTGACCCACGAAATCATAAAGGCATGCAAAGCAGCAAACCATCATCAAATGGGAAGTGGTATATATGCTTTTGGGTCCAAGCAGGTCTAAAGAGGTTGCCCAAATGCCTACAGTTTCTACTCTTGTTAATAATGCCATCTGGTGCCATGCTGTGGTAGCACACGCCTTTAATTCCATCACTTAGGAGGCAGAGGCCGGCAGATCTCTGTGAGTTAAAGGACAGTCTGGTCTACAGAGTAAGTTCCAGGACAATCAGGGCTACACAGAGAAACCCTGTCTCAAAAAAACCAAAATCCAAAACCAAAATAACAAGAACAACAAAAAGTCTGCTACCAGGTATGCACATACAGCCCCATGGGGTATGCCTAATGATTGCTGACTGAGGAAGAGAAGACTAGGGCCTGGTTTACTGATGGTTCTGTACATTGTGCAGGCACCACCCAGACGTGGATAGCTGCTCCATTACAGCCTCACTGTGAGACAACCAGGGAATAGAAATCTTCACGGTGGGCAGCACTTTGGATAGTACCCATGACCATACATTTTGTTTGAAAGGAGAAATGACCAGATATATAATTGTTCACAGATTCATAGGCTGTTGTCAGTGAATTGACTGGATGGTCAGGCACTTAGAAGGAGCATGATTGGAAAATGGATGAGAAGGACCCATTGGGGAAGAAATATGCGGTTAGATCTCTCCAAATTAGCAAAGGACATGAAGATACTTGAGTCTCATGTTCATCAAAAGGTGACTTTAACTGAGGAGGAGTTCAATAATCAAGTGACTAGGATAACCCATTCTGTGGACAGCCAGCCTCTTTTCCCCCAGCCGCCCTGCCATTACACAGTGGGCCTATGAACAAAGTGGTCAAGGTGGTAGAGATGGAGGTTATACATGAGCTTGACAACCTGTGCTTCCACTCACCAAGACTGACCCGATGACAGCTGCTGCTGAGTACCCTGCCCATCTATCAGAAAACTAATGAAGAATCGGTTGTTACATCTTAAGAGGCGTATGAAAAGAAAAAAAAAAACTAGAATTCATTTAGATACGAGAGGCATTCAAACCAGGTTTTCATTATTCATGAATGTGTTTAATAAGGTTAGAGAATGTGTTGAGACTTGGAGGTACAATGACGAATAAGATTGTGTGTGTGTGTGTGTGAGAGAGAGAGAGAGAGAGGAGAGGGGGGGCAGGGGCAGAGAGAGAGAGAGAGAGAGAGAAACAGAGAGAGAGAAACAGAGAGAAACAGAGAGAGAGAAACAGAGAGAGAGAAACAGAGAGAGAGAGAAACAGAGAGACAGAGAGAGAGACAGAGAGCCTGGAGAAGGACTTGTAAATGAAATCTGTAAAGTCAATAGTACATAGCAAGTACCAGATTCTATGGATATCTATTCTTCCTGTCACCCATGATCAGAGAACTGTCGCTTAGCTTGGGTTGCTACCAAGCAAATCCATCATAATAGCCAGTTTCAGCTTTCCCAGTCCTCTCTACAGATGGAAGACAGGGACTTGTGACCTATAACTGGCCTCAGTAAAATACAAAGATTGTTTTAGCATGGAGGAGAGACTTCCAGAGCAGGGTTTGTTTTCCAGTTAGAAGAAATTTATGACCAACTTAATCCATCCCTCTCTTTCTCTGGCCTTGATTCTAAGCAAACAAATCAAGCAAGATAACCATTTTGCCACTATGAAGAAAAGGTGAAGAGAAATCACACAGACTCCAATCCTGACATCATGTTGTGATGGGGCATTACCATGCAGAGGCTCCTCAATCTTGGGTTCTTGATGAGGCCATTACCAGTTTAACTAGAATCTGATCTCCTTGATGGAGAATCCCAAGGAAAATTACCCAGCTCTGTTCTAGGAATCAAAGGTCTGGATGCCTTAGCTAACTTATCTTAACCTTTGTTAAAACTGTTGGTTTGTGCAGAACCTCCTCCAGCTAAGGCTTTTTCTTAGCTGCCTGTTTGTCTGAAACCCCCCTCTCTGACTGGTTGACCATTTACCTTAGCTTCTGTTAAAACAACTTGCTTCAAACTGCTCAATCTGCAACCCTCCTTCACTTGTTGAGGATGAGGTCCCTGCCTTAAAATTCTGTATATTGGACACTCAGGACCACGCTTAGGTCCCTGAACAGTTGGTGTGGCCTCACACACTTTCAATTGGTGATACACTGTGTCTGAGTGGTCTTCACCAGTGAGCTTCCTTTTTTCCCTTCAGAAAAGAGCAGGACTTCCAGAGACAATTACTGAACATGGCACAAGAAGATGCAATAAGACTAGGCACAAACCATCATATACAAAGCAACACAGTAGGAGGAAAAGGCTCCCATAAGCAGGCAAAAAAGAGTCAGATATGCCCCCATCCCACTGTTAGGAGTCCCACAAAACCCCCAAGCTAGCCAAGCACAGTATGTATGAAGAAGACCTAGCACAGACCCATGGATGCTCTGTGATAGTCGAAATCAGTCTCTGTGAGCCCTATAAACCCTACTTAGTTGATTCTGTGGGACATGTTCTCCTGGTGTCCTCAACTCCTTTGTCTCCTACAATCGTTCCCCCTTCTCTTTTGTGCAGCTCCCCAAGCTCTGCCTAAAGTTTGGGTGTGGGTTTCTGTACCAGCTGCTGAAGGAAGTCTCTCTGATGTTGTTTGGGCTAGGTACCAATCTAGGAGTATGGCAGGGCCCTAGATATTTTTCTCTTAAGAAAATATGGACAGTAGGACTGAAGAGATGGCTTGGTGGTTGAAAGCACATACTGCTCTCCCATATGAGTACATGTACCTTCAGCTCCAGGGGATCTGATGCCCTCATCTGGCCTCTGCTGGTCCTTGCATTCATGTGCATGCATATACAGACACATAAACAATAAAAAATAAAATGTTTTTAAAAGATAAATGACTTTGAACAATATCTGTAATTGGTACCTTTTTTTTTTTCAAAGAATACATGAATAAGGGGTCCATCGGATGTTTTTGAAAACAATAGCTTTAGTGTGATATTCAGACTTTTGCAACACAATTATTTGTACCCTGGGCATTGCTGGTCAAGGGCCAACAGACAGTCTCTCTGTTTCTTTGATGGTGATCATCCCATGATTAGTAATGAACCCCACAGATAACCTGCCTCTTGGTGGTTTCTCTAGAATCCCCCTCCAGCCTTTTGAAGCTATAAACCTTTACCAGGCACTGAGCCCTTCAAACCCAGGAATCTGCCTTGTTCATCTTTGTAGCCCTGAAACCTAGCAGAGAACACAGCCCAGGCTTACTGAACTTGAGGTTCTCAACCTGGGATTTGCAGACAGATTTTGTGTGTTGTGGCTTAGAATTTCTACCTTTCATCTACTTCTCAGAGGGGGGTCCCCTAATCTTAAGAACCATCCATATGTCTGAATGCATGATAGTAGATATAAAAGATGCTGTGACTATCACTTTAGTTAACGGTCTCCAACTAAGACATATGCCGCTTTACTCCCCTTAAAGATTAAGGTTAAATTTTTATTCTAAGCACCGAAGGCTTCAACTGATTTCTCTCCAGACCAAGCTTTGATCTTAAATATAACCTGTCTGAGCTGGGAAGCAAGAAATAGAAAGCGAGGCTTCACTCTTGGGTTTCTCAGGTGTTCCGGGCAGAGTCCTTGCTCCTCCACCAGAGTGTGGGCATGATCATATAATGGCCCCTGCCTGGAGGGAAGAGAAAATGTCACCTGTTCCCTCTGGCTGACTTGACTTTATTCATTACTCTGTAGTTCATGCTGCTTTTACCAGGCTTTGTCTACATCCTCTTCCTGTAAGTCAGGACTGGCAGCCTCTGTGCCCTCTGGTGTAAGAGAGTACTCCAGGTGGCAGTGTGAGGTTGCCTACCATCCTTTCCCATTTTCTTTCCCCAGTTTCTTGGTGTAGGAATGGGAGCATCCTGTGGAGCAGTAGGACTGAATGCCAGGACAGACTTTCTCTTGTAGGCCGGGCTGGGGGTGTGGTCATTGTTCTCAATTGGGAGCCTGTGGTTCAGAGATCTGAACCCCTAAAGAACTCGTAGAAACAATGAAAAACTGTTGACGTGCGGATTGCATAAGGGAGGCATTCTTCAAGAACCGGTGCTCTGTACTAGAAGCTATTGCTTCCCACCTTAGTGTCCTCTGGGCTCTTTCAGATCATGTCCAAAGGAAGCTTACACAGATTAAATGAAGAGATTGCCATGCAATGATTGCAATTCCCTCCTGTCTCCTCTCTGTCCTAACACACCAAGTTTGTCCATCCTCTGCCCTGGGGGCTATCTGTTGCCTCTAGCTTCTGATCCTTCCTCATATAGGCAGCACTACCACAGAATCCCAGTACAAGGTCTACTCAGAGATGGTCTTCTCTCAAGAAGGCTCTTCTTGTGCCAGTAGACCATAGTCCAGAGGCGTGGCCACATACCCACAGTCCTGAACACTGAAGCACAAACCACTTTAAGAGAACTGACAATCTCCCACTATGGTTTGGGAGTGGATTGTTCCCAAGGGCTCCTGTGTTAGAACACTGGTCCCCAGTGTGGTGACATTAAGAAGTGGTGGAATCTAGCCGGGCAGTGGTGGCGCACGCCTTTAATCCCAGCACTTGGGAGGCAGAGGCAGGAGGATTTCTGAGTTCAAGGCCAGCCTGGTCTACAAAGTGAGTTCCAGGACAGCCAGCGCTACACAGAGAAACCCTGTCTCGAAAAACCAAAAAAAAAAAAAAAAAAAAAGAAGTGGTGGAATCTTTAAGGAGCAGTGCCTCATGGGAGATGACTTGGGGCAGTGTCCTGCAAAGGGACCAGGAGCGTCCTCCTGGGCTCCCAGTATCTTCTTGACTTCTTGATTTATAATAAGATCTCTCCTTCTCTGATGCAGTCCTGTCATGATGTCTTCTGCTATTCCATATTCCCAAGGAGGCTCTCACCAGTGCTATGCTCTTGAACCTCCAAAACCATGAACAAAGTAAACCTCAGTTACCAAGTTTCAGACTAGTAGACTCCCTTCCCACAAACTCAGTTCTGACTCTCCTGTGTGCAGAGTATGTGCCATATTTCCCCTCCACTATAGTTTGCTGTTTTATTACTGTGATAAAACACCTATCAAAGGCAACTTGGTGGTGGTGGTGGGAGGGGTTATCTCATCTTATAGGTTACAACCATCATTGAGGGAAGCCTACCTATCTTCTATGGGATGTACCAGTCAGAAACCTGAAAACAGTAACTGAAGCAGAGGCCATGAAAGAATGCTGCTTACTGACTTGCTCATGGTGGCTTGCTCAGCTTGCTTTCTTACACCACCCAGGACCACCTGACTAGGATAGCACTGTCTATACTGGGTTGGACACAGCATATACTGGGATGGACACTGCCTATACTGGGATGAACTATTTTTATCACTACTTGAATGAAGGCAATCCCTCAATTAAGGTTACATTCTCCCAAATGACTCTAGATTATAGAAGTTGACAAAAAGGACTGGAGAGATGGCTCAGTGGTTAAGAGCACTGACTGCTCTTCCAGAGGTCCTGAGTTCAATTCCCAGCAACCACATGGTGGCTCACAACCATCTGTAATGGAATCTGATGCCCTCTTCTGGTGTGTCTGGAAAGAGCAATGGTGTACTCATATACATAAAATAAATAAAAAAAATCTTAAAAAAAAAGTTGACAAAAAAAAAAGACAACCCAAGCAGCATGCCCTCTTAGAATCATGACACCCAAGATCCAAGACTTCACATCTTTACCCTCCCATCCTACCCATCTCCCTCCTGCTCCTCATCACTGACCTGGACCACGTGAATTAACTTAGTCCATGCCTGGGCTTCTAGAACACAGTTTTATCCATTGGTGTTCAGGCAGCACTTGGCACTGTGGTGTTTGCTTTAGCCTCATTTACCAAGTTGCTTTACTCTTTGACTTCCATGTGTTTACATTTTCTACTTCTGAGGAAAATCTTGGATTTTTGAGGGTAGGTATCTGGCACACCTGTACAGTCCTTCTAGTGCTTGGCTGGCACACTGTCTACTCAGGAGGCTCTGGGGATGTGCCCATCTGATGCATTCTCAATATTGTACCTTAACTATCATTCAGAGTTCATAAACATCACATGGTTCTGAGTACCTGCCAATACAGCCATGGTCTGGCAAGGAGCATAAAGTCTTCAGCAATCCTCAGAGCCACACCCACAGTGCCAGGCCATCGGCGCAATGACTAATCTGAGCCACAAAACATTTTCCACTGTGGAAAGATCACTTACATCTGCTTTGCTTTGTCCAAGCCAACTGTTGTTCTCCAAAGGAGCCCTTGGATTTGAATTCAAAAGTCTTTCACCATGTTGGCGATCAGCAGGGTGGTGGACAGGATGACAAGCCAAGGATGGAGCTTTTCTTATGGGAAAGTCACTTGCTGGTTACCCAGGGCATTTTACTTTAGCTGCCCCTTGACCTGTCCCTTGTCTCTCAATGTCTGTACCCCACCGTATCCTTATGTCCCATGAGCTCATCAAGGGTGAGTTACTATCACCTGGGACCCCACAGAATTCTGGACCACTAACGTGAGATCATATAAAAGCCTGAAAATCTGGGTATACTGGTTCTCTCTCTCTCTTTTTTCCCCCATAGTCCTTGCAGAAAATCCTTTGAGAGACAAGAAAGGCAGGAAGAGAGGGATGGGGAAAGGGATGGAGAGAATGAGGAAGGGAGGGAGGGGAGAGGGGAGAAAATAGACAGAAAGAAGGAAGGCTGAAAAGGTACCTACAGATCTAGTTTTCTTAATGGAAAATGTGAAGAAATTAATGAGAATTTATTTTAATACATACTAGAATACAAGAGAACTTTTTTTTTAAAGCAAACCACAAAGGCTTGTGATGGGGACTTTAAGAGGATGCCAGGGCTGCCTCTCTTGCTAAACAAGCTGTGGCATTGCAAATCTTTTCAAGGGTAAAGACTAAATCAAAACCCAACAGATCTTAAAACGATCTAGCAGAATGTTGCAACGTATTGGGCCATACATCCACCTGCCGTATGACTCAGAGTGAGGGGAGGCGTCAGAGCTTTTTGTCCCCAGGAATAGCTTAAAACTTCCATGAAGAAGGGATCTGAGAAATTACAGGCAGAAGAGAAATGGGGAGGCACAAGAATGGTCAGGGCCGCCATGGGGGCAGCAGAGTGGACTTCCTGGAAGTACTTCCTATGGTGGATCCAAAGGTCAAGTCTTTGCAGGGTCTGTGCCCTATCAATGTTTTGTTCTGTGTTTGCAAATAAAGGCATTTTTTTAACATGAGATTATCATATAATTTCTGGAGGATTCTGTGTCAAGGATGTTTCTGTTACAAGGTACCTAGACTACAAGAAAATGAGATGGTAGGATTGTTATGTTAGGAGGCTATTTGATAATGAGTCTGTTCTAATGAGACTATACAGACTTAATGTGCCTCTACCCAAAAGCATCAATATGCATCATGCTTCCTTGGGCTGATGTAGCTACTTTAAAAAAAATCTGTAATTCAAGCTTTAGCTAACTTGGATTCTTTTCTGTTCAGGCTGAGTTGGAGAAGCCCAAGAGGCCCTTGAAGCCAGAGGTCTAATGTCACCATCTGGCCCAGTTTGCAACACTACTGTGCTGAACAGTCAGCAGAAAACGTTAATAAATCCTTCTCATCCATACTCTCCTTAAGGAGGGGTAAGCCAGTTTGTGGCGGGGGTAAATTGTTCTGATTTGCAAACCAAAGCCACCAATGTGCTTAACGTAGGGCGTGCTAGCCATGTCTGCATTGGGATAACAGAAGGACTGTACATATCAAATGGTGCAAGCTGGCCAACTTGAATCCTTTATTTTTTTCAGAGGAGGGGGCCTTGGAAATTAAGAGAACGCAGGCCAGGCCTGGGTCCAGTGCTAGAAACAATTAGCCTAGAACACTCTTCTCCTGGAGCCTATAGGATGTTCCACTGTGATCCACTGTCACCATGGCTGCCTGGCACGCTATTCACAGCTTGTCATGCAAAGGCCTTAACTCGTGTATTTGAGCAACAGACTTCCAGCCTGGAGGTTAACTGTGCAAGAGAAACTCCATGTGGAAGCCTACAGCGAGCTAGTTTCCACTCGGATCCTTTGGGCCCTTGTTGTCGTTGTTGTTGCTGCTGCTGCTAGGTTTTATCAGCATGAAAATGAACTTGTTTTGATTTGCTACTGTCTGTCTTCTATTAGGAAACTGTTATTAGGAAAATCACATTAATTAGCTGCAGCTGAGGAGAGACTTTGGCTATTTTGGGGCTGCAGCTGCAAAGTCTCTTTGCAGTCTGACTGCTGACTAGATTTTAACAACCGGCAGAATAAATAGCCTGTGGGTACATTTAATCACATTAATTTTGTTTTCCTCTATCTCTATTGCTGTTTTGGATTGTTGGTTAATCTACATTAAATAATCTGATGCCATTAGCATACTTTCGAGCAGTCCTATTTCTCTTAGTTATGTTATATTGTAAAACTTAATGCTAATTTTACTAACTTTATTCATGAAAACAGAACATTAAATTTTATCCTCAAAGCTGGCTTATCAACTGAAGTATTTGCTTAAATTAAAAACCATATTTTATAACTATATAGGGTAACAATTGGATAGGTGGATACATGTGTTGAATGACAGGCAGAAGAGAGCTAAATATGTACACACACAGACTGAGGTGTGAAAAAGTCTAAGTTCTAATCCTAATTAATTTATTAGTCATTTTTATCAACACTATGCAACAAAGGTAGTAGACAAAATATGACAGACCTTTGTGGTCAGGCAGATTGAGTTTGATCCTGGCTCGGTAGTAGGTGAATAATCCTCTGGAATCTGTTTCCTACTCTTCAAATTGAGTTCAATGTCTACCTTATGATACTCTTGTGAGCGGAGCGCTCATAGGCCGAGCTGGTGTAGAAAAGGCCTAGCATGAGGCAGGTGCTTGGAAGGTGTTATCTGTCCCTCTTCCTCTAACTTGTCATGGACTTATATCTATTCTATATGACTAGAGAGTTAGCTGAACTCTAGAAAGATACAGGATTTCTCTTGCTCACCTCTACCTACTACACTGCCCAGTGGCTGGAATCTGCTGGTGGGTCTTATAGCTCACAGGATTCAGCATCATTATCAGACAGTTTAACAGAAACTATCAGTGCTGGTGTTACAAGCATGCACCATCATCACACCAACAAGCACCTCCTGCTGCTGCCGTAAACGAAGAAAGCCAAGGCAGAGACACAGTCAAAGCCATCTACATCTGTGAAGATGTCCAGTGGATCAGGAGCCCAAGGAGTCTGACCTATCTGACCCTCTGTCCCCTGTCTCCTGAGTGACAAGAGAATCTCAAACTGAAGCAACTAGGCAAAAGCATCAGGGTGAAGACAGCAAACTGCTGTCCCCAGAGGATTCTGCCCATCTGAAAGAAAGTACATCAAAGCAGAGACGAGTCTGGTTTGTCCTGGATTTTCTTTTTTTTTTCTTTTCCTTTTTTTTTAACCTTTTATTGATTCTTTGTGATTTTCTTTGATTTTCTTTTCTTTTTTTTATTTTCTATATTCTTTATTTACATTCCAAATGATTTCCCCTTTCCCGGTTCCCCCTTCCCCGAAAGTCCCATAAGTCCTCTTCCCTCCCCCAGTTCCCCATTTACCTAAGAATTTCATGAATTCATTGTTTTTAATTGCTGAGTAGTATTCCATTGTGTAAATATACATGGAAAATATCTCTGATAAAATTGAAGAAATATATAGAAAAACACGTTAAGATTGACTATTTCATGGAAAAATTATACAGATAAAATGGTAGGCATAAAAATATTCCTAAGTTGATTGAAAGTGGAATTATAAACATTTTCTGATAAAATTGAAAATCTACAAGGAAAATATTTCTGATAAAACTACTCTGTGTCTTTTTGCTCCTGTTCAAATTTCACCACTTTTATTCCTCCATCATGATCATGATGCTAACCATTAAGGGACAGCTGAGGGGTGGCAGAAAGCCCTGTGTGACCGAGTCAAGTGGCCCAGTATGAAACGGCCCTGCTGAGTAGAGTTCAGCTTGAGGACTTTCACCTGTCTTAGTCCAGAGCCCACTTGCAAGGTACAGACTGTGTTTCCAGTCCCCTCTAAACGGCTCGGTGAGCACCCAGCTCTTCAGCAACTGCCAGAGACCTGTGGAAAGGGAGACTCTGCCTGACTATGGAAGGATGATGAATCCATTCTGGGGTTCTGCGCAGGAGCTGCCTTGGAGGGAGTCTAGGCAGGGACCCTGGGGAGGAACTCAGCTCCCTCCCTCAGCTGTCCCCAGCTGGTAACTCCATTGTTACTTCCTGGCTATTTCAGAGGCTGATGTCAACATGGGTGTAGTATTTCAAGTTGTCAGGTGAAAATCCAAATTCTGTCCTAGTCTTTCTTTTTTTTTTCCCTCTCCCATACTTGGCTCAAGTCTGGCACATAGTAGATACTAAATGTTTGCCAAATGCCACCTGAGTCTTCTGGAGCAATGAGACAGTACAGATTGGTAAAAAATTTGTTGCCCTTCCTTCCAACCCTGTGGGGAAGCCATTTTTAAATGAGCCTTCTATCGATTTTGTACTTTTGACTTTGGTTCCCATTCTGAACTTTGCCCCTTGACCTAACTTTGTATCGTTTCTTTGTTTGCAATCCCCTTCACAGAGGACCCTTAGGGCCTCTTCCTTTTCATATGATGCTTTGTTTCCTTCATGTCCTCCACACCATGAGCTGTAATATCAACAGCCAATCATGGGCAAATCCCTAATGACCTGATTCAGCACAGGCTTCAGGTTTCTTTACCACCCCTGGCCACCCCACATATACCCACACCCCACACCCCCAACCCCCACCCTATCAAGTATCACATTATCAGAGGACAGAGCAGGCAACAGTGAGAATGGTGTGGAGGGAAGCAGTCTGCATGGCAGATGCACCTGTAGTTCACCAACACATGCCATGTTGCCTTTGTGGTTGAAAAACTATTGAGTCAATTTTCTTGTGACATCAGCCACATTAAAGATGCACCCAGGCACGGTGGCAGACCAAAACCTTTGGCTACAGAGTTTGAATTCCCAGCTCTGCTACCGATGAGTCACACAGAGCTAGATTAGTAAGTGTGCCTCATTTTCCTCTTCAGTAAGTGTGAGAAAAATGATAGTATTTTAAAAATATTACATTTTTGCACTCACACATGAGCATATGTACATGAGCAGGTATAGGCATGTTATGGAATACTTGTGGAGGTCAGAGGGCAGCGATAGGAACAAGCCAGTTCTATTCCTCCACCATATGATTTCAGGATGGCGTTCGGTGTCCTCAGCCTTGATGGCAGGTACCTTCATGGGCTCAGCCCTCTTATCGGCCCAATAGTATTTTCATTATCGGATCATTGGCATACATTTTAGCTATTACTATTACTGGCATTAAATGTTTTAACTAGCATCCTGTTGAGTTCTCAGAGAAGGGGTGTTCTGGCAAAGGAAGGGATGGGGAGAGGGGAGGGAAGGGAAGTAAATAAATTAAAACAGAACAAAGTTTACTAATGATGGGTCCTGGCCAATCCCTCCGCACTCACCACCGTGAGTGCCGCCCACTCTCCTCCCTGCTCCACATTTGTGACTTCCTTGCAGGTCCTCGAACGGCCCTTGCTTTCTCTGGTCTAAGGCCAACCCCACACTCCATTTCCCTTGTTGTCACTGTTCTTTATCCCTCAGAGGTGTGTCCTCTGGACTTCCTCCCCCATTCCCATCTAGATGGGTGTCCACATAGCCCAGCTCTGTTTCTGCCCCTGTGAGGCTGCTGTCCAATCCTGCTATTTTCCCTGTACTCCATGAAATCCGGGCTGCATCCCATTCTGATCAGTATTCTAGTGCCTAGTGGTGCCTGGCACAAGATGAGGTGCTTTGAGTCTGTACCTTGGGAAGAAACCAATGAACTTAGCAAGGCCCCTCAGACCCAGTCAATCCTTCTTCACAACCCAAAATCTTCTCATGCAGCTGTTGGCAGATCCTTAAGGTTGAAACCTTCAGACAAACCTTCAAGAGCAAGGGCAGAATAAAGAAGCCCCTCCCCCACGCTGAAGCACTGGGGAGTTAGTGGTTGACATGCTGTGTAATCTCAAGTCCAGTCTTCCCTCCCCCTCCTCTCCTCTCCTCCTTTCTTTCTGGACCGTATATAGCCCAAACTGGCCTTAGACTCATCCATGTAACCAAGGATAACCTTAAGGTCCTGACCTATGCTTCCCACCTCCCTAGGGCTGAGATTATAGGGGTACACCACCATACCCAGTTTGTGTGGTACCAGGCCTCAAACCCTGGGCTTCACGCATGCCAGGCAAACACTTGATCCGCAGTCATATGTATTTTCTACAAGAGTGATCTCCTACATCCCTATAAAATATAACTATTAGATTTAGACAGTTAACACGGATTCATATAATCCTCACACCTACTCAAGTTACCACCAGCTGTTCTGATGAACCCAAGGCATCCCATTCAGGCAATGATGCTGAAGCCAAGGCATCCCATTCAGGTAGTAATGATGCTGCAGCCAAGGCATCCCATTCAGGCAATGATGCTGCAGCCAAGGCATCCCATTCAGGTAGTAATGATGCTGCCTGGGATTTTGTCTCTTTATGCTCCTTCAGCTGACATCAGCCCCTATGTTTGTCCTGGGTTTTTGTGAAAGAAACTTTGCATGACACGCTGTTTATTCTGCAAAATGTCATGCTAGCCCAGTGTTTCTTTAAAATTACATTTAGTTTCTGCATCATTAGTGGAAATATTCTAGAAGAGATGGGTGGTCTACCAGGTGGCACATGATTAAAATTTAGATTCGTCCCATTCCAGGTATCTTCTAGAAGTTACCATTCTAAAAATCTCCATTTCTCATTTGTAGTTTCAAAGCATTTGAAAGTCACTTAGAAAGTCACCAGCTTGGTCTAGCAAAGTCACATAGGAAGAAGGCAGGTTTGAGACTAGAGACTACGTAGACACTCTGCCACACAGTAAACTTTCCAACTAGCCATTCGGTTTTTTTGTTTTGTTTTGTTTTGTTTTTGTTTTTGTTTTTGTTTTGCTTTTGATTGGCCTATGGCTGGTGTCCTATGGTTTCCAGTTCTATAAAACAGCCTGTAAAGTACTGCTCTTGAAAGGTTGAATGTAAACGGAGCTGCGTATAATTGTTTGGTTTTCTTCTTGTCTCAATATTAATAGTTTACCACTTATTTTCTCTATTGACTTTTTCTTTTTAGCTTAGCATTACTATTGTATGTTTTTCATAATTCCTGTTGTGGCTAGTTTGTCAAATTAGCCCAAATTAGAGTCACCTAGAAAGAAAAAAACCCAATTGAGGAATTGCCTCCATCATTTTGGCCTGCAGACACATCTGTAGGGCTTTTTAAAAAAAAATAATGCTTGATGTGGGGGGTGGGGACCAGCTCACCATAGGCAAGGCCACCCCTGGCATGGTGGTCTTGGATTACATAAAAAGGTACCTGAGCAGGCCATGGAGAGCTAGCCAGTAAAGCAACTTTGTTTCTCCATGGCCTCTGCTTTGATCTGTCCTGGCTTCCCTCCATAACAGACTGTAAGTGTAAGCGGTCCTTCCCTAAGTTGGCTGTGGTCAGTGTTTTATCACAGCAATAGAAAGCAAACTAGGACAGCATAGTTCATATCCTCTATGGCAGCTGGCAGTGGGGCAAACAACAGGAATGGAGGCCAGGTGACACCAAAGCTTAACTTCTTGGTTTTGCTTTTAAGAAATAGTGTATTGCTATGTAACTCAGGCTGGCTCCGAATTCTCTTTATAACTCATAATAGCCTTGAATTGGTGATCCTCCTGTCTCAGTCTCCCAAGTGCTGGGATTATGATGTGACAGGGTAAGACAGATGGTCCCTCCATCTTGTATCCTTGCTGAGGCCATTTCAGGTTGAACTAGAATTTGATCTCCTTGATGGAGAATCCCATGGAAAACTACCTAACTCTATCCCATGGTTTTCTTCTTGTCTCAATGTTAATAGTTTACCACTTATTTTCTCTATTGACTTTTTCTTTTTAGCTTAGCATTACTCTATCCCATGGAAAACTCTACCTAACCCAAGGTCAAGTTGCCTAGCTGACTTAGCTTCTATTAAATTATTTGCATGCACTGAATGCCCCTTCCAGCTAATCACATATCTTAGCTTCTGCCAAATTGCCCGTTTATGTGAAGCCCCCAACCTCCCCCACCCCCTATGCAGCTGCCAAGGGTGAGATGCCAGGATGTGATTTCTGCATTCCAGTGCCTCATGTTCTAGACACTTGGGGCTATGCCTTAGTATAGTCCCAGCCAGCTGAAATAAAGACTTTCAATTGGCTATAAACTGTGCCCAAGTGGTCATCCCTGGTGGGATCCCACAACAATGGGCATATACCATCATAGCCAAGCAATGCTAAGGACTATACCTAGAGCTTACTGCATGTGGGGCAAGCACTCTATTAAGTGAGCTACAGCCCCAGCCCTTACATAGGCACTGTTTACAGTTCCACAACCATCCCACAATGTAGACTTATGCCAGAAACCCAAACAAGTGGGTCCTTATCTTCAGAGATGGGGATGATCTTTGTCTTATTTCAGATGTAGAACAATCACCACAATGGCAATAACCAGAGGTGTGGCCTTGTGTCTGGCTTCTATCAGATAATATTTATTTACAAGAACTCATCTGATCCTGGTAACAACTCCTGAGGCACCTCCTGCCATTATCCCTGTTTGACAGGGGGATAATTTGAGACACCGGGAATTTCAAGTGTCTGGGGCAATTCAAGAAGGTTGAATAGAGGCACCCAGAACTCCCTACCTTGTCCACAAAAAGTAACAGGAGAACAGCCTCAATCTGAAAGGAGTGACCAGAAAGGAGGGGAACACTAGAAACAGGGAGATGAGAGATGACATCCTTGTAAGCTTCAAAAACCAGGGAGGAAGAACACTCAGGGGTTTGGCTCTGTGGCCAAAGAGGGAACACACCTCTTTGTAGGAGGAAGGGTGAACAAAGGCTCAGAAACTGTAGCCACATAGACTGTGGCAATCCCAGTAACTGCCAGGCCACAGGAACGTCACAAGTTTGCAGCTCATGTGAAAAGGATCTCAGAACATCCCCCACTAAGCCTCTGTGGTGTTGTAGCAAGGACCCATTATAAGAAGGGAGCCACTGACCAAATATGAGCTGCTCTCAGGTTAGTAATCCCTGAATATTCCCCTCTCCGGGAGCCCATAGGCAGAAGCTGCCTTGTACACACACATCAACCAGGAAGAATGATTACTACCTAATCCCACTGTGTGCCTTGGAGTTGGGTTTTGCAACAGAGAGAAATGAAGAGTGATATCCTCAGGACACAGAAGATTGGGCCTCTGAAACTAAGGGTATATATGGCCAGCTGAGCCAGGAATGAAGACATGCATCCACATGGCTCCTTTTAGCTCCAGCACCGGTGTCCTCTCATAGGGCCGTACCCAGAGTGCTAAATCACTCTGTGGTTCTGGCTGTTGCTTTGCTTCTGGGCCTGAGTCACAGATGAAGGAGCTGGGAAGAGAAAAGCCCTGACTTCAGCTATCTTCCTGCTCGTGGGTGTGCACCAAAGAGGGCCAAGTGGGACTTGCCAGGTCTCAGCCACAATTTCCAGCTGTGTACTGTTCCTGGCTGACAGACAACTCAGCTCCTGCTGCCACCCACCTACACAGTTCTGAGCACTGACAACCCTGCACCTTGTCTGACCACATGTTGCCTCAGGACTGGGAGGGAATCCCAACGGTGGGCTGCAGTTTCTGGGGGTGCCTCTCACTATATAGAGTCTGGGCTCACAAGTTAAACTGCCAGAGTTAAGCACTTCTGTCCCCTCAGCACTGCAAGGGCTGTCAGTACCAGAAGACCTTCCTAGTAGCAAATCTGTTATCACCAGTACTCTCATTGTCCTCTGATGGTGGCCTTCATTCTCACTGTAGGAATAGCTACACCATGAGCACCCTGTACTTGCTGCTGTCTGCACCTCATCTGCTTGAACTTTTATGGTTTCACTCCTTACATGGCCTACAGAGGCAGGCTCTGTGACTTCTCTGTGATATGCTGTGTGCCCCAAATCATGAATCACAGCCAGAGATGCTGTTAAACTGTCCCTGGGACCCTGAGATTCTGGTGTGACCAAGTTCCTGGGATCCTGGGATCCTGGGCATGTTAGAGTGCCTGGGAGTGGAGCTTCCTCCAGGGGTTGTGGGACTGGCTGTGGAGTTCGAGCCCAAGGTCTGCTCAGAGCATCTGCTCAGACTGGAAGGAACCCATCCATGCCACTGGTTGGGCAGGGTTCCTGCATCCTTGGATCCTGATGGTCCCAGTTACTTGCAGAGGGAGAACCCACATTAGATTGCCAGCACCCAGGTTGGGTGGCTCACAAACTGTAACTCCAGTTTCCAGGAGATCTGATGCCTAGGCACACACATGTACAGATAATTAAAAATAAAATAAATCTTCTACAAATAATCAGTGGTATTCTTCACAGATCTGGACAAAACAATCCTAAAATTTCTAAAGAAACACAAAAGATATCAAAAATCCAAGGCAATTCTGAGCTTAAAGAATAAAGTTGGAGGCACTACAAGGCCTAATGTCAAGAAAAATATATTGACACAAACATATCATGACAGAATGGGGACCTCAAAATAGACCTAAGCATCTGGTGCCAAAAGATTCCCTTCAGAGGCGCTCTCTCTCTCTCTCTCTCTCTCTCTCTCTCTCTCTCTCTCTCTCTCTCACACACACACACACACACACACACACACACACACACTGGAAGAAAGGCAGTCTTATCAGTAAATGCTCCTGGAAGATCCAACTACCCCATCCCCCAGCAGATGACCCAGTCTTGACTTCTGTCTCTTACCTGTAGAAAAATCAACTCAAAGTGGAGCAGTGACTTAAATACAAGAGTTAAAACCCGAGGTCAAGAGACCTTGGATGCGGCAGCCAGTCCCACAATACCCAGAGGAAGCTCCACTTCCAGGAGCTCTAACACGCCCAGGATCATAGGAGCAGAGGTGAGGAGGATACAACATCTGGGTAGGACCCACAAAGCAAAGGAAGCAGCAACACGTGTTGGCAGGACTACTTCTATGTGGCAAGTCACAATCGGCAGGGGTGGGGGATGGGGGGTAGGGGGTGAGGGGTGGGAGGGAGGGGGGGTGGAAAGGCAGGCAGCTACAGGATAGAGGAAGGTATTTGTTAACTATGGTAGTAGGGTTAATATCCTGAACAGAAAAGGAACTCAAAATAAATAACAAAAGATAAGTATTCCAGTTAAAAATGGACAAATTATCTGAATAGATATTTCTTTTAAGAAATAAAAATGACCAGTAAATACATGAAAACCTGCTTAATATCATTAACAGTTGGAGAAATACAAATTACAATTAGAAAGAGACTAAACAGGGTATGTGCTGTAATCCCAGATACTAGGGAGGCTGAGGCAAAAGGACATTTGAGGTCTGCCTGGTGACCCTCAAGACTCATCTTTAACAAAAACAAGACCAGAGCCATTGAGATGGCTCAGCAGGCCAAGGTGACTGCTGCAAATCCTGACAGCCTGAGTTCAAGTCCTGGGACCTACATGGGTAGAAGAGGAGGACAGACCCACACACGCCTATGGACCTCCACACCTACTCTAACACCCCCCTACCCCATGCATGTGTGCATACACAAATAATAAATGAAAAAAAATGTAAAACAACAGTAAATGACAGCAGAAGCTATGATGAGATACTGTGTAAGTCTAGAGTGGTTATTATGTAGAAAGAAAACAGAGCCAGAGGACGTGGACAGAGCAAAGCCTGATGTAGCATATAGATCAGTGTGGCTACTGTAGTGAACAGCATGGGGGGTCCCCAAGCACTGAAATATGACTACCATATGACACTGCTATCCCACTCCTGGGCATAGAGCCACAGGAAATAAAATCAGCACAGCAAAGAATTCTTCGTTACTGCAGCACTGTTCACACTAGCTAAGATATACAATCAGTCCAAGTGACCAGCAACAGATGAATGGACACTGGGAATGCAGAGAATCACAATGAAGTATTATTCAGCCACAAAGAATGAAATTTGGGGGCTGGAGGGATGGCTCAGTGGTTAAGAGCACTGACTGCTCTTCTGAAGTTCCTGAGTTCAAATCCCAGCAACCACATGGTGGCTCACAACCATCTGTAATGGAATCTGATGCCCTCTTCTGGTGTGTCTGAAGACAGCTACAGTGTACTCACATTAAATAAATATATCTTTAAAAAAAATCATCATTTGCAACAAAGTGGGTAGAAATAGAAAGCATTATGCTGAGAGGAAAAAGCCAGACACTGAGAGACAAGAACAATATGTAGAAGCTGACAAACTTAAGAACAGCATGATGATTACTATAGACTGAGAAGGGTGTGTGGGGTGGGGGAGAAGGAGAAAGGGAGGTCAGATCTGATCAATGCATGCTACATGTGTTGATGGAAGTATCAGACGGGACCCCACTAGTTTGTACAATTAATGTATGCTGGTAATATTTTTTGTTTGTTTTGTTTTTTTCCAGACAGGGTTTCTCAGTGTAGCCCTGCCTGTTCTGGATCTCACTCTATAGATCAGGCTGGCCTTGAACTCAAGAGATTCCCTCCCGCCACCCCAACCCCCCCCCCCCGGCCCTCCTCCCCAGCCTCTGCCTGAGTGCTGGGATTAAAGTTATGCACCACCACTACTAGGCGATAGTAGCGGGTTTTTTTTGTTTGTTTGTTTTTTGTATTTTGTTTTATAAAATGACTCCCTGCGGACAGTGGTGGCGCACGCCTTTAATCCCAGCACTTGGGAGGCAGAGGCAGGCAGATTTCTGAGTTCGAGGCCAGCCTGGTCTACAGAGTGAGTTCTAGGACAGCCAGGGCTACATAGAGAAACCCTGTCTCGAAAAACGAAAAAAAAAAAAATGACTCCCTGGTATCAGCAGTAGGTGGTGGAGGCAGGGTTTCATCTTAGTTTTGGAAGCTCACATTTTAAAGCAAAGAGCTAAATAGAGTAACAGACTAAATAAACTAAGGAAACTGGTCTAGAATTGGGGGAAACTGGGACTTGGACAGGGACATTCTTTGGGAAAGAACGTTATCCACCAAGTTCAATGCCCAGAAAGTTTGAGTCAGGTAAGGAACTAAGGAAAGGGATCTCCTGGGGATGAGCTGGGTTCCAACAGCACCCAGACCTATGGTCGGCATACAGGTGGGTTCTCCAGGGAGTGCTTTGGGTTTTTAATGATATCCATCCCCTTAGCCACTGACATTTGGTCTTAATTGTTCAGGTATTAAGGGATGACATTAGTTGAGCTTAAACCTGCAGAAGAGGCAGAGAAAGCAGCCCCCAGGTGGACGGCTGAGCTCGATAGCAGTAGTCCATAGTTCTTGTTCTGGATTATGACTTCCAAGAGCTTCCTCTAGAATGCTTGGAAGTCCACCTAGGGGAAGCCTGGTCTTTCTTCAGTCACAGAGAAATTAATTCCTAATGAAAAACCTTCATTTTCCATTTGAAAATCCAAGGAGCCAGACTTTCAGGGGTCAGATTTGCTGTGTCCTTGCATCTGCCCCGAGTACCCACTGATGTTTCTATTAGTCAAGTGATTCTGTACATCATCTATCAGTCAGACTTTGTGATTTCAGAGCTGGGATCCAAGATGTCTACTGTGAGGGCTTTGGGGTGGTATGTTAGTACTTTTTTTCATTGTTGTGCCCAAAACAAACAAACAAACAAACACAACAAAAGCAGTATGGAGAAGGAAGGTTCGCAGTTCAAGGAAACAGTCCACCATGGCAAGGGTCGGGGAGGGGCATGCTGGCAGGCGTGTGAGGTAGCTGTTCACATGTTTTCTACACTCAGGAAGCAGAGATGAATGCTAAGTGCATAGCTTGCTTTCTCCTTTTTATTCAGTCTGGGACCCCAGTCCATGGGTTGCTGCTACTTATACTTAAGTTAGGTCTCCTATCCTCAGTTTTCCCAACCAGAAACTCCCACACAGATATGTTATTTGGGTGACTCTTGATCCTGTCAAGTTGACCATCAAGAGTAACCATCTGAACTGGAAATATCTTCAGTATAACACGCATCAAGTTATTGACTGATAATGCTAAGATAAGTCCTCTATTCCAAAGAAGCAAATACAATACGGAGTAGTGTGCTATAGAGACCTCATAGGGTCTCTAAAGTCCTTCTGAGAGAGGCACTGTCCAAGAGGTACCAGAGGCTGCTCAGGGGACATTATAAATACCAAAGAATGAAAGCCAAATCTAAGTGAGACTACAGAAAGCCAAACACACAAAAACAAGGGTAAGAAAAACAGACCTAGGAGCTGGTGGGGACGGGGAGTCCTCCAAGCAATGTGGACTGAGACAGAAGACTGACCAAGTGGATCTTCACTCACTGAGTCTCTACATGGAGCCACAGATGAGCTGAATTTTACACACTGAGGACAATTTGCATACTGCAAATATGCACAAAGCCAGCGGCCTGGCCACATGATCGACTGACATGACTGGGGAGCCTGGCTGCTGTTCTGAGAGCTCTGTCTACTCTCCACAGTGTCCTGACTCAGAAACCATAAGACAGGACCAGTCCTGTCACATTCATCTGGGGTTCTCACTCCTTCCCTACTCCCCAAGTTTTCCTGCATTTTGAGAACCTTTGCTGGGAAGCTGGGAAGATTACTCAGAGTCTGGGTACAATTACCACAAAATAGCCTCCCACTTAAGAAAAAAAAAATATAAAGAAAATGAAAGCTGGACTCTGGGCCATGCAGAAGATGATAGCTAACTGGTTCTGAACCCAAAACTGTAATTAGAGTAATTCTTCTGTCATTGTTAATCATTCCAATTTATGTCCTAAAATGAAACCAAATCAGAACTATAATGATGACTTCTGTGTCTGCTTCTCCTTCTCTTTTGCCTAAAAACTGGCAGGCGCGCTAAAGTCAAATTAAACATCTGTTTGGAAAAGAAGCTAGCGTCCTGATGACAGCTGCCGTGGACTTACCAATGCACCACAGCTGTCAAGCTCTAAATTAACAATGATTTTCATTTATGAATAGCACAGAAGTAAGGCAAAAAAAAGGAGCATTTGCCCACCCTGATTTCTTGGCTGTTAGGGAAATGCCCACAGTAGAAGCAAAGTCAGCTTGCGCTAATTAATCAGAGAGAAGGCACTCTTATGGAGTCTTATTTCTTCACCAGCATCAGATCAGATCCCTCAAGCGGGCTTGGAGGGAGGCAATAATTCAGGAATAATTTTTTTTTTCATTTTTGGAGACAGGGTTTCTCTGTGTAGCCCTGGCTGTCCTGGAACTCACTCTGTAGACCAGGCTGGCCTTGAACTCAGAAATCCACCTGCCTCAGCCTCCCAAGTGCTGGGATAGGAACAATTTTTTTATTGGTAGTTGACAGGTACTGGTGAGTGTTGCTGGAGGAACGTTGGGGCTTAGTCTGTTGCTATGCATTCAAATGCTAAGTTCTCTATCCCAAGATCTGGTTGTCCCAAGGCATGCAGAATAGAAGGACACCAGCATTTGTTGTTAAACCTTGCCCTGCAATGATCTCTGATTGGTTAATAAAAGTTGTTGACAGCCTGCAGCTGGGCAGGAGAGAGGTAGGCGGGGTAACGATTCCAGGGTTTGGGGTCTCAGGAAGGGACTATGAGAAAGCAAGCAGAGGAGGAAGCAGGAAGTCACTCTGGGGTCATATGGACGATGCGCATGCGGCCATGAAGGCCAGCCTGATGAAGCAGAGGCAGCACAAACCAATCAGGGCACGAAATACACTGGGGTTCAAGGCAAGGAGGCAGACAAACTAGCTTACAGGGTTGATGTCTGCCCAGTTCCAGTGCTTCAAAGCTTATTATAATTCCAAAGGTCTCTTGTCTTTTATTTGGGTAATAGCTGGTTAAAAATAACTGCTGCCACATTAATTTCCAGTATTAGTTATTAACCGCAGAATAATTAATTCGCACTACTGAGGAAGGAAGGTGGTTTTCTGAAGATCTCACCTTGTCTTATTAAGCATCAGTGGGTGTCCAGTGAGCATGAGTCTTTGGTCTACGTCTGGATGTGTGCTTGTTACTCTGTGGTCACATATGAGAGTGAAAGATCGCAAGAGAGAACATGCCAGGCTGTTTTCACACTTACTCCACCACCATGCAAGACAAAGTAGTCATCTGCTTCCCAATGATGGTTCACTAACAACAGCACACACAGGACAATGGCGGGCTTGGAAGAGCCCCCTCCCATGGGGATGCTGTAGCCAACATAGTTTGTGTGTATGTATGTATATATATATATATACACACACACACATATATATATATTATATGAATGAGGCTTGGAACATATCCCAGAGCAGAGTAGTGCATGATTACAGGATACAACCAACTGGTCCTTTCTCAATTTTGTTTAAGAGACACAATTGTCTTTCCTACGGATAGTGTGAGCTCAGGTGTTGATTGTGTATATGTGTACTTCTGACCCCATCTGACACTTTCCTGATGCTCTGATTTGTATGTCCTGATAATCCCAGGACAAAATGTCTGCAGAAATAAATCAATGTGATATATGAACACCATAGAATGTGCTTCAGGTATATAAAGGAAGAGTTGAACCGGCAAGGTTCCTCAACTAACCATGCATCAAGCACATGTAATGCCTGTTACATCTATCCTGAATGTGTACAGACATTTCCTGTTGTCATTATTCCTACACAATGCAGTGTTAAGTTACACAGAATTTACACTGTACTAAATATTATATAATCTAGAGAGGATTTAAATATGTAGGTTAAATGTAAGCACTGCAGCATTTTATACAATCATTGTGAGTGTCCTTGTACTATGGTGCCTACCAAGGGTCTTGGAATCAATATTCCATGAATGCTGAAGAATAACCACACCTGTACTGATGTATATAGCTTCATGGATGAGTCCCCAGAACATTACACTAAGCCAGAGATTCTCAACCTGTGGGTTGTGACCTTTTTGGTGGTCAAATAACCCTTTCACAGAGGTCACCTGAGACTATTAAAAAACACAGATATTACTACTCATAACAGTAGCAAAATTATAGTTATGAGGTAGCAATGGAAATAATTTTATGGATGGGGGTGAGGTCACCACAATAAGGGGAACTGTATTAAATGGTTACAGTGCTAGGAAGGTTGAGAGCCACTGCACTAAGAGAAAAAAAGCCACACAGTACTGGGACATTCCACTTTTATGTAAAAGATTAGGAAGTCACTGACAGAGACAGAATGCAGATAGGCAGCTGCCCTAGACTGGGGAAGAGGAGAATGGAGAGAATCGGCTTCATGGGAAAAGGTTTTACTTTGGAATGATGGAAATATTTCAGAATAGATAAAGTTCGTAATGATTTCAACATTGAACATGTAATGAATCTTACTGAATTAATAACTTCAAAATGGTTACTTTAAATTAGTGTGTGTGTGTGTGTGTGTGTGTACAAGTATATGCAGGTATACGTTACCTGTGTGCATGTACATGGAGACCAGAGAAGGAGTCGGGTGTCCTGCTCTATCAGTCTCTACCATATTCCTTTAAGACAGGGTTTCTCACTGAAATTGGAGCTAGGCTGGCAGCCAGCAAACCCCAGCACAGAGGTTACAAACACGTAAGGTCAACCCTGGCTTTTCACATGTGTGCTGGGATCTGAATTCAGGGCTTGTGCAGCAAACGCTTACCCACTGAGCCATTTCTCCAGCCCTAAAATACTTTTATATTATGTTAATCTAACTTTACCAACAACAAGGAAGCTCAGAGCATCAGAACACCCTTGATGGATCCCACCTGACCAGGACCATGGTATACAATGGCAAGTATTCTCCATCAGAGGAAGAGGACTGGATCCATCCTTCTGCTTTAGACCTGGGTCCTGGTGCACACACGGGATAGGCTTCATGGGGCTTCTGCAGGCTGCCCTGCTGCAGTGACCTGCTGGACCTGCATGATGCTGGCTCCATCTGGAGATTCCGGCTTCCGTTTCCCACCTGGGTTTCAGTTCGCTGCAGGGCTTGGCACTCTCTCTTCTGTAGCCGGCACTTCCTGTTCTCTGTGTGCCAGCTTCCTCCCACGAGGGTTGGATCCTGCACCTGGGTTTCCAGCTGTCTAATGGAACTAAGCTGTCAGTGGACAGTCCCCCCCTGGAGCCATGCCACACCAGGCCTTCCAGGAACTCCTAGCATCTGGATTCCACCTGTTGGATGGTTAGTCCTGGAGATCCAGGTCTTTCTCCACCAAGTATATTGGCACGGCATTGCTGTTCCCAAACACTCTTCCATTAGTTGCCACAGTAGCCAGAGTTGGCGCCGTAGTGAGGTCAAAGCCTGCAAGCGAGGCTCTCCTGTCTTATGACAAACAAGCTTGTGGTTCTTCTCATTACCTAATTATGGGGCAAGCTTTACTTCAGCCACATCAGAGGCCCCCAAGCTCACTGCTCTATCCAGATCACAGGTTGCCATCACATGTAGAGTTTCTAGGCTATTTTCTCTCAGATAAAAAGACTTAGTGGATAAGATGAGCCCTATGAAGTTGCAAAGTATTGAATACTCAACAAGCCTGTCTCTTACCAGTTTTTTCCCCCCATTTTCTGAATGGAATCTCGAAAACAGCATCTTCCCTCACAAGCAATCCCTCACCTCTTGGTTCAGAAAGGACTCTGCTTCACTCTAATAGATGAAGAGAACAGGGGGTAAGAAAGTCACTGCAGTCAGTGTCCCTTACTGGCTAACAAGGGGTCTGGTGGTAGTGGGTTTAAGTCCTGGCCACATGACTTGGCTGCTTTATTATCCTGAATGCAGCCTCTGAGCCTCAGTTTAGTGAAGTTCTTACAGGGCTTCGTAAAGTGCTCAGGAGCTGGAGAGATGACTCAGCAGTTAGAGCACTGACTGCTCTTGTGGAGGACCCAGGTTCTAGTCCCTTTACACACATGGTCATGGCAGCTCACTGCTGCCTCAGCACCAGGCTACCCAATCCTTTTCTGGTCTGTGTGAGCACCTGTACTCTTGTGCATGTGCGCAAGCGCACACACAGTCTCTCTGTTCTTCTCTTCTCTCTCTCTCTCTCTCTCTCTCTCTCTCTCTCTCTCTCTCTCTCTTTCTCTCTCATACACACACACACACACACACACACACACACACAGAGAGAGAGAGAGAGAGAGAGAGAGAGAGAGAGAGAGAGAGAGAGAGACCCAAAGGTTAGATAGAGTTAGATTTGGCTCATGGGTTGTGGCTTATCTTTTACTTTAAAGTCACAAAGAAAAACAAAATTGATGCCTGCCTTTGTGAACCTCACAGTCCTGTGTGAACAGTGGCACTGTCTAGAAATGAGGCTATAAAGATGGATGGACTAGGACTTGGATGTCTGAATTCCATCCCTAGCACTGAAAGGTGGTTGAAGCAAGTTGCGAGGGAATTTTAACTTCATTCTTTGGACACACAGGACCCTGAAGAGGACAGCAGAGGTTGATGGGACATCCTGCTGAAGGAGAAACTTACATGGCAGGATCAAGATTTTGAACTGTATCTTAGGGTGATGGGGAGCTGTGTTGGGGTTTTTAAATAGCTCTTACATCAAGGTGAAAGAGGATCAGAGGTGATGCGGCCATGTCAGAGGTTCTGGTGTCAATAAGATGAAGTGTCTGTGGATAAGGCGATAGATGTGAGACAAGCAACAATGGAGAAAGTCGTGCACACCACTCCAAGGCCCGTCTACCAGTGATGTCAAGATGAGATGTGGAGTCTCCAGTTTGATCCTCAGCTCCTGTCTGAGGCACTGAAGTGCAATGTCAAGATCAGAGCTCTGGAGCCTCAACACTTCTAAAGGTGGTTGGCTACTCTGTGACCTTGAGAAGTTACCTAGCCTCCCTGGGTCTCAGCTTTCTCCTTAGCATCTACACCACAAGGATGCTTTACAGAGGAAATAAGTGTTTGTAAGGCAGGGCAGTGCTTGCTTGGCTCTTGTTATCACTGTTTTGTAAAGTTGGATTCCTCATATAGTTCGCCTTGCCCTCAAGAGAAGTTCTACTCTCAGATCCCTCCTGGTAGGGATGAGCAGAGCTGGAATTCTACTAAAGGATAAAGAATGCTTGCAAGAGAGGACCACCTCAAGACACAAAACTTGGTCAGGTTGAAGGCCACGGGACAGCCTTCTGGGGAGTCTAGAAGCATCTATCCAGACACTTTCCCCTCCTTTTTCTTTTAATCCACTATTTGGCTGTAACTTGCAGCAGCCTATGCCATGGCACCTGAAGTGCTGGAGTATTCACTGGATGGGAAAAGCAGGCTTTAGAGAGGGCTGCTGCAATACCAACCCTCATTCAGACATCTGTATGCAAATGCAAAGTGGAAACAGTATCATGTTTGCCAAGAGGAAAGTCACCATTGCTGTGACCTGGCCTTTACAACCAACCAAGCAGGTATCAGGGCAGACTCCAGATTTTCCAACCAGGCAGTATGCATGCTCCTCATGTATTAGGGCTCTCCAAAAATGGTGGCTTCCTTTTCTTCCTTCCTTCCTTCCTTCCTTCCTTCCTTCCTTCCTTCCTCTCTTTTTCCCTTCCCTTGCCTTCCCATTCAAATGTGTTCTCTCTCTCTCTCTCTCTCTCTCTCTCTCTCTCTCTGTCCCTCTTCCCTCTTCAACAGGATCTTCTGTAATCCAAGCTGGCCTAGAACTCATTTTGTAGCTAAGAATGACCTTGAACTCCACCCTCTACCTTACAGATACTGGGATATAGACAGGAACAGCCCCTCCCCACCCCCAGCTGTTTGATCCAGGGCTGGGGATGGAGTCCAGGGCCTCCTGTGTGCCAGACAAGCCCCCTTCCAAGTGAGCCACACCCCCAACAGAAGCTTTCATGGTTATTACTGCATTTCCTTTTTTTGTCTGTCCAGAACTCTGTGGCTAGATCTTCAACATCCTTGTTAGCTTTAATAAAACCTCCCACTGAACAGCCTGGCTGGTTAATAACCTCTAATTGTTCCCTCGATGCTCTTGAATCAAGTTCCGTCTCTTCATGCTGACATTGGATGACATCTCTGATTTGGTAATGGATTTGGATCCCTAGAGACCTCCTGATCAGCACCTCTGTCTGTTAACTGCCTCTCAGAGCTATACTCACTTCAAGGTTCCCATTGAGGTTTGGACGCTGCGAGCTCCTTTCACCTGGGGTAACCTCTTCCTGTCCATCCATCTGCCCCCAGCTCAGCACTGCCATCAAGATCTAAATGCCGACATTTCTGAGAAGCTCTCCTTAGTCCCCACTCATCTTCTCTCTAAATTCTAACCATGCTCAATTTGTCCCTGATTTTATCTTGGGGTTGCTAATTTTTGCACACATATTTTTATCTATACCACAACTAGACTAGAAGCGTTTTGAAAGTTAGGATCATTATTTATATTCTGAGCCGAGGTTTTCTCAGTTTCTGGTATATAGTTTGGTTGTCTGGCAGGTGTCCTGGATGATTGGCCTTGCAAATGGCACCTTAGCAAGAAAACTGGCCCAACTAGACAAAAAGTCTTCCTAAACTATATTCATAACATCGACTTTAAACTTTTTTTAAAACCAAATGAAATACTTTAAAATGAGATGCAGCTTATTCCCATTAAAATCAAAACCTATAAAGAGGCAGAATGTGTAAGCATCCATTACTAGAGTTCTCAGATATGAGCAATCACACCCGATCTCCAAAGAATGAAAGACACCGAGAGAATGAAGCCTGTCCAAGTTGAGAACTCAGGGCAGTAAGCACAGGGAGTAATCAGAAGGTGTAACCAGGTAAGAGATCCCATTCACAAAAGCAACGAAATTCATGGGGAAAAGCCTGCTTAGAACGCACGACTCAAACGAAGAAAACCCATAAGACCTTGAAAAGATAAAACACCTGGAGAAGCAGCAGGGAGATGTTCTGGTTTTGGCCAGAAAACAAATAGCAGGGACTATGGCACTCCCCACATTGAACTGTTAATTTAGTGTAGTATCACTGAACATCCCAACATCAGGTTTTACTCAACAGAGCACACTTATTTTATGATTCACCTGGAATTATGAGTCTGCTTGAATAACCATGAACATTTCGAATGCTTAGAAGATTAAGGAGCAATGACTTGTCACCAAAACAAAATTATGATAAAAATGGCACAGGATTCACGGAGGGAGGAAGAGATAAAAGGGCAGCTGGACTGAGAAGAACTGCGCACTTTCCATGAAGGAGCAATCCACACTTTTGGGAAAACATACTAGTCAACAAAGGGATGGGGTGGGGCCGGGGGCAGCTAACTCCATTTTATGAAAAAGGCTGCTTTCTGATGATTCCCAGCTGTGCTGCTGTCTTTGGGTTGCTCCTCCAGAGAGCTGCCCGGCCTTCCACCCCCGGCTTCACTTGGATAGATGCTCTGTATGGACTTTCAAGGGCTCTAGGGCTATTATGTGCTTGGTGAAGCCAAAGGGGGAACCCAGAGGAAAACAGAAGGCAATAAGGCTGGGTCTCTGTGGAGTTACCTCAGACTAGGTGCTTTTTTTTAACCGAGGCCCCAGCTCTGTCAATGTGAACATCATCTCCTCCCCCCTCCACCCCCAACTCCCTCTGAGCCTTCAGAGCTGGGTAGTGGAGCCCCACCCCTACCCCCCTGTCATTTTTCCACATAGATGTTTTGTACAACTGTCCTCTGGCACCTCGTTTTGAGCCAGGCAGGCCGTGCATTTTCTGTTGTGGCCTACTGATACAATGTCATTAACAAAGTTAAATTCTAGGAGGATAAAAGGTCTAAGCCTACTTTAAAATCTGTAAGAATATAAATATAAAACATATTTATAACCTGAAAAATAGAAAAGTTATTTTTTTTATTAAGATATAACATTTAAATTCCTATGGTAAAGTACAGAAGCATTTTTAAAAACAAAATGTCAACTTTTTTCACTGGTATGTATGTATGTGTGTGTGTGTGTGAGAGAGAGAGAGAGAGAAAGAGAGAGAGAGAGAGAGGACATAATCACATGTGTGGGGTCACATGTATATGTGCGAGTACATGTGTAAGAGTGTGTGTATGTGCGTGTGTGTGAAGGCAGAGTTGACATCCAGTGTCTTACATGTTCTCTTTTAACTTTATATACTGAGGCCGAGTCTCTTAATGAACTTGCCCATCCAATTGGTTTCACTACCCAGCTTGCTTCAGGGAGCCTCTGTCTTAACGTCAGAGTGCTAAAATCATTGGAGAGCTATCATACCCAGGAAGCTCTTATGTGGGTGCTGGAGATGCAAATTCAGGTCCTCACAACTGCACAGTAAGCACTGTACCTCCTAAGCCATCTCCCTATCCCTAAATTTCAAACATTTGAATGAGAAAACACTAATGAACAAAGTTAAAAGTAAAGCAGAGATAAATGTTTGAAACTTTTAATAAAGTATTATTGCCTAGTTTATATAAAGATCAACTTTAAATATAAATTATAAATATATCATTTAAATATAAAATAACAATGTATTTTTGAAATGTCTTTATCCTTACATATAAACTATATTAAGATATGTTTTGTTTATGTAGTCATTCATTCATTCATTCATCCATTTGTCTATTTGTTTGTGTTTTTCAGACAGGCTCTCATGTAGCCCAAGCTGGCTTTTACTATATAACCATGGAGATCCTTGAACCCTCTGATCCTTCTGCCTCTAGCTCCCAAATGCTAGGATTACAGGAATGCGCCAGGACCCCTGGCTTTACGAAAGTATTCTTAAAGCATACCTATGACTTAAAATAAGAAAGTAAATATATAGAATCACTTTTAAAAGATACATTGTTAGAAAAACAAACAAACACAGGAACTGGCCCTTCCCAGGGAAAACACATTAGAACAGATACTACATTAGCATACAACAGTAGCTAGAAAATTAACCTGTGACATTATTTTAACTCTCACATGGAAGGCTCTTAAAACTCGGTTATGTCAGGCACTGTTAAGCAGGTAACAGCATAGGTTCTTTTTTTTTTTTTAAGATTTATTTATTTATTCTATGTATATGAGTACACTGTAGCTGTCTTCAGACACTCCAGAAGAGGGCATCAGATCCCATTACAGATGTTGCTGGGTTTTGAACTCAGGACCTTTGGAAGAGCAGTCAGTGCTCTTAACCATTGAGCTATCTTTCTAGCCCCACCGTCAGTGCTCTTAACCACTGAGCCGTCTCTCCAGCCCAACATAGGCTCTTCTACCTACAGGTAGTGAGCATGTCTACCAGGCTTTTAAGGGCAATATGAGGGTGTCTGTGGAAACCATTAATCTGCATTGCTTATCATTCCCTGCTTTATCATCTACTGTGGATAGAAGTTTGAGTATTTACTCAAAAAGACATGTACTCAGATGTCTGTTGTGGATCATTACTTGTAACAGGAAAAAAAAACTTAAGTGAATGTAAATGTGAACTTCTTGGAGAGTAATTAGCATATTCATACCACAGATGATGTACTGTGGCTTAAGAATCAAATACTGCAGTGCATCTGTATTCTGATATAGATAGATGTCTAATAAGTTCTACCAAGTGAACACCCTGACCATCGAAGTCAGGGCACTATGTGTACTCTATGTGTCTTCTGAATCGAAATGAACACAGAAAAGTTTAAAGCAAACACACAGAATTGATATCTACTGCTGCTGTCACGGAGGAATGCTGGGATTGTTGTGGTAAGTACCAGGGATTTTTCACTTTTTCTGTATTCCAATATATATTTTCTGTATTATAGTGTGCCTATGTTCACATCTCACCTATAGAATTACATGTTTTTAAACAAAGAACAGTGGCTCAGATATAATTCTTTCAGGAGAAAGGAAGAATGAAGCCTCCGAGCTGCCTTGCTCCAGAGAGCCTGCCTCCTCCTGTGTGCATTTGCTGTGAAGATCAATTAGTCAAAGTATGCCAAGGAGCTGAGCCCCTGCCACATAAGGAACACTGGCTGGTTGTTTTCTCTTCCCCATTTGACCTGTGAGATGGTGTAGGGCTGGAATTCTCTAGTACCTGGATATCCCAAAAGGGTGCATCAAGAAGAGCTCGGTTCCATGTGTCGAAGGAGTGAATGAACAAGCCACATATGTTCATGGTTAAACCAGAGAAACATACATTCACATATGTTGACTGTCAGTGTGTAAACAAGGGATGCCTTTCTGGATTCTACCAGAAGATCAAATATCTCTGGTTTGTGAAAACAAGAAAGCAAAGCGAAGCAAGGATTCTGGCCAAACAGATGAGGACTTTGAGAGCCAAGAGACCTGTGATGGGGTCTGTTGTTTTCTAGCTATATTCACTAGAGCCCTGGGCTTTATGGATTGACCAATTACAATGGATTAGGGATCTGGGTACTAGACCATGAATCTTGGAACCCAGTCTTCAGGCTGAGAGACTAGAGGCACGCAAAGATTCTTGTCTTATGTGACAAGAATCATGGGACTGTGACACTTTACCTCAACCCCAGCACCTCAGGAATTACTTAGTGACTGCCAGGTCTCCATTCCCCGCCCCCATCACCTCCCCTATTCTTAATTTAGGACCATCTAGAAAAGCCAAACGTACCCTCCACCCCAACCACACTAGACACTTCACTTCCAGTCAGACTGCCACCAGCTTCTCCATGGCAATAAACTTGGCAACAGAGTGGACCTGAGCCTTTCACCCCCTACACACACACACACACACACACACACACACACAAACCCCTACCCCTAAGGCGTTTCCACTCCCCCCTCCTGCCTTTCAAGATGGGCTGAAAGGACTCTCCTGCTGTGCAGCCAGCTGCTGATGCGTTTGCACCATCTCTGTTCTCAGTGCTCTCTGATTCTTTCCTCCAGTTCCACATGCTTACTATGGTGACTTATAGACGATATTTCATTTTAAAAATCCTACAGCTTAAGTCTTTAGACCATCAATGTAAGTAAGTGCTAAGTGGCAAACTTGTCAGGAAATGGGCGGAAAGTTTGGCCAAGGAAGCCCAGGCGTAGATGAGGCTGAATTTAACAATGGGCAGGTGTTGCCAGAAACCTCTGTGGGCTTTTTTCTCCATTGGCTGGTTACAGCTGAAGTCATGGGAGGCCCTGTTAGCAGCAGCTCTTGAAGGTGGTCTAGATCAATCACAGTGTGGATCTGCAGTCAGCAAATGAAGCAAATACACAAAAAAGGCCTTGGGCATTCCGGACAGTTCCATAGCTGGGAAAGTCAAAGCCTATGACAAATCTCCTGCACATAAAAAAGATGGGCTTTCTCATCTTATGTGGCCTAGGGTGGCCTGCTTCTCTCCCTGTAGCTGAAGCTGACCTGGAACTTCTGGTTTTCCTGGCTCTACTTTCTAAGTGCTGGGATTACAAGCATGTGCCACCATACTGAGCCAGAAAGCAAGAACGCCCTGGAGGCTTTGGCTGGAGCCCTGCTACTACTCTTGGCCACTTTCTGCTTGAAATCCTAAAATTCCCGCTGACCGAAATTGGTCTTTAAATCCACCTCAAATAAGTGGCACAAATAAGAGAGAGAAAAAATTTTTGAAAAGGGGTCTTACCAGTAAGTTTGGACACACCTCTGAAATGATAAAACAGGTTTGTTTGTTTTTCATAGGACTTTGCAAAGCCTTCAACCATGCTAAGTATGTGTCATCAGTCTTGAAGATGGAGAGCCAGTATATGGCATCTAATAAACTTATTTGACTATAGAAACAATTGTTTTCCTCCCCATCTGTTTATATATCAAGGACTATTGTTTTGTGGTTCATAAGTTTGGAGATGCAGCTTTGAGACAATGCTGTCTTTTAGAGGAAATGATTCTAGGTAGTTAAACCACACCCACACCCACACCCACACCCACTCCCACACACATGGTAATTCACTCAGAGGATGCTCAGGAGATTGCCTGGAAAGTGGCAGTGAAGAGCAATTATATCTTATTTTGAGACACGATCCCATGTAGCCCAGGCTGGCCTCAGACCAACTCTGTAGCCAAAGATAACCTTGAGCATCCTCCTGTGTCTACCTCCAAGTGCTGGTATCACTGGTGTGTGCTGCTGATGGTGTTCGCAGTGCTGGAGATCCAGTCTAAGGTCTCGTGCGGATTACACAAGCCTCTACCAACTGAAGGGGAAGATAGGTTTGTAAAGAAGAACCTGGGCAAATGCAGGCACCAGGGCAGCCAGAGCTCGGTTTAAGGATGCTAATTAATGGGGATTCTTAGGATCCCAAGGGAAAAAAAAACGTCAAATTTCAAATGGGGAAGTCAGGCTTATATTCATCCGGTTGGATTATGTTTTCCTATGAATGCAGAGAGTAAGTAGAAGACTCATCACATTGGATGAAGACAAAGATGCAGGAATCTTCATGCATTTAGAATGGAGAAAATGGAAAATCCAGACAAGTATCTGCCTGACGCCCTGGAAGCCACGCCTCTTCCTGCAGACACGCAGGAAGTGTTTGATAACTGTAGGGAGGTGGGTGAAAAGTTCATGCTCACTTACTTCAGAATCACACAGCCCGTCCCTGTGGGTGGCGCTATCCAAAACACCTGGATCCGTGTCCTCCTCCGAGGGGTGCTTTCAGTGACGGCCACAGGACAGTTACTCATAAACTGGGTCTCTTCTTCATCTATGATCTGTGAAAACCAGAGGAAAATAAACACATTAAAATGCAGCACCCTTGGGGTGGGGGTTTGCACAGGACTCTGGGGACTCTGAATTGACTATTGACCTGTCATTTTGACCCACGGGCCCCAGAATAGTGCTTGGCCCAGAGTTCCTGGCACGACATGATTACAAAGATCTGGCACATTCGTGTTCTCTGGGCCCAGACATTGCACCAGCACTGACAGCTAGGTGGTGATCTGGCTTACTGTTCTACCTGTGCGCGTCTGGCTTCAGAGGTGAGGAGAGGGAGGAGGAGGAGGACTGGCAAGCACCTTGTGACTGAACCTTGCTGCTGAGCTGCAGTTTTAGAACGTGATTAAAATGTTTAAAAGCACTTATGACGAAAGCACAGCAGAACACGGAAGTCACCAGCTTCCTGACATACCGACTTGAATAACGTCTACGTAAGTCTTCTATTTCAGATAGTCTCCAGATTTTCCTAAATTAATCATGGTGACTTTGAAGGATACTATAAACGAGAGAGTAGCCACTCTCATTCCTCCAAACCATGTCATTCTGCCTCCTTGTATAACCCTGTAGTAGAAGTGTATAAGAATAGTTAATGAAAGGCACTGTATCCAACTGTGTTTATTATCTTTTTTTTTTTTTTTTTTTGGTTTTTCGAGACAGGGTTTCTCTGTGTAGCCCTGGCTGTCCTGGGACTCAGTCTGTAGACCAGGCTGACATCTAACTCAGAAATCCGCTTGTCTCTTCCTCCCAAGTGCTGGGATTAAAGGCGTGCGCCACCACTGCCCGGCAATCTTTATTCCTTATTAACAATTTCATGTTCTTATAATAATTCTTAGTTAATTTCAATCCCTATCGCCCTCTCTATCCCCCTTCCCTCTTCCAAGGAAATTCTTCATTCCAACAAGTACCTCTCCGGCTTTCATGGTGTGTGTGTGTGTGTGTGTGTGTGTGTGTGTGTGTGTGTGTGTCCTCTGGTTTGAGTTGCTTGCATAAGCATATATGGGAAGTTATTTACTGAAGCATGGGGAACTTATCAGGGGGTTCCCCACTGTCTGAGTTAAGATTATTATTGCTATGATGAAACACCTGGACCAAAAGTTGGGAGAAGAAAAGATTTATTTTGCTTACACTTTTCAATCATTGAAGGAAGTCAGGGCAGGAACTCAAACAGGGCAGGAACCTGTAGACTCATGCAGAGGCCATGGAAAGGTGTTGCTTGCTGGCTTGCTCAGACTGCTTTCTTATAGAACCAGGACCACCAGTCCAGGGATGGCACTACCTACAATGAGCTGGACTTTTCCTTATCAATTGCTAATTAAGAAAATGACCTACTGTTCTTTTGTTTTGTTTTTGTTTGAGTTAATTTTGTATCCAGTCACTTTGCTGAAGGTGTTTATCAGGTGTAGGAGTTCTCTGGTAGAATTTTTGGGGTCACTTATGTATGCTACCATATCATCTGCAAATAGCGATACTTGGACTTCTTTCTTTCCAATTTGCATCCCCTTGTTCTCTTTTAGTTGTCTTTCTGCTCTAGCTAAAACTTCAAGTACTATGTTGAATCGATAGGGAGAGAGTGGGCAGTCTTGTCTTGTCCCTGATTTTAGTGGGATTGCTTTAAATTTCTCTCCATTTAATTTGATTTTGGCTATTGGTTTGCTGTATATTGCTTTTATTATGTATCCCTGATCTCTCTAAGAATTTTAACATGAAGGGGTGTTAGATTTCATCAAAGGCTTTTTCTTCATCTACTGCAATGATCATGTGATTCTTTTTCTTTCAGTTTGTTTATATGGTGGATTATGTTGATGGATTTTCATATATTGAACCATCCCTGCATCCCTCGGATAAAGCCTACTTGATCACAGTGGATGACGTTTTGATGTGCTCCTGGATTTGGTTTGTATTTTATTGAGTATTTTTACATCAATGTTCATAAGAGAAATTGGTCAGGCATCCTCCCCAGGTGAGACTTGGGGAAGGAAAGAGAATGTTAAGCAGGCAATTAGAGAGGCTACAAAGGAAGAACTGACTGGGCTGCCAATGAAAACAAGGGAGAGGAGCTACTGTTGACATGCCTGGTCTGCTGAGGAGGATCCTGGGTAGAAAGAGTTGGGTGAGCATTTTGTCTGGTCTAAAAGAAACTTGGGACAAATGGCTAACTGGGGTGTCTATTAGCATACCAAAGCACAGGCTGTCCTCCAGCCACACTTGGTACTTGTGGCTCTCTCCAGTTCTTCTCATCCTGCCCCCTCCACTAAACCTCTCCAGCCCAAGGGCTTCCCTTTCCCCAGCCTCTCATTCCTATACAACCCCTCCATTTCAGACACACATGCCATGCACCCTCTTGGTCCTCTTTCTTGCTCTCCTGTCTTCTTTCTTCTTTTCCTCTCCCTCTCTCCCCCTCTCGTGGGCACATTCCGTCTGCTGGTCATGCTTAGTCTACTACTTCCTCTCTCTGCTCTGGACTCTTCCAGAAGCCTCTGGCTCATCGGGAATACAAGAGGATATACTCTTCCTCATATCTACAATAAAAACCTTTTCTTCAACTACTAAAAAGAAAGAAAAGGAAGGAAAGAAAACGCCCTACAGCCTGATCTTATGGAGGCATTTTCTCAACTGAGACTCCCTCCTCTTGGATGGCTATAACTTGTGTCAAGTTGACATAAAATTAGCCAGCCCAACTAACCCCTTGTCATCTTGACACAGAAACATATCAGTGGTAAGCCACAACCTTTCTTTTCTTGTTCATCCTCAAGATCACACATTAATATTGACATCACAATAAAAATATTCCAACTTTTAAAAGTCCCACAGTCTTTAAAGATTCAAATACCCTGGAATGATTAATAAAAAAGAAAAAGAAAAAAATTCAAATACTTAAAAGTTCAAAGACTCTTTAAAACACCAAAACTCTCTTTAAAAATCCAAAGTCCTTGTAAAACTCCCACATCTCTTTAAAAGTTTAAAGTCACTCAACTGTGGGCTCCTGTAAAATCAAAAATAAATTAAATACTTTCTTACTTCAAAAAGGAAGAACCAGGGCACAGTCACAAACTGAACAAAGTAAAACCAAACTCCAACTGTGTAAATAACTGGATGTCCAATGTCTGGGATCCAGTCACAATCTTCTGGGCTCCTCTAAAAGGCTTGGGTCACTTCTCTGGCTCTACCCCTCTGCAGTACAGACAACTTGTCTTTTGTGCGCTGGCTGGTTTTACTCCACTGCTACTGCTGTTCTTGGTGTTTGTCCCATGTCCAACATCACCAAAATGCCAGTCTCTGCTGCTTATACTGGCTGTACTTGCCTCTCCTGTGCTCTCTTCAGGGACTCTAGCTCTGCCATACAGCGCCAAGCCACAGCTGCTCTCCATGACTCCCTCATGCCTTCAAAACCAGTACCACCTGGGAGACCTCTACGCGACCGAGTTCAGCGGCCAGCAGGAGGTACAACCTTGGGCACCCTTGGAACACAGCTTCTGTGTGCTGGCCCTGAGCAAACAGTTCCCAGAGGACTTCACCTTGATGATTCTGGCATCTTTGTAATCACAGCTGATTCAGCTTGGGCTAACCAGAACCACAGAGTCTTAACTTAAAATAGCAAACTCTCTTGATAGAGTCGTTAAAGAATTTTCAAACTTCCTTCTGAAATTTCACAAGCCCTCCACCTTCAGCACTTCTTTCAATGTTCTTTTCTTACAAGCTCCCACAGAACAGCCGATCAATGTTTAAACACTCAATGATTCTCCATCCCAAAGTTCCAAAGTCCTTCCACAATCATTCCAAAATCATATGGTCAGATCTGACACAGCAATAACCCACAATCCTGGTAGCAACTTGTCTTAGTTAGGGTTACTATTGCTGTGATGAAACACTGTGATCAAAAAAGCAAGCTGAGGAGGAAAGGGTTGATTTGACTTACACTTCTACATCACAATCCATCACTGAAAGAAGTCAGAACAAGGAACTCAAACAGGGCAGGAACCTAGAGGCAGAAATTGATGCAGAGATGCTGCTGCTTACTGGTTAGGTTACCACGGCTTTGCTCAGCCTGCTTTCTTATAAAACCTAGGACCACAAGCTGAAGAGTGGCCCCTCCCAGTCAGTGGGTCCTACCACACTGACCACTAATTAAGAAAATGCCCTGCAGGCTTGCCTGCATCCTGACCTTACAGAGGCATTTTCTCAATTGAGATTCCCTCCTCTCAGATGACTATAACTTGGGTGAAGTTGACATATAATTAGCCAGCATTGTGACTAAAGAAGATATCACAATGCACACTTCTTTTTATAAATTTCTGGATAAAATTTTGTATTCCTATATTTTATATTCATACATTTTATATTTTTATTTTTTAGAATTTTATATATGAAAATTATATCATTTGCACTAGACTTCCTTCTTCTTCGACTCCTCCCATGTTTCCCCCCAACGCCTTCTCAAATTCATTCTTTAATTAAGTCACCAGTGACTCTGTCTAGGTGTGGGTTTTTTTGTTTTTTTTTTTTCTGTCTTGGGAGATTATTAATTATTGATTTGATTTCTTTAAGAAACATAGGTCTGTTTCTTCTGATAAGAGTTTTGGGAGATTATATCTTTTTAAGAAATTGGGGGGCTGGAGAGATGGCTCAGAGGTTAAGAGCACTGATTGCTCTTCCAGAGGTCCTGAGTTCAATTCCCATAAACCACATGGTGACTCACAACTATCTGTAATGGGATCTGATGCCCTCTTCTGGTGAGTCTGAAGACAGCTACAGTGTACTCATACACATAAAATAAGTAAATACATCTTAAAAAAATAAAAAATAAATAAATCTAAAGAAAAAAAAGAAATTGGGTTGTTTCAACCCAGGTTATCAAATTTGTGGATATAAGAGTTGTTCACATTATTTATTTAAAATATTTATAACCCTAGAATTTGTACTGATGTCCATTCCTTAGTATCTACTTCAGTAATTGGTATCTTTTCTTTCTCAGACTGATTGAAGGCTGTTCAACTCAGTAATCCTTAAAAAAAAAAAAAAAGAAAAAGAACCACCAGACTTGGGCCTTTTTATTTGTTCCTACTGATTCCATGTTTTCAATTTCAGTGATTTCTACTACTGTATTTTGGTTTTTAATGATTTGTTTATTGTTATCTGTAAGTACACTGTAGCTGTCTTCAGACACACCAGAAGAGGGCATCAGATCTCATCATGGATGGTTGTGAGCCACCATGCAGTTGCTGGGATTTGAACTCAGGACTTTCAGAAGAGCAACCAGTGCTCCCAACCACTGAGCCATCTTACCAGCCAGATTTCTACTATTTTAAAAAAGTCTTTATTTTTTGAGAATATCCTAGATTTCATTTGTTATAATATTTCTACTTTCTTAAGGTAAAAGCTCAGACTGTTGCATTTTAGATCTTTATTGAATAATATCATTCAATCTTGTATATTTCATTCCAAGTACTGTTTTTGTAACATCACACATACTTTGGTAAACTGTATTTTCCCGTTCATTTATTTGAAGTATGTAAAAAGTTCTTCTTAGAAATGGGCTGTCTACCCTCCAAGTGTTTTGAAATTTTCAAACTGGCTGTTATTGGCTTCCTGCTTTGGGTGCAGACTGAAGATGGGCATCGTGTGATGTCTGTTCTCTTAGATTAGTGAAGACTCGTTTTAGGGCTCGGGATGTGCTCCAGCTTGGCAAACATACCATATAAACCTAAGGATGTGAAAGGTACTGTTTACAGGGGAGGTGGTCCGTGCTGCCAGTTAGCAGGCGAGTGATGGTACTGATGACATCAACTACATTCTCAGTGCCCTTCCCCCAGCTTCCTGGCTCTGTCCACTCCTGTAGAGGTGTGCTGCAGTCTCCAGCTACAACAGGGGCTTGGCTTGTCCTCGAGATTTTAGCCTCAAATGTTTTTGATACTCTGTGTTCAAATACATAAATTGTTGTCTCTTCTTCAATAACTAATTTATATCAGTTTGTATACTGCTCCTTTTTCTCATAATGACCACTCTTGTTCTGACACTGCCTCTAACTAAAACTCCCATGGTGAGATACTCTTTGCTCTCTTTTGATTAACACTAGCATGGTTTCTGTTTCTCACAATCTCTGTTTTTTTAATTGGTGCATTTAGATCACTGACATTCAAGGTAATTAGTGGATTTATTATATTTATTCCTCCTTTCTATGATTATCTTTACTTCCTGCCCATTTTTCTCCTTCATTCTTTTTCTCCCCCTTGTGACTCCTCACTCTGTAGACCAGGCAGTCCCTGAACTCACAGAGATCAACCTGCCTTTGCTTGTACCTTCAGTGCTGGGATCAAAAATGTATACTACCATACTCAGCCAATACTGAATATTTTTTATTCCATTTTCTTCCCTTTCATAGCTGAACAGTTTTAATTATTATTTTTTTAAATCTGTTGAGGGGCTGGAAAGATAGATTAGTTGGTAAGCACATTAAAAAAAAAAGTTAGGACCTCAGTTCAGATCCCCAGTATCAGGATTCTGCCTAAACTCCACCCCACAGTTACCTGGCAACAGCCAGGTAGGCCTGGCCCACTATAAAAGGGAATGCTCGGGCTCCTCCTCTCTCTCTTATTCTTTCACTCTCTTAGCTTCTCTCTTGCCCTCTTGGACTCTTCCTTCCCCCCCACCCACCACGTGGTCATGGCCGGCCTCTACTTCTCTACTCTCTCCTTCTCTCTGCCTTTCTCTGCCTCTGCTACCCTCTTAACTCCCCTCCCCATGCCCTAAATAAATTATATTTTATACTATACTGTTGTGTGTCTGGTCCCCCAGGGGGAAGGGATGTCTCGGCATGGGCCCGCCCACTGAGGCACCCCCTTTCCCCCACACCTCACCACATCCCATAGAACATATCTTATAGCCTCTTTCTCTTTTTATGATCACAACACCCAGCACCCACATAAGCATTTGTGTAGTGACACACTGTAACCTTAGCTTGGGGAGTACAGAGGTAGGTGGATAGTGGAGCTGGCCAGCTTGTCTATCTGCAATAGAGAACTCAGGCAAAACCATAAGGTCAGTGTAAGGGTCCCTGATTCGCTGAAGAGTGGTACCCCAGACTCAAACAGCATGTAAACACAAAGACTGATTTATTCTGCAGAAGTCCAGCATGCTGGGGTCTCCCATTACCAAGATGGAGAGACGACCAAGTGAGCTTGTAGACTTTATTTAGTTTGTTAGGGGATTGTGGGGTAGGTGGCCTCTATCTTACTCCATCTCTAAGGGCTTTCCATTTCTGGGTGTAGGGACTGGAAATTGTTACTGAGAAAGCCTGGGGTAGATCTGGAAACCTGCTGACCCATGTCCTTGCTTCAGGCCAGGTGACTGGGCTCTTTCTAGTTTTTGACTAGCTACCTGAAGCCTGGGTGGTGTTGTTGTTGTTGTTAACTGACTTGGCTGGACTTGCCCAGTTCTTGGAAACAGAGATTTAGGCCTAGTCTCCTTAACTGCCAGTTTGAAGCCTGCCATGGATGACTCCGGCCATGAGCCTGACTCATCCCTCTCATTGGGAGGAATAGAGAATGACATGTTCCTGCTGACCACTGTCCTTCCCAGATGTGCTTGCCTGGGAACTTACTCCTGCCCTCCCCCACCCCCAACTCACACATGCAAAAACCACATACACATACACCAAAACTAAAAAGAGACAAAAAAGCCTGTTTCTAATGGGTATCCTACAATTTGCAGCATGCATTTATAGTTAATCAAAAATCCACCTTCAAAAATTACAGTAGACTGCTTCATAGTACTGTAAGTGCCTTATGATAACAAAGGCTCAGGATTCTTTTCTCTCTTTATGTCATTATTGCTGTTCATTTCCCTTAAACAGAAGCTTGCATATGAGTATGCGCCTCCACCCCACGCAAGCACACACACACACACACACACACACCCCGAGTACACTACTGATTTTGTTCTGAACAAATTGTCACCTGTTAGATCAATTAAAAAAAAAAGAGGGTGTTTTTTTTTAAATCTTCACATTCCTTTTCTGATGTTCTTCTGAGCTATATCATTTGCCTTCTCTCTGAATACCTTCTAAAAACCATTTTTAGAATGCAGTTCTAACTAGAAACAAATCCCCTCAATTTTTATTTGTCTGAGAAAGTCTTTATATCTTCACTTTTTAAGAATAATTTTGCAGGGTACAGAATTCTCAGTTTGGAGTTCTGTTATTTTCTTTCTTTCCCTGAACATTTAAAACATATTAAATCCCTTCATTCTTTCTTTATTTTCTTGTTGGTGTTTCCTTTTTCTTTGTGTGAATTTGTTTTTAAGACAGGGTCTACTTCTACAGCCCAGGGTTACTTAAGGCTTCCTGTTTCTGCCTCCTAAGTCTGGGCTGTGGTGCCCAATGTTGGGCTGTAACTTCCGTTTTCCTCCTCCCCAGACTCTCGCACACATTTTGTACCCTGTGCTCATCCCAGAATTCTTAGATACTGTGTTTTACCTCATTTTTTTCTGTTTTCTCCTTCCCCGAGTTCCCAGAGGCGCATCTGGACCTGAGATTCCTTCCCTGACTGTGCTGTTGGCATTCTTCACTTCTGTTACACTGTTTTTGAAGGGGAGCCTTTGCCATCATTCTTGGGCCCAGATTTCCGTTTCCTTCCCACCTGTTCTCACCTGTTGTGTGCTTAGCATTTTAATTGCACTGTTTTAAAATTCCTACTCTAATCCCAAACTTCCTGCTTTATCTGACTCTACCCTGATTCTGGTCAGTCTCTTTGAACCATGTTTTTTTTTAAATCCTTAATGGGCTTTATCCTTTCCTGTTGGAAGGCAGATGTGATAGATGGGGGTCAATTGAACTGCCAAACGTAGGACTTTTTATAGGATGTGGGAGGAAAGGAAGTGGTCTACAGTCCTGTAGCTGGGTCTCCATCCTTTGGTGAGAGTGACTCTGGATTAGGAACGTCATCTGAACATCGAGCTCTCCACTCTTGGCTGGAATAGGGGCTTAGAGCTAGGTATTTCCTTTGCCTAGGGTTGGCATATCTCCTTCTACTGACCAGCATGATTAAGAGAAGAATGCTTGGCTATTACAAAGTACTGGACACATGAGAGATTTCCCTTTGTTTTCTATTGTTGAGAGCTCAGTAGATCTTCTGGTGTTAAACTCACAAAACATTCTGGGACCTCCTCATGTCTGGGTCTCTCTGGTGCTTTTAGCTCTTGAAAGGATGCCCAGGGAGCCCCACCCCCGCCCCCACCCCCCAGTAATCCATCTGCCTCAGGGCAGGTTTTCCTGCCCTGGCCAGGATTCCCATGGAGGTCTTACTTTGCTTTGTTAAATGGTGATTCTGTTTATTTGTTTGACTGCATCTTTGATATTAGGGACAAGAGGCTCTTTCTCTTGTTCCTCTCAGGTCATAATAGTAAACCAGCAGAGACCAGCCCTAACAAGCGGTGTGCTGCATTTCTCACAAATCCGGAGGCCGGGAGCTAACGCCAAAGTGCCGTAGATTCAGTGTCTGCTCTTCATTGCACCACATCTTCACACAGTAGGAGACAGACAGGCCCCTCAGACCTCTTGTAAAGGGCCCGAGTCAGTTCCTGATGGCCTCATACTCTAATTGTGTCCAAAGTCTATCTCTAATACAGACAACTTGGACAGCATGAACTAGCATGTGGATTTGTGGGACTTGCAACTACTCAGGCACTAGTGCTCCCTTTGTTGACTTTATTTTTCCTTGGGTTTTTTTTTTTTCTGTTCATTCAGAATGGACAGTGTGGCATCTTTCACCTCCTTACATGTCAAACCAGCAATCAGAGTCACCTACTTTCAATTGCACTTTCTCCTCCCCCCCCCGCCCTCTTCATGCAGAGTAAATGTGTAATTTATTATCCAAATCAGATAAAGGGTCCTTTCTGCAGTGCTGGGGATCAAATCCAGGATGCTCAGCAAGCACACTACCACGGAACCACACCCCTTCATTCCCAAAGAGCTACTCTTAATGGTTCTGGGCCAATAAACAAAACTAAGACTTTGCCAGCCAGTGAAAGTAATCTTAACATGCACCAGGCTTCCCCAAACTCACCTGGTTCTGACCTGTCTATTCTGCACCCCTCCCTCCCCACCAATGCCGCCAGCCCCACGTTGTATTACAATATATTCTGACACCTAGAAAGTCACAAAAGCCTTCCTTCCTCCATCATCTTTATCAGCATATGCTGGATACTTGTGTGTTTATTCTCAAAGGGTGTGTGCAAGCCCCTTATTGTCAGGGCCACTGTATCTTTTTATTTTGATTAAAAAAAAAAAGCCTTTGTGCTGTTTCACAGAGCTTCAGGATCTGGTCAGCGGAGTCCAGCTTTATTGTCTCTCAAGCCCAGATCCACCCCACCACTGCATACATGTGCCAAATCTCATCTTATTCCCAGTCACCGTAGAGGTTTAAATCTTCCTCCAGCCCTCCTCTCTTCTCTTCCACCTTACCCTCTCACTTTGCAGAAGCAACCAGCCCAGCATTATCTGAACTGCCCTTTCTTTCCCGTCTCGCGCCCCCTGCCCACCCCCGCTCTCCTCACGTCTGTGTTGACAGAGACACATCCCTTCTCTCTCACATCTGCTTTGTTTCCTGACACCAACACTTGTCCCTTTTCTTTAGTCCAGATTCAACCTTCGCTGCAACCAAATCCTTCCCTTGAAGCTCTTAAGCACATTCCACTCTTCCCATTTAAAAGACCCTCTCTTAGCCTCCTCTACCCCATAATGATCTGATCTTCCCTTTCTCCTCTCCATCATAGCCAAATCACTTGAACAACTTGACTAAACTTACTGCCTTCTCCTCCTCCACATTCTTAAACCCAGTTCTGTGTATTTTCAGTGCATATTATCAAAATGTCTCTGGCTAAACCCTCTGCAATGTTTAATTCATTGGTCCTGGTCCTGGATTCAATCTCCCATCCCACCCTGCAATGAGGCTTATCTCTCCCTTGGTCTCCTTCTAGGCCCATCTTGGCTTTCCCCACCCATTCTTTCTCTACTTTCTCTGCCCACTTGCCCTCCTCTGCTGGCTTTCAATAGCTCCAGGCTCACAGTTAAACCCTCTCCCATATGTCTTTGTTCTGTCTCTGCAGGTGTTCTCATTCAGCTCATGGCTTTAATTAAGGCCTCTGTGGAGGGATTCCTGAGTTGACATTTCAGGTCTTGTTGGTCTCTCTGAGCTCTAGGTTCAACCTTCCATCCATTTACTTTGGGATTTATTAAACACACACACACACACACACACACACACACACACACACACACACACCCCTCAAAGCCACCTTGTTAATAACTGATCTAATCATGTTTCTCTGACTTGGTCCTACCCCAATTATACAATTCAGAAACAATAGATGTCACCTTTAGCTATGCCATTGTCCTGGTCCCCCTCCCCACGAGACTATTTTTATCTCTCAGCACTTGAGATTCTCCAACCACCTTTACTATTGCCCAGGCTAAATTGGACTGATATAAACCCACTCTCTCCCCTTGCTCTGACTTTTCCATAGAGAAAGCCAAAGGAACCTTTTGAAAACCCGAAACAAGTTTTAAAGTCTTCCTAAAATTACCATTACCTCCATAGCTTCCAGAATGGAGACTAACGTCTTTGGCAGTTTGATCCTGCCCTCCTACCCCAGCGCCTCAACTGGTTCCATCCCTCTTTTCCTGTTCTGTTTTCGGCTTCTCTGTTGTGTGCTTCCTCCTGTCAAAGCCTGGTCAATTCCTACTTCCTCAGCCTTTTAAAAATCCATGTTTCCTCAGTACTTAGCACGGTACCTGGCACATACCGGATGTGTCCTTAAAGTGTGCGGCCGACCTCAGGGTCAATGGGGAACTGATTCCAGCAATGTGTAAAACTGCACAATATTTACATATAATGTGTGCAGATCCTTTCTTATAATTTTCTTGTCTCTAGATTGCGTGCAATACCTATAGAATGGAAGCAGTTATTGCAGCCTACTATTTAGAAAACAGTAACAATTATGCATATGGATAATTTTATTAAAATAAATTTTCCACCCTCGTTTGGTGTGGACATGGAGGGCCAAATGAACTTGCCCTCCCTTTGGTTGTGAAGTTCCTACATCTCTGGCTTGGCTACAGTCTTTGCCTGGGCTCTTTTCATTGCTTTCCTGTTTACTTATTGCTTTCTTAGATACTGTTAATGGCCTTGACACTAGTCACAGCTAGTATTTTTTGAGTGCTTCCTTCTGGCAAGAGACTTTACATGTATTGTTTCCAATTCCCCTCAGACAATGAAGAAGAAATACTATTGGGGAAGCTGCTACAATGTTCCAAGTCCCAGAGTGGCAGAGCCTGGGTTGGAGAGCAGGGCTCCTTGGCTGGAATTCCCACTCTTTCTTCTACGCTGTCACCTTCCTGTGGCATCATCTCTCAAATGATACACGAGAAGTTTCCATCTAGTCAAACTTTGTCCCACAGAACCACAAACACAAGAGGAGCTCACAACTAAACATTCTGGTCCAAAGCACCAAGTACTTAACTTAATAAACAGTCTTCTGCTTGATATTTTCCTAAATGGTACTCAGGGTCCCCTGTGCAGTTTTGTGGATTTCAAAACGAGTTTCTTGGATTTGTACAAACAAGACTCCATTTGCTCATTGTCGTAAAGAACTTCTGAAGGTGCTCCGAGCCCCCAAGTCTGGTGGACCACACAGGGAAAGTCACAGGCATCAAATACTTAATTGAAACCTACTGTACAACCGGTGTTTAACATGGTCATGTCATTGTACCCTTGACTAGAAGCTCAATGTGTTCTGGTCTGGATGCTTACCAAAAGCTATCTACATCCAAGGCCTAGTTAGGTCCAGTTGAACTCTGATAGACTCTAGGTGGGGAGAAGGCTAAGGCCCCTGACCCAGAACTCAAACAAAAACAAAGAAAACAAAGAATGTTTTCCAAGCTATGGAAGCCACCTCAGGTAAATATGGCTGTTTATCCTCGATCTCAGTGGCCAGATGGTAATTAAGCATTGAACAGAAGGAGCTGTTCCTTGGATTCAGAGAACACTCCCAACAGCGCATTCCTCCTCAGAAAATACCAGCTTCTTCCAAAAGAGCCTTGGATCTTCATGAGCCCGCTCTTCTTTCCACAACCCTAACTGACTTCACACTTCAGCCCTGTCCTTGGAATTCTACCATGTTAGCTACTATCTAAACAATAGTCGTTCATTTCAGTCTAGGTTTCTTTCCTTAACACTGAAGATGAGAAAGTTAAAACATATTATGGTGGGAAGTTGAATATAATGATTTGCTTATAGTTTATTTTTATTTTCTGAGCATTGGTGTTTTGCCTGCATGTATGTCTGTGTTAGGGTATCAGAAGCCCTGGAACTGGAGTTACAGACAGGTGTGAGCTGTATGTGGGTGCTAGGAACTGAACCTGGGTCCTCTGGAAGAGGAGTTAGTGCTCTTAACCACTGAGTCATCTCTCCAGCCCCCAAGTAAGGATTTTTTCTTTTTAAAGGATATCACTAAAACTTTCTAAGGCTTACATTTCTATTTTATATGCAGGTCAAATCAAGGCCTTTCAGATTACCTGTATGTTTAAAGTCATTCTGAGAAAGGTTTGCTGGTCAGATGGCTGCTTGGCTCCTGACTAAAAACACCAAGATCTTCTGCGACCAGTCTTCAGCCAGCTAGGTGAGGCAGACACTCACCAAAGTCTGTGTGTCTATATGTTTGACTTTCAGAACATTTGTTAATCTATTGTCAAAGCAACAGGCTGAGTGAGTGAGTATCTGGTCCCGAATAGCTCTTTCAAGTATGAAGGGCACTCTGTCATTTTCTTTTCAATGACAGTCACTGAACTTGGGCATTGAGTCACCATGTCACATCTCCATCCCAGGATATTCTAAGCCACCTTATTGGAATGACTTCGCAGGCTTTCTAGGCTTTCTGCTGATCATAGCTCTAGTCTTGATCACATGCCACGTCCTCCTGAAATGTAAAACATGACCTACTTTTAGGCTTAGGGTGTCTATCCCTCCCTCATGCCATTTATCTTTCTTTCTAGACTTGTTTCCTTAAGCATAATCCTGCCCCCTTCTCAACTGTGATCTGAATTCTCTGTCCTGACTTATCACACCATCATCCTCATCCAGCAAACACAGCCTTGAGAGATGCCTGGCATAGGAGCCCAATGAAGTTGCAAGAGTTCTAACAAGGGAGTAGGCCATGCAACAGCATGCTTAGATGACTACTATTCAAATGTCCCTCTCAGTGACATAATGAACACCTTCAACAGGGAAGCAGAGTCCCCAACATTTAGATGAGGGAAAGCAGTCATTCTCATGAGATAACTAGGGGTGGGTGGTGGAGGCAGGGGTGGGATGGGGGTGGGACGGGAAGGGAGGGGTTCGGGGGGGGGAATTAGATAATTGAGCAGGAACTGTCTCCACAGCAGGAAACTGGTGCCAGGAATGTGGACTTGGGGCAGAGTTGAAGTTTAGAAAAGTTGACTTCGTGACCAAGACTAGCTTTTGCTGCAAGGAACATGAAATGTAATTAAGAGGATAACTCAGGAGCCCAGGGATCAGTGTTGGGGCATCATGATGCTGGCTGCCTGTCAGGGACAATGGTGTGATAACCCCAGAGAGTGAGAATGGTTGCTTGAGCAGTCATTCTTTACTGGTCTGGGTTGCAAGGGGGCTGAGTCACCAGGCATGAGGACAGGGCATTAGAATTTCTTTTTTTTTTTTTTTTTTAATTTTATTTTATTTTATTTTTTTAATTTACATTCCAAATCACTTCCCCTTTCCCGTTTCCTCCCTCCCCGAAAGTCCCATAAGCCCCCTTCCCTCCCTCTTTTCTCCGTTCAACCCCCTCTCATTACTCTGTCCTGGCGTTCCCCTACATCCAGTCTTTCCAGGACCAGGGGTCTCTCCTTCCATCTTTTTAGAAATCTATTGATATGCTGATTGTGTCTAGGGTATTCTGAGATTCTGGGTCAATATCCCCTTATCAGTGACTTCATACCATGTGTGATCTTTTGTGATTGGGTTACCTCACTAAGGATGATATTTTCAAGTTCTGACCATTTGCCTAGGAATTTCGTGAATTCATTGTTTTTAATTGCAGAGTAGTATTCCATTGTGTAAATATACCACATCTTCTGAATCCATTCCTCCGTTGAGGGACATCTGGGTTCTTTCCAGCTTCTGGCTATTATAAATAAGGCTGCTATGAATATAGTGGAGCATGTGTCCTTATTGCATGCAGGTAAAGTCTCTGGGTATATGCCCAGGAGTGGTATAGCCGGATCCTCCGGAAGTGTCATGCCCAGTTTTCTGAGGAGCCGCCAGACTGCTTTCCAGAGTGGTTGTACCAGCCTGCAATTCCACCAGCAGTGGAGGAGTGTTCCTCTTTCTAAATGTGAATTGCTGAGTCTGGGAGTATAGGGGGCACTGGGAGCCACAGGCAGGGTTGGAAGTGAGGTGAGATGTACCATGCCACCCGCCTCCAACACTTCATCTGTGGAGAAAGGAGGGGTGGGTAGGGCAGAAGCTGCACATGTCAGTGGTTTCTGAGTCAGGTGAGGTTGGATCCAAACACAGTTCTGCCATTTTCTAGGTGAATGACTTGGGGCAAGTCTCTGGAATGCTCTCCAGCATTCCAACAAAATAATAATAATAATAGTAATAATACTAATACTAATAATACCCATCTTGCTGGGCTTGAAATAGTTTTCATAAAGCCCCCAGAACATATGACTTCAGTCTATTGTAATTTCCTTTTCATGGCAAGCATCCCTATCCTAACCAGGCATGCTCTAAATCTCTGAGAAGAGAAATTCCCTCAATCAGGAGTTGACTAACCCAGGAGACATCCTACATAGAAGCAGGAATGACCCTTATTATTATTGCATTAGTAGCAATGGTTCATTATAGGAAAATCTGAAGGCAGTGAGAGAGAGAGAGAGAGAGAGAGAGAGAGGGAGAGAGAGAGAGATTACTTGTTATTTTATCGCAGTATTGCTGTTATTGCTATTTATATATATTTTTCATATATACATGTACATATATATTATATATGCATATACATTATGTATATATTTCATATACACACACATATGTATTTCTAGAATGCAGGATTTTATTGTACTTCCTATCTCATAATCTGCCTTTCAGATATCTTGTTCCATTCTGAAATATATCATAACCATCTTTCTTTTCCATTCAATATATAATCTCAATAAAATTGTTCCTGGCTGAAGCATAGTCCACTTTATTCATTTAACTAACAAATACCAAAATGTTGAACATATATTGTTTACAATTGGAGACTACTATGTTCATCCTTAATGGCTGCATTTTATATCTGTAGCTTTTTGGAAATTAATGTAAGATTAAACAAAATCAATTGTTGTTGAGTCTTCCTAGGATCAAAATTTTAACTACAGTAAAATCTGAAAGAATCCAAAGAAAATAATGCCCCCATTAGATTATCTATTACTAGTCTATCATTCAAGCCCTTGTAAGGTTTTGTCCTTATTTTATCTGTGTGAGTGTTTTGCTGCATGTATGACTGCACACCATTCATGTTTGTGGGGAGCCAAACAAGGTCATTCAGCCATGGCTGTCTTATGACCATGAGATTGTTGAACTAAGCCCTGCCCAGGAACTACCGATATGGATCGCTCCACCCTTAACCGCGGAATGTCCCTACGTGTGCAGATACCAGATGCCCTTTGTGCTTCCTGCTGCCAAGAACACCTTGACCCCTCCCTCCTTTGCATTTTGCAAAGGTCACTTCCCCCTAGCTCCCCCTCCCAACTTCCTCATTCAGGGTTTGGCCCATAGCTCACTTCCCCCAGCTCCCCTTCCCAACTTCCTCATCCCCACTGCTTAAAACGTGCTGCCTGTGTGACAATAAACGAGGCCTTGACAATGGAACCTTGCTTGGTCTCGTTCTTCTCTCCCCCCCTTGACCCTCAGGTAGCGCCTCTTCGGGACCCTGAATAACTAGACCTGCTGGACGGGTCACATGTTCAGTTCCCTCAGATGTCAGAAGAGGATACCAGGTCTCCAGGCAGTACAGAAGATTGTCAACCACTGTGTAGGTGCTGGGAACTGAGCTCAGGTCCTCTTAAAGGGTAGCCAGTGCTCCTAATTTCCCGACAGTTTTTGCAGCCCTCATGGAGGAGTTGTTATTATTTGTTTGTTTTGTTATTTCCATTTGAAAATCACTGAAGGAAAGACAGATACGTCTGTCTTTTATGAAAGAGCTTTCAAGGTAGATTTCTTAATATTAAAGATCTGGCTTATATTGTTCCAAAAAGTAAGCTTTTTATGGAAAAGTTTACAAAGACAGAAAAGTAAAGGAGACATAACCCCAACTGTTTCAAATGTTTGGTTTGTTTCCTTGTAGCCTTTCCATCTGTTCTGGGAAATTTGTAACAAGCTGTGTTTTCTTTGTGTGTGCGCTAAGAACCTCAACACTTTCTCGAGCTCTTCCAAACCCACCAGAAACAGTCTGAAGGGTTGTGTTGCTGGCTTTGGATGGACAGCACCCCCTCTTTCTGGTCTTTCTGTGCTGTTGTTGTTTGTTCATTTGTTTTTGTTTTCTGACACAGGGTCTCTGCATGTAGCCCAGGATGCTCTCAAACCTACTATGTAGCTCTAACTGACCTCAAACTCAAGATCCTCTTACCTTACCACCTGAAGCTTGCATGACAGGTGTGCACCACCCCATCTGGTGTAACTGGGTCCCTCTCCTGGGCTATGAAGATTCAGGCCCTATCTCCTCTGTAACATTACCAGAATTCTACCATTTCACTAGGACCTCTTCGAACAGAATCTTATCTTTGTTTTACTCATCTCTCCTATTTTTTTACTGCTTTGTTTTATCAGCCCTAGGGGTATACACTCAGGAATCTGGCAGGAGGTGACTGAACCACAAGCAGGGTCTGTGGCCCCTTCTGGAACCCCTGCCTGGGCACACAACCTCCAAAGCTACCAAGAGCTCATTCCCAGAGTCACCAGTTCGAGTTCCCATTAACAGCAGATTAAATCAGTCCTTATGCTGTGTGGATTGCTGTACACAGGGAGCCAATGGAGCAGGCCAGGTTTGGGAGCAAGGCTGAACCAAGAAGTGTGGCTGCACTGGACTGACTAGTGACTTGGCCTCCTTTCAGAGTGATGTTCTCTAAATATTTGCCTAACTTCCACTTGGAGGAAGAGGCTGAGCGCTGCGTGGGAGAAGGAATCTAGAAAGACTGTTCACTCAGCAATATTCCTCCTTATGCTCCTAAGCACAAGCCTGGCCCTGACCCATGCGCCACACCTCAGAGGCCTGGAGGCAGAGCCTGCACCAGTTCTTGACAGTCAAGTGCTCTGCAGGGGTCGGGGATGCTTCTGCCAAGAGACAGTGCTGTAGGGGTAGGGTCTGGCCGGCCCCAGCAGCCTTTCAGGGTCAGCATACCTTTTCTGGACTGAGTGATTCTCTTTTCGGTAGAATGGGTGGTAATGACAGTATCCCCCTCAGCGGGCTGGAAGGGTTTTAATGAGTCAATCAACAAAGGCACTAAGAGGACCCTGGCACAAAGCTATCACTGCATGTGTTAGATCACTCTGTATTATTATCATAAATACTATCATTATCGTTCTCCTGTCATGTTAGCTGTCAACAACTCTGAGAAAGGCCATTTCCTCTATCTTAGTACATTTCCAGCCATGTTCTGCTCCTTGCAGACTGGGATGCAGGGCACCATGCCAGCTGGCCACCCCTAAATCCAGAGCAGCTGCAGAGCTTGGAGCACAGTGGACCGCTCCTTTGGACCTGGGTCAGGTGTCGCATGTGTGCTTGCCAGGGGAATGCCAGTTATCGCCTATCATTCTTTTCATTTTAGATTTACTTATTTATGTTGTATATATAAGTGTGTGTGTGTGTGTGTGTGTGTGTGTGTGTGTGTTGCCCATGGAAACTGAAAAGGGCATTGGATGAGCTACAGATGGTTATAAGCAGCCCTGTGGGTTCTGAGAATCGAACACAGGTCCTCGGGAAGAGTAACCAGTGATAGTTTTGACACTGACCCATCTCTCCAACCCTTCTGGATTATCCAGTGTGGCCCCAGAGAAAGACACTGGAAGATGCTAAGAAGAATGGTCATAAAGTTATTTACCAGGAGCGGGAAATCCTCAAGATGATAAAAGATCACTCCTCTAGAAAATTCTGGAATAGAAAGCAGATTTTCCCTTTTAGACGGGCAAAATATGCTACTTGGTTTCCTCAGAGGAAGTATGGGGTCATAGAGGGAGAAATCAAGAGTAGGTGATTTGCAGATCTGGTTCAGGCTTCTGTTTTGGTAACTTAATAATCTTGATAACCTTGATAAAGTCACTGCCTCTCCATCCCTCCATCCTGATCTGCCCGTGCCATGCTTATTTAAGAAGATGCCTGCCTAGGTGCCTGGCGTACCAAGATACCTCCCACGATTAAATTAAGCTCTGTCAGCACCCTCGGGACCTGACTCCTGGCAAGGGCTTGATGTTCGTGTGCTGGGAAGAGTCTCTGTTATAAGTGCCAAACAATCCTAGCAATAGCATCTAGTGTTTAGTAGGACATACCTCTCATTTCTCTCAGCACTTCATATTTATTTCACATAATTATCTTAATGATCATGTGAAGTGGGAATAGCTCCCTCTTTACAGATTCAGAAGCTGGGGCTAGCAAGTAGGGAGCCTGGGCTCACATCACACAGGACTCGATAGCTGGGCCCACCTCATTCGCCCGCATCCCTCTCACACGGAGGGGGCATCCGTTTCTACTCAGTGCTAGAAAACCACTCTGATAAACAGATTTAAACAAATAGAACCATATAAACAGGAAATTTTATACTAGGTAAGCTAATGCCTAGGAAATAAATCAGCCTTTTAAGTTTTATATCACAGCACAGTTGAAATGTTTAATAATCATTGCCAGAGAACTGTATAATGCAATACTAAAAATGAGCAACTGAGAAGGCCATCAAGGCAGATGAGGCATCTTCCTGCAGATTGCTCTTGAATACTTTACATAATTGTTTCATTCAGATTTATGATCAGCTCTGCACCGTGTACATGCTTTTACCCTGCTCTGTCTGAAAGCTCAGACACCTGGGTGTATCCTGTGAACATCTGGGGGTGGTCCAATGAGCATCTCTTGTGCATAAGTGGGGTTTGCAAAGGTCAAACTTTCTTCAGCAAAGAAAACGTTAGGAGTAAAAATGGTATTTGCTGAAGCCCCTCTGTTTACAGTCTACTTATATGCATTCATTCCATCTACTCCTTTAAAGTCTGGAGCCACCCTGGGAGGGAAGCACCCCTCCATCTCACAAAAGGAAATGATTAGATTCTCCAAACTCATAGTGAACTCCCAGCGAGAAGTTTGGCTCCAAATCAATGACCTCGCTACCACATCCCCAGCTCTACCAAGTCCCTGAGCTTGCCTGTGCATGTAGACAGGATCTGAAATTCTACAGAGAGGCACTAGCAAAGGCAACCCTCCTATGCAGAGGAAAACTGATCCCAATCAGGTCCTTAAAACCTTTGGATTGTCTGTGTTTCCTTTCCCTTTCCATCCTTATGTCTGACATAAACACCTCCAGACGGACGGAGAGCTAGATCTGCCTTCTGGAGGCACAACTTCCCATGGACCCAGCCTTCCAGATTCACCAGGTCAGCTAGACCATGGGCTTTATTAGAATACAAGTTATCTTGCCTCTGCCAAGAGCCCCAGAGTGGGAGTCGGCAAATTGAGCTCCCTGGCAAGTGTGGACAGATGGCTGCCTGGATAAGAAGCACCTTTGGTTTCTGGTCTCACTCACAAGTGAAATGTGTGTGTGTGTGTGTGTGTGTGTGTGTGTGTGTGTGTGTGTGTGTGTGGACTAGATGATGTGGGAAGGGAGACTAGATGATGGGGTTACCACATGGACAGGAAAAGTAACAGTTTTATTTATTTCTATTTTTTTACAATGCATTTAGAAAATTACATGTAGAAGAGGGTGACTCCCCTTGTCTTCACCCTAGCAGAAGGCTGTGTCATTTCCAGCACACTTTCCCACCCTCCAGTCCCCCTCCAAACCCCAACACTTGCTTGTCCCTGCCTCACTCAGTAGAAATTGACAGAGGGTCTGAGCTGTTCCCACTCACCCCTTAAGTCCCTGCCTTTACCTTGAGAAGAAGCTAAACTGCTGGGAGCTGTCTTATTGGATGTGTTCATTTTCTAGAACATAAAAGCATGCCGGGTTTCTCTCTGCTTTTAGAGTGGAAAGAGCAGACATTGCACATGGATGCATATCTAATTCAATATGGTCCACATCTCAGAACTTCTTCACCCTCTGGAGCAACACCAAACGTTGATCTAATTCTATCTTGATACTAAGAATGGCTCTTGAATCAATGGGCTTATAGGAATAATTAGTGGGTACTGGTCAAACACACCCAGTGTGGTGGTTATTGGTTAGTGGGCATTGGTAATTCACAAAACAGATCAAACACTCATAAGAGAAGGCATTTTGGTTTTGTGCCCTTGAGAGTGCTGGGCTTGGAGGGGAAATCCATGGATCAGATCATGGAGAGAATAGTGAGTTTCCCATGATCTGTGTGAAGCCACTGAGCATAGCTGTGGATGAGAAGCTTGTGGTCACTCTTGCTTTATTAGAAGCCATGGACACAGGGTGGATGATAGGAGAGAGATCTATTTCAGATAATCATTAGAAGCTGGACACACAACTATCCTGTCAGCACAGGCACAGTGAACTGGAAGGGAAGCGGTGGGTTGGAGGAGCAAGGGAGAGGGAAAGAAATGGAGGACCACGGCTTGAGTGCTGAAGATTCAGCCTGTGTTCATGTTTGCAACTCCTTCAGCCTTTGGGAGACCCACTAAAGGCCTCTGGTTTCCAGATACCATCTCTGTGCTCAGTGTTGGCTCAGTCTTTCTCACTGCTTCATAGTATCGGCCACTCCTGGGAGCCCCAGTTTCTGGCCTGATGCCCAATCCTCTGCCCTTTAGGCCACCACCCTCACTGCCCTTAATCTTCACCTCTCTGGGTTTTAAACCAGAACATGGAGAACTATCAGGAAGTAGGGGAAAGGTGTCACTAGCCCCACCTGAGAGCAACAGAATCAGAAGCTCCAGGCCCAGGTTCAAGGATTGATGTTTCCCCTGAAGCTCCAAGGTGGCTTTGAAGAATATTCAAAATGATAACATCTTGAATCCAGTCCATTTTATCTGAAGATGAAGGCCAGGTCTACCTGCTTATCATAGGCTCACTAGCCTTAGCACTGAGCCTCACACACAGTCTCTGCTTGACCAACGTTTGTGGAACAAATACATGAATTCATCCAGATTAAAGGTGTGTGAGCACCCTTTCTGTAAGGAAGAGTAAGTTAGCGTATGGAGGCTACTGTGTGCCTGTGTAGGCTAAATGGCTTCATGAGGAGGAATCAGGCCATAAGTTGCCAGGGGTCAGGGCCCTGCCTATCATATTCTTCTGTCCCCAGTGCCCAGATACAGGTCTAACACTGAACAGGAGCTCAGGTCACCTCTGCTGATTGAATGTGCCCGGTCTTTTGTTTCTCTTTGAAAATCAACTGCTTTGTACTGTAGCTTCCAGCATTGGTCCTTCACCTTCTGCCTGGATTATCCAAGTGACTTTTCTGCTCTAGACTCAGTTTCCTAAGATGAGGAGTTGGGTAAGACACCCTCCAGAAAAGTCTTTGCTGTCTTAACCAGAGCATACTGCCTTGATATACCCAGAATGCTACTCTGTGATTATGTGTATGTGAGCTCATGCGTTTGGATGTTTGTTTGTGAAGAGGCTAGAAAGAAAACTTTAGATGTCTTCAGCTATCATTCCTCATGCACCATACAGTTTCTTTTTTATTGTTTCTGAGGGAGTGGAACTTGCCACATAAGGTAAGCTGACTGGTTAGCAAGCCCCAGGGTCTGTTTATCACCACTTCCCCAGGGCTGGAATTACATGTCTCTGCCACACTTGGGTTATCTTTTAAACATGGGCTCTACGGATCCAAATGAGGCCCTCTGTTTTCAGGTAGGCACTCTACTGACTGAGGATTCTCCCCAGCCTCCTGTCCTAAGCACACAAGCCCAGTTTCTAAGCCAGCACTTTCCACACACAACAATTCTCTCAAGTTTTGTCAGGACACACCTGGCTGGTTCCTTCCAGTCTTTTTGCCTTCCTCCCTCAATCTTTGTCTCTCTTGGCATTCTCCCTCCATTGGCAGGTCTCCCTACAAGGCAGCCTGCAGTCTGGAAGCTGCCCTCCACCACTGTGAACCTTTCTCCTAAGAACAAATCCACAGCTGAGAAAATATAGTAGTTTACTTACCATCTCCATAACCTCAGTTCTGATGGATCGACACGTTGTTGGTGGAACTGTAGCACAAAGGAGGGTGGGTTCTCATGTTTGTTAACTGTCTATTACACTCCAGTGTTTCTTTCAGTCACATGATCTTAGTTAAGCCTCAGCTTGGATCCCCAGTCAAGTTTGTCTGCATGGTTTTTCTCACCCACAAAGCAATGCAGTAACCTTTGACATTATCTTCTGCATCCATACAAAAACACTGCAATTTCATCTTTCCTTGAAACCCAAGCACTCATTTCCTGGGTTAGACTTGCAGAGGCGTTCCATAGCACATACAATGCAATTGTTACAATGTTATCTCAGAGTTCTCTGCCTGGTTCAGTCCTGGCCAAATTCTTAGGCATTCTCCCATTGCACTTTGTCTTACCTGCCAAGCCCCAACCTCCTAGACATGTAGAGTTCACTCTACCACAGAGCCTTGACGACCCCCTTGACTCTCTCCATGTTATAGGATCCCCCCTATACACTAGAAGGATGAGGAGGGGAGACACTTGAAGCTGAGGCAGCACGAGCCTGGTTTTAGCCATGTATCTCACCTCTTTATTAGGGTGCAGGAATATGGAACAGTTCCAGGCATCTTTGGATAAAGTGGTGCTTGTCTGTGGAACATGGAAAGAGGACCACTTACGCTACTTTCCTTTCCACGGTCAGTCTTTTATAAGTTGGACTTTCAGATGGCCAACAAACAGAGGGAACAGGGGACCAGGAGTCTGCCAAGCCATGTGTTGGACCTTTTAAGTATAATTTTAATTAGTAAAATAATCCTTCTTGTGGGTGAAGGAAGGGCAGGATCTCTTGTAACACAGACTGACCCTTAACTCACTACGTATCCAATGATGACCTTGAATTCTCAATTCTCAGGCCTTTGCTTTCCTAGTGCTGGTTGGGATGACAGGGACATGCCACCACAGCTGAGTCTGAATAGATATTGTGATTCCCATTTACACAGGAGGAAACCAAGTTTCAGTTAAGCAAGTGATATCCCAAAGAGCACATACATCAAAGTACACAAGAACACACTGGTAAGTAATGATCAGGGCATCAAAGTGAGAAATGACTGCTTTGCCCAAGAACACCCGAGTCCTCTGCTTACCGGTGCTAATTGTAACATCCCAGCAACAAGTTGCTTTTAAACACTCATTAAGTGGAATCCCCCATGGGCCTGTTCTTGGGAGCTCAGCAGGCTGGTGTTCAGAATTTCTAATGCACTTGAAAAATAATCAAATGTTATTTCCCTTTTCAAAAGCATTCTGTAGTGTAGACCCAGTAAGTAACCCTCTTCTCAGTTAGTGGATGCTTGCCTTTGCCTTCTGTTATCCCAACCATAAGGTCAAGCCCTCTCTCTGTCTCTCTCTCTGTCTCTGTCTCTGTCTCTCTCTCTCTCTCTCTCTCTCTCTCTCTCTCTCTCTCTCTCTCTCTGTCTCTCTCTCTATCTCTATCTCTATCTCTCTCTGCTTGTTACCAAGAGAACAAGCCTGCTTTCAATAATAGAAATCACAATCAATGTCTGCTCTAAGCTTTGGGGACAATGGGAGTTGTGGGTGACTTAATTATGGGTTTCATCCCTTTGTTCTTTACAAAGAAAATGTGATGGTAGGTCAGTGAACTTTAGAAATATGAGCCATTGCATTGTACTTGAGGGAACCTAGTTTCTTAGGGAACAAATGACTGTCCTCTCAAAACAGCTTCATTTATGTCAGAAATATCCATTGTCTTTGAAAGCAGAGCTAGCTAACACTAGAGCAGGCATTAGTGGACATGAGTGTGGATGGTATATTCCAAGCCCAGTGGCAACTTGAGTTTAGTACTGAGGGGTCTTTCTGGGTCTTAGTTTTGTGAACTGAAGAATAATAAGCAACATAGATTCTGCAAGGTTGGTTGACTGATTAAAACTTTGTGTCTGTAGAATGTTAGAATGTTGCAAATTCAGTGCCAAAATAGCCTTGAGCAACCCACCCCTTAATAGCCACTGATTATCCATCTGTATGCCAAGCAAAACTTTTTGGAATATATTAACTTAAAAGACCATTAGCTTCCACCAACCCCAAAGCTAAGAATGTCATCAGATAATATCAAAAACCTACAGCAACGTTTTTTTAGTGATGCTCCTTCAGAATTGAGTTAAGGGAGATGGTAGGCAAACTTGCTATGGTGAATTGAATGAGAACGGCCCCCATAAGCTTATATGTTTGAATGCTTGGTCCCCAGTTAATAGAACTGCTTGGGAAGGATTAGGAGGCATGGCCTTGTTAGGGGGTGGAGCTTAAAGGTTTCAAAAGACTATTGTGATTTCCAGGTCTCTCTCCTCTCTTCTTTCTCCTCTTTCCTTTCTCCTCTCCCCTCTCCCTTCTCCCCCTCTCTCTCTTTCTCTATTTCTATCTCTGTCTCTTGCAGTTGTGGGTCAAGATATGAGCTCTCAGCTGTTCCTTGGCTCTGCACCATGGACACACCACCTTGGCTCTGCACCACCCTTTGAAACCATAAAGCTAAATTAAATACTTCCTTTCATAAGTTGCCTTGGTTGTGGTGTTTTATCACAGCAATAGAAAATTAAGTAAGACATCTGCTTATCTGTTGACCCCCACCAAGGTATTTAGAAAATATCATTATTTTGATCTATAACTTTTTTTGTTCTGTAACTATATAAACTTCATGATATCATTTTCACACTGGAACTTGTCATTCAGGGCAGTTCCGAGTCCATGTTCCTGGCCCACGGTCACTTGTGTTTAGCTCAAAAATTAGGTCTTCCTTATTCCCATTAAGATGAGAGCTACATTATTTTCTGATATGCAAGTGACCCAACAGCACCCCCACCCCCTCAGTACTAACACATTAAGGTTTTGTCCTCAGAATCTGCTTGTTGGGAGAGTCTTGAGGAGTCAGAGACTGGATCCCAGGGCGTTATGTCAATCCCTCTTCCTCTCATGCTGCCCACATCTCAGGAGGCTGCAGACGCTCTCTGATGACAGAGGTCAGCAACCTCTGTGACATTTTTAACACCTTGCCTGAGGTGTGCTCCTGGCTTCACCAGCACACACCTGCTGCAGCTTGGAACTCACCAGCTCTGGAATTTCCTTCTAAACACAACTTCCTGTTTGTCATTCATTCACTCAACAACCATTTATGGTCTTCCTGCAATGTGCCGGGTGTAATAACATATAGAGTTGAGAAAAACAAAAGTAGTGCCTCTCCTTCTGTGCTGCCTCTCCTCCTATGTCTTAGTGTGGGCCAGGTAAATCAGATATTAAATATCATTTTCTTAAGTTAAAAAAAAAACCAGATACATCTAGAAAGTGACTTATACTTAGGATTTCACTTTCCAGAGAAAGTTAGATGTGAAAATGAATCCTATCACATTGCCCTGCTGTAACTTTATTTATTCCTCTTAATATGCTGCAAATAGTTTGCTATTTCCATATACACACAGCTACTAGGTCTTTCTGAGTTACTGTCTAATAATATGAGCCAGATACATTTGGTCTATTTACTCCCATCAATTTCCTTAGAAGCTCCATGGCTACTACAATGGCTCCTTTTACAGCCAAGGGAACTAAGTTTCAGAAAGTTTCCTAGAGCTGAGATGACAGTTGGTAATGGGCCAGGCAGAACACAAACCCCGACTGCTGGAACTGAGCTTTTATCTACCGTGCCTGGCACTCTATGGCCAAGCTGTGCTGTGGTTTGTTTTAATTAATCTTGGATGATGGGCTTTTAGATGAATGCCCTCTTCGGGGTTTGCCGTAATAAACAAATCTGCAATCAGCACCCTTGTACCTACATCAGCCTCCACTTGTCCAAATCTGCAGATTGGATTAATTCCTGGTTGTGAAATTTCAGAATTAAAGGGTATGAGCATTTGAAATGTTGACATACAAGTGCCAAACAGAAAGCATTTCTGGATTAAATCATAGTCCTTCCAAGCATGGAGCAGGGGTCACTGCTACCTTCTCAGCCCTGGGCTTCATGGAGCTGGCTCCAGCTGGTCTTTCCTTACTGCCAAACTCAACGGCTCCGTACAGCTTCACCCTGCCCAAAGCTCTGGCATATGGATTCCTGCAGACATGCGTTCCTAGCCCCTCTTCCTGGCATTCCCTTGGGGACTCTTGTACCCACTTTTCCTGTTTCTTTGACATCTGAGATCTTTTTCTTGACCCTTTCTCTTGCGTAAGCTACAGATGCCACAGGGTCCTGGGTTTTACCTCATCTTCTTCTTACTATAAATGTCACCCCTGTCACCTTCCCAAGTGTGCTAGCTTTCTCAATTTTTTTTTTGTCTAACAGGTCTTTTCTCCTTCTGCCTTGCTTTAAAGGGTCAGTGACAGCAGGATGGTATCCCAACACCAATACCTTTAGCACAAGGAAATCTCTCCAAGGAAACTACCTTCACTCAAGTTAGGCCTCCTCAATGACACCACACAGGAATTTTAGGACAAGTCAGAGTGGAGGCAAGTTAGTTTATTAAGTTGATCTAGAGATGATAGCACATGCTCTAACTGTCAGCAGGGGCATTTGGAGAGAAAAAGAGAGATCCTCTTAGACATGACATGAACGTGGGTTTCTTAACAGAGAGACCTGCCCCTTAAAAGTTTTAATATAGCTTTCCATAGGACTTTGTGGATTTTGAAGTTATATTGATTATAGGATATAATTGGGAATCAACTTCAAATATTAAGTCTACAAATTAAGTAAAAATATATGAGCTCATTCACTTACTTCTCATAAGGATTTTGTATGTGAAACTGCAAGTGGTTTTGGAAGCTACATTGTCAGACTTAAAGACAAGAGACAAAACAGATGGGGTTAAACCCAAAGGTTATGCATGCTGGCCCAAAGTCAGCACAGTTCCTCCATGTCTGTTTTGGATTCATGGTTTTTGAGGGTTTCATGCATGAATGCTGAATTTGAATCATTTGTATCCCTCCATATCCCCACTCCAACTCTTCCCCTATCTCCTCTTGAACTCTAGAATTATGGACGCTGCATATACAACTTAATGAGTGCAGTTGTGCTGCCTGTATGTATGTGTGTTTAGGGCTGACCTCTTAGGATTGGGGGTTAGTCCCCGAGGAAGACCAGTCCTTCTTTCCTCAACAGCCACTGATTCCTTCAAGGAGTTGGCCTTTGTGGAATTTCCATCTATCTTTGTTGGCATGCAGACTGGTGTGGTCTTTGCAGATCTTACGTAGGTAGTCATATTGTTGAGAGTTCCTGGGTGCAACAGCCTGGTCCTGTTCAGAAGACAATGTCTCAGAGCAGCCATCTTGGTCCTACTTTTTCTTAACACTTATGTTTGAGATGCCTTTAGGAAAAGGAGATTGTCTCTGTAGGCAGCTGTGGTGTGTTCATGTTGAACCTAGAACTCTCAGCCAACGGGATTGCTCTAGATCTTAGAATGAAGAGTCTCTTTCCTTCCAAGGCCTCTTAATTTCCATGTCTTCTGCTCATGTTTCAGAAGGACCTTTTGTTCAGGGTTTAAAATTTCTAGTGAGGTTAAACTATGACCCAAAGAGCCTTGACTCTCCTCTCCTCCTTCCTGGATCTACAGGTAACCCAGTTCTGGCCACTGAGATGTAAAAGTAAATTAGCTAAGGAAGTTCTGGGGTTTTCTTGTTTGACAAAGGAGGCCTGGGGAGAACACTGCCTCCTACCTCCACTCTGCTAATTCCTCCATTTGGAACACTGTGATGAGAGTGAGATGCTTAGAGGTAGGGCAGCAATTATAGGAGCAGAAGTAGGAGGAGAAACACAATATAGATGAGAGAGAAAGGCACAGTCATAAGATCAGAACCCTGCCATCACAGGAGATGCAGAAAGAACATCAATGCCACTGCTAAACTCCTGGCTAAGAAAAGGCTTGGATAAAGGTCTTGATGAAATATTATCTCTTGTAGTTTAACATGGGGTCACAGAGATCCTACCTTGACCATATCAGTGCAGGTCCCTCTCTGAGCCTCATAATACAAGTTAATTACTATGAATAGGTTATCATTACAGTTTTGCTAGGAGCTATTTTAATCATGCGTGCATACACACACACACACACACACACACACACACACACAGAGAGAGAGAGAGAGAGAGAGAGAGAGAGAGGTATATGCACAAATATGAGTGTTAACTAGGCTGGAGAGACAGAATCATGACAGCAAGCATGAAGACCTGAGTTCAATCCCCCAGCACCTATTTTTTTTTTTAAATGTGTGCAGTGGTATGTGCTTATTACTCCAGTGCTAGGGAGACAGAGACATACAGATTTCTGGGACTTGCTGGCCAGCCAGCCTAACCTCCTTGGTGATTTCCAGGCCAATGAGAGACCCTGTCTCAAAGAAGAAGGTCGAGGAAGAAGAGAAGGACTGAGCCTGAAGAATGGTACCCAAGATTGTCTTCTGGCCTCTATCTGCCCACCCACCTCTACACAGACACACAAAAGAAATAGATATAAACTAAAAATGTCTACTACTCTGTAGAGAAGTACTATTATCATGATTCCCACTTTCTGAATGAGGACGGAACTCTGAGGCCTAAACAGGTTGAGTAACTTGCCCATGGCCCTGAACTGCCTAAGTGGATGAGTCCTGGTTTAAGGACTGTCAGAATCTGTGCAGAAAATATCAGTGTTGAGGTTTCTCTCGGCTACCTGAGTGACAAAGGAACCTTGAATATTTCCTATCTTTGGTGGAGTTCTTTCTCCTCCTTTATAAATCGTTCCTCTCTCAGACTCCTCAGTCACAATAGAAACCTGGAACTAATGTATTTCTCTTTTCTTGTGCCCCATGGTACTGATCTCCTCTTCTGACCACAGCTGAGCTGTTCTGCTGTGCCTGACTTGCAGGTGTGCTCAGACAGACTGCTGTCTCCTCAGAACGGATTCATTTCCTCTGTCTTGTCTTTCACCCTTCTCAAACCCTCCAGTCCCTCAGACGGGCTGGTCTTACCAGCTCTGCCTTTGCTTTGGGGTCCTTTGTAGATATTGTCCCCTCTCCTTCAGAGGCTGTCCTAGCTTTCAATTGCCGTGTTACATAAACATCATGACCAAAAGCAACTTGGAGAGGAAAGAGTTTGTTTGGCTTATGTGTCTCAATCATAGGCTACCCACTGAGGTAAATTCAAAGCAGGAGTTCAAGCAGGGAGGATCCTGGAGACACGAGCTGAAGCAGAGACCACAGAGGAGTACTGCCTACTAGCTTGCTCAGCTTTCTTTTTTTCTTTTTTTTTTCTTTTTTTTTTTTGGAGACAGGGTTTCTCTGTGTAGCCCTGACTGTCCTGGAACTCATTCTGTAGACCAGGCTGGCCTTGAACTCAGAAATCCGCCTGCCTCTGCCTCCCAAGTGCTAGGATTAAAGGTGTGCACCACCACTGCCTAGCCCTCAACTTGCTTTCTTATACAATCCAGGACCACCAGCCTAAGAACAGCAGTGTCCTCAGTGGGCTGGGCCCTCCCACTTCAATCATTAATCAAGAAAATGTCCCATAGACTTGCCCCCAGGCCAATCTGACAGAGGTATTTTCTAAATTGGCATCCCCTCTTCCCAGTTGACATTAGCTTGTGTCAAGTTGACAAGAAACTAACCAGCACAGAGATCTTTTGTGACACATTTCCTAATTAACTCTTTTACAACTTAGACCAAATGTTATATCCATCAAGAGACCTCAGAGTCATCTTCCTCTAGAAACTATTCTCTCAGCATACCCTGAGAATCTTTAATATGCCATTATCAGACTGCAGTTTAAGATTTTGTTAATTTACCTCTTTCTCTCTTCAGCCAACCCTGATTCCCATACTAGGCTGCCAGTTCCTCAGAAGTGGAATATGTATCTCAAACTCCATCCATCCCCTCCCCCAGCCCTTTCTCTTCTCTGTTCACTGTAACAATTACTGGTATCACTAGATGAGAAATTCCCACATCATCTCTAAACCCTATCGCTCATTTCTGCTGTGGAAATGAGTGGTTCCTGACCATTCTCAAGAGCTCCTTTCACACTGTAAGACAACAGGACTGATGGTTATGACAAAGTAGATCTTATTTCTACTTGAGACCAGGAATGGCTTCCTGCAGAGCTGAGAGGTAGGAAAGGAGGTATTCTGGCCATCTGTATGTTGTATGTCTCCATGCACTGTATCATATCTTACCATTTTGACCCACACATTAGCAGAAAGCCCTAACTAATATAACCCTGCTCCAGGACAAGGCTAACCCCCTACCCCTTAAAATTTGTTCAATATCCCTGACAAAAATCTTCTTAGAACCAGAGGATAAGTTAATCAATTAGACAAGTGATCAATAAAATATAACAAACAAAGCATTCAATAAAAGTGAGCTGCTCATTATAAATAGTTTCTGACTCATGGGTCTGATCGATACATGACAAAGATCTAACAAGAATGAAAACACAGGGAGTCTAAAAATACTTCCTTGATAAACTGCATCCATCCTCAGAAAGCACGTGTTCTTCAAGACCCTCAGCTACCAGATGCATTCAATAATTTTTGTAATACATAAAACATACATTGAAACATAAACAGAGTTTGGGTGAAGTTCTTCCATTTATGTGGCCAGCTTTATAATTGTGAGGGCAGAATATCCTCTTGAAATACGTCTGAAGTAAGTGTAAAGCAGCCCTGTTACTTTCTTTCTTCTTTTTTTTTTTTTTTTTGGTTTTTCAGGACAGGGTTTCTCTGTATGTCCCTGGCTGTCCTGGAACTCACTCTGTAGACCAGGCTGGATTCGAACTCAGAAATCCACCTGCCTCTGCCTCCCAAGTGCTGGGATTAAAGGCATGCGCCACCACTGCCAGGCGACCCCATTACTTTCTGATTGGTGACTGGCAACTCATTCAACTGCTGTGGATGTTGTACTGGACTATTCTCTGAGCCAAACTGCCACCATCTTTATCAGATTAGCTATGCCCACATGCAAAAGATCAACATAGATGGGCTTGCTGACTGTTGATGTCTCTTTATAGGAGGGATGGGGAAGGTTCTATGAGTATCCCACTGTTCCTCCAAACAAGTTGCATATAATTGGGGAAGGCTGGGTATATAGATGTGGACAATCTAAGGGACAGGACTGCATCTATGAGACCAAAATGAGTCATGACTCATGCTGAGTGTAGACCTTATAGTGTGTAATATGGCTGCTTTAAGTCCACCCATGCTCCTGCCTGCAACTTCTCATCTATTGATCTATAAGTAAGCCTAATGCACCCATTGGTTCCCCAGAGTAAATGTTAATCTCTCATCTGGGTCTTGTTTTACTACAGAGCCTAATCCCTGAGAATTCCTTGAAAATTGCTTTGCAAAATCTGAATCAGAACCTAGCCCTGCCTTGATCATGATCATACACTGTGGTGGGCGGGGCTCATGTGAGAGGAGGAATCTATTCATGATTTAAGTATCACTATGCTCTCTTTCCAAAGGCATGAGATAGATTTTTTTTTTGTAAGAGCTCAATCTACCTTTAAGGAAGCCCAAAGAGAAAAGAAGCTTTACTCACAGTTTACTAAACAAAAATATTGATAGTTAAGGTAATTGAAAAATCTTTTAGTTAATGCTCAGTTGAGAATCAATGATCTTAGTTAAAAAGTTAAGATATGGTTCTCACTCAAACATTGCTGGTAGGAGCACACCACCAGCCACTATGGAAATCCATGTGGCAGTTCCCCAGGAAGATGGGAATCAATCTACCTCAAGATCTAGAGATACCACTCTTCGGACTATACCCAAAGGACAGATCTTCACTCTATCACAAGGACACATTCACTGCCGCCCTACTCATAATCACCAGAAACAACCTAGATGCCCCTCAACAGAAGAATGGATGAAGAGATATCGTACACTTACACAATGGAGTATTACTCAGCCACAGAGATAGATAGACAGACAGAATGATTGACACTTGCATGCAAATGGATGGAACTAGAAAAAAAATCATCCCTAGTTAGGTATCTCAGACCCAAAAAGACAAATATGGTATGTATCTGCATATGTGTGGGTATAGCTGTTAAGTCAATGATAGCTAAGCTATATAATCCATAGAACCACAGAGGGTAGGTATAGAGGGTTGGTAAGAGACTAGAGAGAACAGATAGATGTTGTTAGGAAAGGAAAATAGAATAGGCAATTATGGATGGATGGGTGGGATGGAATGGAAGGATCAAGTCAGGAGGGGGGGGGGAGGAAAGGGATTATAGGAGGGAGAAACAGCCAAAATTAAAGGGCATTTGAGGGGTAGTATGGAAACCCAATACTGTAGAAACCTCTCAAGTATGTGTGTGTGTGTATATATATATATATATATATATATGTATATATATATATATATATATATATACATATATATATATATATGCAGTCTAAATGATTGCCAAATAATAGGGGAGACAGAGTGCTAACTGGACATCTCTTGCCACCAAACAAAGCTTCCATTGTTGGGACTGGGCAACATCTAATTGACTTGTTGGCCAAAGAAGCCTCACCAGAATAGCCCCAAACAACCCAGGCTGTTCCCAAGGCTATAGATTGCTCTCTACAAATGGACATCAAGGCCTCATTGTTGAAGACAACACCCACACAATTCACTGAACACGGGAATGTCAAGCTGGTGTGTGCCCATACAGAGCCTTCGCCTCTATGCTCTTGTACACTTGGTACAGGGAGGCACTCTGTACACTACCAGGGAGAATTGTAAACACCAATCGAGCCACATACCCTTCATCAACAATAGTATCCTGTCTACACTAGGGCAATAGTGGCACACAGCTTGTGGGAGTAACCAACCAATAACTGACTTGACTTAAGGCTCACTCCACAAGATGGAAAGCATTTCTGACTGCTTGAGTGACCAGAAACCAAGAACTAGATAGCCCATGGACCTACAATAAAACCAAATAATATTGGTCTAAAAATTAAAGAAAAACAAAACAAAGAAAATTATTCCCAGCCGGGCAGTGGTGGTATGTGGCTGTAATCCCAGCACTTGGGAAGCAGAGGCAAGCAGATTTCTGAGTTTGAGGCCAGCCTGGTCTACAGAGTGAGTTCCAGGTCCACCAAGGCTATACAGAGAAACCCTGTGTCAAAAACAAAACAAAACAAAACAAAAATCCCCAAAACATAGTGATAAAATGACTCCTAATAATATCCTGCTATAGTCATAGATCAGTGCCTTGCTCAGCCATCATCAGAGAAGCTTCCTCCTGCAGCAAATGGGAACAAATACAGAGACCCACAGCCAGAAATTATGTAGAGTGAGAGACCTTGGACACTCAGCCCTAAATGGATGCCTCCATCAAATCCTTTCCATCAGAGCTCAGGGAACTCCACAGAAGAGATGAGAGATATATGTGAGCCAGAGGGGAGGACAGACACCAGGAACACCAGCCTTCTAAATCCACATGAGGAAAGTGTATAGGAACTCACAGAGAGCGAAGAAGCATCCACAGAGCCTGCACAGGTCTGTACCAGGAACTCTGCCTCTGGAGTATGGTTTCCAGTTTAGTATTTTTATGGGATTCTTGAGTATGTGAACAAGTAGGTATCTGATCCTTGTTTCTTTTCTTGGGCTCCTTTCCTTCTATTGGTTTGTCCTATCCAATTTCACTGGGACAGTTTTTGACTTATTATATCTTATTTGTTTTATTGAAAAAATGAATGAATGAATGAAAGAATGAATGAATGAATGAATACCTAGTCACTAGGACAAAGTTAGCGATTGAATGGTCGTTTATACCTGCTTGGAGAAGGAAAAGCAGTTTTCTCCAGGGGAGTGACACTGATGTATGAACCACTCCAAGGCAGGCCTGGTGTTCAGGAGTAGTTGACCGACATACAATGGACCCCACAGGTTTTTCTGTGTATGCTTTTATTTTGTTACAGTTTGGTGGGTTTGGGGGGGCAGTATTTTGTTTTCTAGGTTTGGGCCTTTTTGCTGTTGTATTGGGTTACGTTTTGTTTTTTGGGTATCTGGGGAAGAGGATCTGAAAGTACTTGAGGATTGGAAGAAAATCATCAAAATATATTTAAAATTTAAAATTGTTTTAAATAATAAAAATGAAAAAATAAATTGGTTATCTAAAAAAGATATGGTTCTCTCTATTAGCTAAAGGGCTAAAGTTTTCTTCAAAACAGATTTTCACTATTTGGGGGACCTCAATGGCTTTAATTTTTTAAATGACATTATTTGGGGCCCTCAACTAGTTATAATATATAAAATAGCTGGTCATTTGTTCAGTTTGGGCTTGAAAAAATGATTTGTAATGTTTTCTTTACTAACTGTAACTTCCCAATCTTCCTGCCTTTTCCAATTGAAGACCCCAGAGCCTCCCTAGAGTAATCATTTTAAAGTTCTATTTTATGAGTATTAATTTTAGATCAAGCCAGGTATGAGTTCTCTTAAATTCTTTTGGAATGAGGTTGTATATATATTTCTTTATTAATGGGAGTATGAAAATGTATCAGGAAAATTGAAAACCTACAGTGAACTTGCCTTACTTAACACACTCATTAACAATAAATGAGCAGGGTGTATGTACAGTTGGCCGGAAATCAAATTCAGAGAAACAGTTGCCCTGCTTGGACTCTTGGTGTTGGAATAAATTGATTGTATAAATGAGACGGGGTGTGAACGTGCTTCGTGTGGGTAGTGTTTCCATGGAGATGGGATCCTGCTATGACATCCGACAAGAAATGCCTGAGGCATGAGCAGCAATGTCCAGCCACAGGACACAAGCACCCAGGCCTTCATCTTCTCTCTTCTGTTCTCTTCCTTCTAATGACATAAAAAGAACAAGACCTCAAGCTGAGGGACTTGATGTTGGGGAGTAAGGAGGCAGTGCTTGATGATGCCTCAGCATCTCTGGTGGAATCCTGGGAGCATGGCTCCTTCCTTGGCTTGCTGTAAGCCAGTCAGTGAGGACAGTTAAAACCAAGGGACCTAGAACCTGGACAGTCCCACAGACTTGTCCTTACGATCCAGCTCCATCACTGTTTACACAGGTAGTATAGCTTGATCCTAATAAGGAAGCTGCCAGCACAGATAGACACTGGGATATTTTCAACTATCTTGTTCTATGAGAACAACGACTCAAGATTTTATTACTTAGTGTAATTTTATCTAGTTACAAGTGTCCATCCACCAACTCTTTAAAAATACCAATTTAAAAATTATCAAAAATCTTAAGCACATTTATAACCCGACATGCAGCAATTTCACTTCTGGGTAACCAGCTTAATAATGACTCTAAAATGTAAGAAAGCATTTTCGCTTGCAATGTTTGAGTGTACCTTAGAATTAATGTGTCAAGTAAGCACCGTGTGATAGCATTAAATGGTGGACCCTTTAGGAGGTGAAGTCCCAGAGGTGGCTGGATCCAACAAACCTAGACAACTCCTTGTCTGCCATTCCTCTCTGGAAGTGTCCATTCTCTAAGGAAGACACACCAGCAAGGCGCCGTCTTGGAAGCAGACCACAGACCTCAACAGACACTGAGCCCACTGGCACCCAAATCTCATGCTTTCTAGCCTCCAAACATGGGAGAGAGAAACAGTTACTATGTACAAATTACCCACCCTCTGGAACAGCCGCATACTGCATCTCCACTGTTGAGTCAACAGCAGACATCATATAACATGATGGTTCTGTAAGATTACATCATTTAAGATATCACATGCATCAAGTGTACCATGATGCCCACCTGATGACATAGCTGCCCATTCAGGACACATAATGATATTTTGTTAAACCCGTGGGAATGGACTGAGACTGACCAAATTTGTTTTTAGGGTTTATTCTACTGAAAAATAAGAAATAATCTTGAGCCGCACCTCACTATGGGAATGTTTAGTGAACTATTTTGTGCCCACAAAAAAAAAAATGTCTGTCCAAAATTCTGTTTCTTAAAGGACGGAAGACTGGCAAGAGTGGGGAGGGAAGAAAGGAGGAGTACAGGAAGGCAAATCCAGATGAAGCTCATGAGCTACGCTCGCTCCAACGAAATGCCTTTGTGAACCCATCACTGCGTACAATGAATAAATGCCAATAAAACAACTTAAAGGGGCTGGGATGGAACTCATTTGGCAGAGTGCCTGCCTAGCATCGTTTTTTGCATTAGCAAGACCCGCAAAAAACAAACCAAACAAGAAGTCTACATGGCCATTAATAGTAGCACCTATAGAATGAGAGGTTTAAATTTCATAAATGTCCATATGTTTTTATAATGTGCTTTTACTGTTTTAGTAGCTAGACTCATGGAGAAGAAAGCAGCCCAAGATGTGGGCTTCTGGGCACGACATGTTGTAGCACTCTTGAACTCACAGCAGCTATGATGACCTGCATAACCTCTGTCCCATCAACATTCAGTAATGGCAAGAAGAGTTCACAGGACCTCTACTTCTCCCTTAAGAGTTATAAAACTGAATGATTGGTAGGGGAGAGAAAGACTCCTTATCAATGGTGTAGTCACTGGTGAGGTGTCCACATTCCTGTACATAAGCCCTCCCTCAACTTCCCACAATCAACCTTAATGAAACTTCCTGGGTAACCAAAACCAAAGGAAAAAGAGAGACACAAAAGTAATAGTTAGGAATTGGGGATTTAGCTCAGTGGTTGGGCACTAAGTAGAAGCTAGCTGGGAGGAAGAAGATGGTCAGGAAGACTGGAAGGAAGAAATGAGAAGGTAAGGGGTGAATGTAATCAAAATACATTATGTACATGTATGAAATTGTCATATTGAAATCTATTACTATATTAATAATGTATGCTAATATATACTGACATAACATTATATACATAATATAGACTAATAAAACATTAATATAAGCAGACTACTACTTTTAAAACCTACTCTAAAAGACCAAAGTCACAAATCTGTATGAAAGAAGCAGATTAGGGCCTCTTTATATATCGTGTTCCTCAGGTCATGACTAACACATAGTGGATGTTCCTCCATGTGTTCCCAAAGACACAATATGAAGGAGACATACCTGCCACCGAGACTCCACACAAAATGGCACCCCACTGCTAATGGTTTCCATGTAATGCTAGATAATCACCATCAATTGAGCAGATTGACATCTAAGACCCAAGATGCCACAGTTCTTGACTCTTAGATGCCACTGAATGTCAGGCACATTGACAGGTGATAACTCCTGCTGGGGCAGGCATCCTACATGCCATGTGCGTATCATGGAAGGTTCATTTTGACTTCCGACATACACCAATGGAAACAATGGGCAGGTCGAGTCTGTCTTCCCCTGCTCTGTGAAACCCTCCTTCTGGTTCTCATCCATGGCTTCCCACACTTCCACCAGCTCACTTCTTACTAAGGGGCCACACACAGTCTCCAGTCCCTGGCTGAGTCTGTTCTATATGTTTGGTTGGAAGGGCAAGAGCCAGGACCTAAAAGTCACTGACAGACAGGGTAGATTGGGGGCAGCTTGAGCAGAGAGAGGCACATAGATTAGTGCCCTTCACCCAGATCTCCTCCCTAGCTTGGACTTCTATTTGGTTATTATGCAGAAGCTCCAAAAGAAACAGTTCTTCTGGGTATAGCAACACACACCCTCAATTCCAGTACTAGGGAAGCTGGGACAGAAAGATGAAGTTTGACTTCAGACCACGTTCTAGGTCAGTCAGGGCTCTATAACAAGACCCAGCATCAAAACAAGAACAGAAGAAAACAAAAAGACCTAGTTATGTTACTGTTCTTGATGTTCTATTTTCTCCTGAATACACAGCAACTAGACCCAAGCTTGGTCTTTCTACAAAACACTCAACGGAAGAAAACACCTTCTGTGATGGGGAATTCCTTCTGTGTGAGCTTGGGCAAGTAAACAACCTCTCTGAATCTATTCTGTCATCAGTAAAGTGGTCACAATACCCTTCTCATATATTTGCTTGTGACAACTAGGTTTACAGTAGACAGGGAATCTACTATAGCATTTAGTATAAGTAAGTGCTCTGTAAATGCTGCCATGATTAAAGTGGTCTGGAAATGAGCATATTATAAACCTGCAAACAATGTTCTAGGCATAAATGGAACCTGAGCCCACAAAAAGGCACCATTTTAAAGGCTGTTGGCATGTCCAGGCACTTTTGAACTATCTCTTGCCCTCTGTGTTTCCTGAGATGGACTGCAGGTGTGATGTTAAAGAAGGCTGTTCAGGGCTGGGGATGCCCCTCTATGGCGAAGCATTCATTGGCCTGGCATGCCTATAAGCCAGAGCTGTTCTCCAGCACTGTAAACTAAAAGTTACACAGTCCCCGGGATTCTCCAGTTGAGTGAACTGGGCACCTAAAAGGCAGTGTGTTTCAGAGTGGCACTGTGGTCTGAGCAGACTGGCACGTGAGCTGAATCCGACCCAGGAAGACCCAGCCAATATCCAGGCAACAAGTTAATGGAACTTCTGGCAAGAGCAGTTGCAAATCCATCAGTGAGTGAGAGAATCTGAGGGAACAATTGTCAGAAAGTCCCTCACTCTTTCTCTTCCCCCCAAAGAGAGCCAAATTAGATTAATTTGCCTTCTTACTCAGAGTGTGGCTCTGAAATGACTAATTATTACTCCGTTAGTCATAGTCAGGGTTTGTGTTCCCAAACCCAGAGCAGGATAGAACTTGGCCCGATGGAAGCAGAACAGCTACTCACAGCACTGAGCTTGGAAGAACACAGAATTCAGAGAGAGAAGTGGGTCTCGATGAGGACAAATCTGTTCCCTAGAGGACAACCAACCATAACTGGGAACATTTAGTGTGTCACCGCTATTGAAGTGTGGGTGTTACTTGAAGCCAGGGATACTGCCATACATTCTGCAATGCACAGTCCAGCCACCACCAACAAAATCATACAACTTCACACATCTATAATACCAGGTTTAAAACAATGAGATCTATTGGGCAAGGAGAAGGGCACATAAGGCACAGGAATTAACAACAGGCAAAGCCTGGGAGACCTTACTGGAGAATGAGTAAGAACACAGGGTGTGCTCAGCTCTCTATAGTCTCAGAGGATAAGTCAGTAGACAAGGATGTGTTCATCAACAATGGGGGGCGGTCCCTGAAGATCCACCTCCACCTGGGGAGAATAATGGGGCTGCATTCATTCCTTTCCTCACTGTTATGTCAAAATACCAAAAAAAACAAAACAACAACAACAACAACAAAAGCCAAAACCAAACAAAACAAAACAGATTGGCCCATAGGTAAAAGGTACATACTGACTGCCATCATGACTTGGTGACGTCATCAACAATGGTAGTAGAGACTTGAAGTGGCTGGTCTCATTGCTTCCATAGTCAAGAGCCAATAGAGAAGGAGACAGATGCTAAATCAGCCAGTGGGATGGGCTGCCCACACTTAGGGTGGGCCTTCCCACCTCTGTTAACCCAGTCTAGAAATTCCCTCATAAACATGTTCAGAGGTTTGTCTCCTAGGTGGTTCTAGAACCTGTTAAATGTACAGTCGATGTTAGCTGTCACCAGGGTTAAATCTGGGCTGATGGGAATGGAAAAGTGGACGGATAATGAAGGAACCGGGAACCACGCATAGCCAGGCACACCTCTCTGAAGATGTGGCTCTGAGAGAGGGAGTGAATGGAGGGACTGGGTCCTAGGACTTCTTTCATATGATAAACATTTGAAGCGCCGATCTTTTTTTGTCACTATGGACCCCCCAACTATTTTTTTAAATAGGACCCTGCTTCTCTTTTGCCTTGGTTGGATTTGCGGGATGTATCAATCTGTTCTTTGCTGCTACAAGAAAATACCCGTGGATGGTTACTACATAAGGAAAGAGGTTTGCTTATCATGGTCTTGAAGGCTGAGGATATAACTTTCAGTTTCTGTTTGAGCAAGGAAGGCTCCCTTGGGCTGCACCACAACATGGAAAAATGGAAGATGTAGCCACACACACCAAGGGCCAAGTGCAAAGGATAGCATCACTTACACTATCTTGTTTTTATGAAAGTTAACTCACCATACCAAGTCAGCATTAGGTCACTGTCTCATGACCTAATTGATTATGTGGACTAGGCTCTACCTTGTAAAGGTTCTATAACCTCAACACTACCTCAGCAGGATCAAGTGTGCAGCACATAACTTCTGCGAGACAAATCATATCCAAGCTAACTCTTTGCAGAGCACACACCTGAGCACTCAGCTTCTAAACCAGGTTCTTGAGACCTGACGGGAAAGTCTAAGGGTGGCCCCTCCTGAAGAATGTGAACTTTCTAAACTGGGTCTTTTGGTCAGGGGATCCTTTCAGGATGTCCATCTCCCGCAGACCCCACCCCCTCTCCCTGTGCTCTTGTTCCCAGCCTACCTCCTGTGTCCTCAGCTCTGTCCCCTCCCCTATGCAGAGCAGCTGGCTACTGCCTCCTTGAAAATCACTTGTTGAACAAGTTTCAGGTCAGGAATGGACCAGCCCAGTGATAGTTTGTGTAATTTAAGTGCAGCCTGAGAGCTACCTCAACCAGAGACACACGGGAAAGCTGTTAAGACGCATAGTCCTCAGCCCTCCCGACTATCCCAGTGGGTTCTCAGAATCAAACTGTCTGAGTTGGAGGCCAGAGAAGTACATGCAGGAGGTTCTGGTGCCCAGTGTAATGTGAAAATCACCGTTGCTTATTATTTAACCCTACTAATCCTGTAAGGGCAGTGTTACTACAAAACTTGGAATCACGTGTGGAGCACCCACTGAACTCTTCTCACCCTCCTTCCCATCTTCTTCTTCCTCTTCCTCAAATTATCATGTATTTTGACCACTAATCTTTGCTTTGGGCCATTTCAAGAAAGAAGACAAGAATCCAACAATGATGACAACATTTCTAAAATTTTTAACATTAGGGAAGCCGAGGAATAAAATCTAAAGGTTGGTCCATCCTGGGCTGAAAAGTAAGAACCCAAGAAGAGAAGAAAGAAAACCAAAAGGAACAAAGGAAAGAGCTAGTGAAAGAACACTCTTAAGACTAAGCTTTCTTTAAAGGATTGCCTTTCACTATACTTCTTACTCTTCCCTAGATTTCTGGACTGCCTGTGATGATGATGATGATGATGGTAGCGGTGAGGTAATGGTGCTATTGATGGTGATGATGATGATGATGATGATAGCAGTAGTATTCGTTAATGATTCGTTACGAGCCAACTACATACTAGGTAGGATTTTTGAGCCAACTACATACTAGGTAGGATTTTTACTTTATTATTCATGTAATCTTCAACTTTTTGTTCTTTTTTTCTCTCTGTTTGGTATTCCTATTATGTATAAAATGAGTCTTCTATAATTTCTCCATTCCTTAAACATTCTGTTTATTTTTCTATTTTTTATTCCTTTTGTACTTCAGTTTGAATGTGTCCCCAAGTTCCCTGGTTCTTTCCTGACCAGCTGCAGACTAGGGAATCTGCCAACAGCTTTTTTCGAGTCTGGTTTCTAGTATTGCCTTTTGACTATTCCTTAGTGTTTTAAACTCTGCTGACATCCCATGGGTTCGTGCATGCTGTCTACTCTTTCCATCAGATGTTCAGCATGGCAATCATAGGAGTGTGTGTATGTGTGTGTATGTGTATATGTGTGTGTATGTGTATGTGTGTGTCTGCAATGTCAGTGTCTGTGTGTGTCTTCATATCACTATATATGTAAAATGTAATTCTTGGAAGGAAATAGGAAGAAAGTGGGTACTAGAATCTTGTTCTACCATAGAACTATACTTATTTCATTGTTTAAAGATTTTCCCCTTACATGACTTCAAAAAGTCACACCTAATAGATTGACAGCTGTTTATTGAGTGCCTACTGTGTGACAAACACGACTGTGAGGACCAAAAAGATAAACTGCTGAAGAAAACAGTGTCTGTGCCATGGTGAAGATCACATTGCTGTGAGGAGAAATTCCTGATTAGCAGCATGCATGGGGGATATCAAGAAATGCTTAGTCAACTGTAAGCCAGGCGCAGGAGCACAGGAGCACAGGCCGACAACCGCAGGACATTGGAAGACTGAGTTATCCTTCCTTCGCTACATAGTGGATTTAAGGCCAAGTTGGGTTACATGAGATCCTGTCTAAAATAAAGTAAGTGATTGTGGCTTTTTTTTTAATAAATTAATCTTTGATAGAGGTAACACGGGATCAGAGGGAGCTAGGGTTGTGGGTGTCCAGAAGAACATTCCAAGTAGAGAGGAGAGGCAGGTGTCAGTGACGGAGGATACAAACTCAGTTGCTCTAACAACCAGTGATCAGCTACCTTAGACAGAAGACACCAAATCTAGAAAAATCTTGAAATGCTGAACCACATTGAGTCATGAGTTCTTTGGGAACAACTATGACCTCCGGCTTCATTCCAGGTAGGAGCCTGCATAAGAATCGGGCTCTAAAGATCTGCCTTAGTAAGTGTGTGGGAGATACATGGGAAGTTCTTGCAGTCGGCATCCTGCTGCCTTGAATGTGGATGACTGTGGGACCTCAGGCACCAGCCAGGGGTCAGGGAGACACTCAAGCATCAGTGAAGGTGGAAGCAAAACAAAAAAAACTTGGTAAAGGGCCTCCAACTCTCTATGGAAGCTGTATATGTCAGACTCCTGCCTACTCAGGTACAAGGAAATGCTGGGACAATGGCGGGACACAGAGAGAACCCAAAACTTTCAGGTCAGAAACTCTGACTACCCAGTGAGCAAAGGAGTGAAACGTGGTGTCTCCAAGGGCAGGGACTTCAGTCTGTTGTACTCATGGGTACCTCCTCAGAGCCTAACACATGTCTGGGTTCATTTGTTCTTCACAAACACATAAATAAATGAAAAGTATTTTTTAAATAAACAAGAGTGTACAATATTCAATAATTGTAATATTTAAACATAACAAAAATATCCTAGAGCAGGTCACTGGTTTTGGTAAACAATGAACCACTCACTCTGATTTTAACTCTTAAAAAACAAACAAGCAAACATAGTTTCAAGTGTGTGCAAAACCAAAATTAAACCCTACATCATAAAATGTTAGATCTGGAATAAAGATGTACTGGTTTTGTTATACAGTGTTTACCCAGGGCCTTCCTTACTAAAGCTGCCAATGCTCTACCACTGAGCTACACTCTCAGACCAACTTGCTGCATTTTTAGAAACTATTTAATAGATACAGAACAAAAAAATCTTGCGGCCATAAGAGTTATATACTACTAAACAATCTTATCAGGGACTTGAAAATGATTCCCAGACCTTTAGAAATTGATGTGGGAAAAATGCCGTTTCCCATGCCAGAGAGCACGAGGCCAGCTTGTGCCAGCGAACACGTGGGCAGGGCCAGACATTCCAGCAACAGTCATTCATCAATTTGGAAAACACTTATCAACCAGTCAGCTTGCCAGACCTTGATGAGAACATGGGAACAGAGAGGTGGCTATGGCCCAGCTCTGCCTCTGTACTGAGCCTTGCAAGTTACTGGAGAGTTAATACATCAGGACAAGACAATGTTGGGAGAAACAGAATAGAGGACCATACTGAACCCCTGAGAGCCCAGATATGGGACAGGAACAGAGACCCTCAGTGGGATCAAAGGAGACATGGATGGCAGCAAAGATCTGACTTTGAAGGACTGAGACCTGTGACATGGCAGCTATATAAGATCATAAACCCAGTGTGGCCCTTAGAACAACCCAGCAAGGACTTAGGGAGCCAAGCAGTTGTTCTTTGTCCATCTTCCTCTCCCACATCAGAGCTACAAGACAGAAACAGGGACAATGACACAGACCTGGGGCAGTTGAATTTTGCTCACTGCCATTTTCCAGTCCCACACTTGGATCAAACTTCTAATTCTGTCAGTATTACCTAGCCTGAAAATGGGGATAAGAGGGTTTTCTAGTTGACTTCCTGCCGTGTGTGGCAGTTTCAATGAGAATGGTCTCCACAGGCTTGTATATTTGCATGCTTAGTTCTCCCACTTGGTAGAACTATTTGAGAGGGATCAGGAGGTGTGGCCTTGTTGGAGGAGGTTTGTCACTGGGGGTGGGCTTTGAGATTTCAAAAGCCCACACCATTCTCAGTTAACTCTCTATCTTGTGGTTATTGCCTCAACTATAAGATCTCAGCTACTGCTCCAGTGGCATGCCTGCTTGCCTGCCTGCTGATAAGCTCCTTACCATGATGGTCATGGACTCATCCTCTAAAACTGTAAGCCCCCAATAAACTCTTTGTTCTATAGGTTGTCTTGGTCATGGTATCTTAACATGGCAATAAAAAGGTGATCAAGACTGTGTTAAACACCATGACCATAAGCAGCTTAGGGGGAAAGGGTTTTTGTGGGTTATAGCTTACAGTATGTCACAAGGGAAGTTGGGACAGGACTCTATAGGCAGGAACTGAAACAGAGGCCATGGAGGGTTTTTGCTTACTGGCTTGTTCTCCAGGCTTACTTTCAGCCACTGTTCTTAAATAACCCAGGACCTGCTTCCCAGGGGTGACAATGCCCACAGTGGGCTAGGTACCCCCATATCAATCATTAAACAAGAAAATGTCCCAGGGACTTGCCTGCAAGCCAATCTGATAGAGGCATTTTCTTAATGCAGGTTGCCTTTCACCCGATGCCCTTAGCTTGTGTCAAGCTCACAAAAAACTAAGTAGCACAGAATGCCTACCTCATGAGAAGATATCTGAGAGAAGATTAATTTGTGTTTTGCGACAAACATTTGCTGAGCTCTGGTGGTGTGTAAGACCTGAATTCTGCATCAAATGCATTGTCCTGAAAGAAACCAGCAGCTCCTATTCTCATGGAACTTCCAGCAGAGAGGGACAGAATTAAAGCACTGTAGGAAACACACACACACACACACACACACACACACACACATCATGGATCTTGGAAAGAGAATGGAAGGGGTCAAGTGGCAAAGGTAGTGATAGGAGGAAAAGCAGAGTGTTGAGTGGGGAATGGCCACATGTAGTGTGTGTGTATGTGTGTGTGTGTGTGTGTATGTGTGTGTGTGTGTGTCCCTGAGTTAATTAGGGTTGCTTGTGTGAGCATGGGTGGGAGGTCATTTACTGGAGCATGGTCAACTAGCCAAGGGCCACACCACTGAAGAAAGCACCTCGTCCTCTCCAGTAGTCATGAACTACCAATGGCTCCTTGAAGAGGAAGAGGACCTCCCAAGCTCCTCCCCCATTTGTGATTGACAAGCCCAATCTCTGTCAGGTCTTATTCAAGTAGCCACAGCTGCTGTGAGGTCACAGAGCAGCAGCCCAGTCTGGACCAGGAGACATCTTACATCACCCTCATCTTCAGGCTTGGATGGCTAATGATATGAGAAGAAAACTTATAAATATAAGGACAATTCCTGAGAATAAATGTGTGATACTGTTTCAGCTTTGGATAAGAATGTCAAAACTTCTTTTGGGGTTCTAAAATGGCTCAAAACTCATTAGTTGTTAACAAACTTTTATTGTTGGTGATGACGTCATGGGAAAGTTTTAAGAATAAGAAGAATTAAAGAGTCTTATTTGCAGGAGTTGGGGCTCGTCTCAGGCAAATGTTCCTGAGACTGTGGCTGTTTGACTAGCTGACACTCACAGGTCCTGAGTCAAACAGAAAGATTACCATCTTGAATTTCAGTGCAAACAGTGTGCTTAAAAATCTGTCAATAAATATGTGAGTGTCCAAGCCTATACTGGGCAGATTTGCTGAGGGTGGAGAATACAGCAACAGAGGAGATAAATAAAACCCCATCTCGTGGGAGGCGTGGTGGAAGGGACAGACAGTGCACATATCTGCAAGAGAAACAGACAGGGGAGTCTGTCATTGCTAATAAACACATAGAGTTGGTGCAGAAAGAGAGAAAACAAAGAATCTAGCTTGGGGTCAAGGTGGCAGGGCAGTGTGGCTTTAAATGGGATGATCAGGACCCAGCTCCTCTGGAAAAGGACATCTGGGGCGGAGACCTGCTAGAGGCAAGAGTGAGCTGGACTGTGTTCCGGGCCTGGGACCAGGGAGCAGTTTGTTTTTAGTGAGCTGAATTGTGAAGACTGGCGAGTTACTTTTGTACAGACAGTACGGTCTCTGAACTCCTTGTCACTTGCAATTAACCGTGAGTGCACCCAGCTAGCTCATAAAAAGATCCAGTGTCTCTCCCGCTCTGGCAGCTAGACACCCTCATGTGCCAATGCCGTCACTCTGGAGCCCACTGCTGGAGCAGAGGAGGGACCCCACCCCTTCTCCAGGACATTTCAGGAGCCAGCAGAGCAGTAACCCTTACTGTCCCCTTTCTTCCCCACTAAGCCCAAAGCAACTCCATTGCTCTCATCGCTTCTATGCATGGTGGGTGAGTCTGTGTTTTCCGCTAAGTCCCCAGACAATTAGAAGCATAGCAAGCTACCTGAGCCCCTTTAGAACCAGGAAGATGTGGTCAACAAGATGGCTCAGCAGGTAATAAGGTGCTTGATGACCTTTTCAATACCCAGCCCAATTGTGAAGGAGAGAACTAACTCCTGCAAGCTGTCCTTTGACCTCCACATGTGTGCAGTGGTGTATATACTTGGCCCCACTTCCCACATATATAAGTAAATATTTTAAAAAACATTTAAAAGAGCTAAGTATGTGGTCTGTATCTAGGTTTACACAAATTTGTAACAAATTTATTTATTTTTATATGTGTGAGTGTTTTGTCTGCATGTATGTATGTGCACCACATATGTGCCTGGTGCCCACAGAAGGCGTGGGATCCCCTGGGACTGGAGTTACAGATAGTAGTGAGCTGCCATGTGTGTGCTGTGAACAAACCTGGGTCCTCTGCCAGTGGATCAAGTGCTCTTAAGTGTTGAGCCATCTCTCCAACCTCGGTTTGCCCAAATTTTGCAGTTATTAAGTACTCATAGTTTCCAGGGAGCGAAGGTGTTAGATGGAAATGTATATTTAGCTACTTTTAAAATGTCATTTTCAAAAATGACAGCAGTGTTTATAATTTGTGTATTCCTGTTCTAGTGGGTGACTTGACTCTCTATTCTACCTGTCAGCTGTAGAGGCTGATTTAGCTGGATGATGGAAAGGAGGATATGACAAATGTCACCAGGTCAGGACAATCTCAATTTGTCTTACCACTGTCCCCAGTGCTCAGTCAGTGCAAGGCACAGGAAGCACCCTGTAAGTGATACCAAATGAATGAATGAATGAATGGAGTCAGTGAAAGATGACACCTTTCAAATGTGTCCATGCTATAGTAGAAAGGTGCAGGAGAGGTACAATGGGGATCCGGTCTATGATCCCCTACTAACCTTGGAAACCAGGAGAACCAAGTGGGGTGTGCATTTGAATGGTTCGAAGGTAAGGCAAGAGTGAAGACATTCAATATGAGAAAAAAAATACTAGTCCAGCATGTGGAGCTTGGAGGTGCTGGCTTGCTTTAACTTAATTCTATGAAGGTTCAGTTTTATCTTCTGAGGAATGGTAATACCAACCCTGACTTCAGAAAGTTGCCACAAGAATTAAGTAGAAATAGACAATATCAGGGCTGGAGAGATATCAGGGCTCAGTGGTTAAGAGCACTGACTGCTCTTCTAGAGGTCCTGAGTTCAATTCCCAGCAACCACATAGTGGCTCACAACCATCTATAATGGGATCTGCCGCCCTCTTCTGGTGTGTCTGAATACAGCTACAGTGTTCTCACATACATAAAATAATAATAATAATAATAATAATAATAATAATAATGAAAGAGCCCTGTGTGGATATTCTTTAAAAAAAAAAAAGAAATTGACAATATCAGGCACCCTGTGCACACACTGCTACCATCAAAACAAAACACAAACAACAGCTGCAGCAAGAAAACCTCAGAGTGGGACCTCCTTTTTGCTCTGAACAGGAATATGCCAATCGCACCCCATGGTTACAACCAAGAACATGGATATAACCAGGAGCCTGGGTTGGGTTTGAATCCCAGCTTCATCACAGAGCAAGGTGACCTTAGGGAAGTTACTGACTTTCTCCGAGCCCCCAGGTGCCTGTGCTGTGTAAAGAGAGCAACAGTTCCCGGCTCTCCATGCTGCTTTGGGGATTGTGTCAATCACTGAATGGATACCTGAAGATACTTGACTCTGAGCACTAAAGCCTGCTAGCTGTAACTGTCATCATGGGTATTTTCACAGTCTCATACACTCTGCTCCCAAGGGCTGGAGATGAGAATATAGATAGCAAGCGATGGGTGTATCCCTGTTATGAGTGATGGAAAAGGCATGGGCTCCTAAATGTCTCAGGACACCTAAGGTTCTCGAGGTTTGCCAGCTTGTTAAAATACAGGGGGAAGACCTGCTCTAAGGTCAGACTTATCCAGTCTCAGTGAGCTGAGAGTTTGCATTTCTAAGTTCCCATGTGCAGCAGATACTGCTAGGAATCCCACCATGGCCAGGTAACAAGAAAGGATGTTAGGAGCTCTGAGAGAAGAATAAGATATAATCAGGAAGAGATCCGAAGCTCTGAAGTCCCAAGCTGAGGTAAGGCATGCTAAGATGAGAGAAAGCACCCAGAACAGAGCCCAGTAGACAGCAAGCTCTCGGCAAGCGTGAGCCGTTGGTGTTATTACTATCAGGCTACTCTTTTGTATGTCTTCCCAGAGTTCTCTTCCAAGGAAGGTCATCTAAATGGGAATAGACCAGAAGCTTAGACTCCCAATGTATAGAAAAGAAAGTTTTAGCTCTGCATGATGGTGACCACTGTAACTCCAACACTTGGAGGCCAGAAGCAAAGAGATTTCAATGACTTTGATGCCAGCCTGTGCTACATAGTGGGTACTGGGGCTTCCAGGACTATATAGCAAGACCATGTTCCCCAACCACTCCCCACAAAAAGAAACACAAAAAGGAATACAGCAAGATAGATCACAGGGTAAGGACACTTGCAAGCTAGCCTGAAGCCCTGTCAATTCTCAGAACCCACATGGTGGACAAGAGAACCAGCTCCTGAAAGACGCCCTCTGGCCTCCACATGCATGCCATGGCACATGTATGTGTACATGCACCCACAAATAAATAGATAGTTTTAAAACTCAAAAATTTTAAGTCACAAGATTCAACCTTTAATTACAAACTGGCCCCAAGTGATTAAAAGACCCTGATGGACAAGATATTTGGGGGCAGGGTCTTCTGAGGAGCTCACACATTATACCAGAGCCCCCAGCAGCCAGTTCTGAGGGCAAGCATTTTTCTGGCTTTTCATTTCCTCTTCTGAGTTTGCAAATTCTAGAGAAAAATGAATTCTACAACAATGGGGAATAGCTTCCAGAAATGGTCAGATTTGGCTGGGTCTCCCCCTCGGATCACACCAGCCCTCTGGGATGTGTTCTGACATCTTGCTAGAGAGGGGTCGGTGTTCCTGCCATTTCCTTTGGAAGAATATCCCACAGTGAAATATGACTTATTGTCAGGGCCTTGCCTTTGAGCTTCCCTTTCTTCTCCTGACCCACTTTCATCTTGCTGTGGCCTTTTGCACCGTCATGCACAGCGCCACCCCCAACCCCTTACGGAGCTGCTCTTCCAGGACTGACATTCAGAGACCACATCTCCTGAACTTGCCTATTCATTCAGTCAAGCAAAGCATGCATAATTCTTTTTGTCTTTCCTTGTAAGTCAGTCTCCACATTCCCTTAACATCCTTCTCCTGAGCTTTGAACTCCCTCCAGCCTGGCTGTCCTGAGCTCTTGTTCCAGTCACCCACAAGATGCCTATTGCAGGGGAAACAGCAAGCCCAAGCCAGTTTCCAAGCATTCTCTCCACGTTGCACTGCCTGCTGCCAAGGGTACAGAGAGCCCAGAGCCTAGCAGTGGGATTCACCAGAGTGAAACAAACCCTGCCTGGTGACCAAGCCTGCTCAAGGCAGGCTGGCAGCCTTTGCCACTAGTTGTGGGGTCCTAATGGAGCTGGCCCACCTGGGCTTCATCAAGAAGGCACATGAAAAGCCACACAAGATGCGTAACCTCTCCTTTTACATGGACTCTTCATTTGTTCTCTGACTGCCAGGCAAGAAGGGACACTGGGACAGCCCGTGGCAGTGGGTGGCGTCTTACCTGGAAGGTGCCTGCGTGATCTTCTTCCTTATCTCCCTCCCGGTTCTCTTTGAGGGCAATTAACGTGAAGCCTCTGAAGTAGGAGGGAGGGGCAGCGGAAAGTGTCACTGCGAGAGACAAGAAAGCCACTGTCAACACAGCAATCGACTGTGTTCCCTTTGACATGGAGGACCAGACCTGAGTGCTCTGTCAACATAACACCCCTGTGGAGCACAGGGCAGAGGATGATGGGTAAGGTTCAGCAGCTCCCTCTTCCAATTTCAGAGTTTGCTAAGCCAGATCTGAAGTCTGACCCAAAATCCTTTCTATATTTATTTCTTTACTTATTTGCTTGCTTATTTCTTTTTGAGGCAGAGCTTTGTTGTGCAGTTAGGGCTGGTCTCAAATTCACGATCCTCGTACCAGGACCTCCCAAGCATCCTTAAGCCCCCCTTAACCACGCAGACAGAGGAAAGGGGAACTGTCTTAATCATCTCAATTTGATAATGATATTCCTGGGATAATGAAATCCCCATCTTGACAATAAACTCACCCTGCTACACTTCTATTAGGGTGATCCAAGAGAAATCTGGGTTCCTTTCTGATGTCTAGGGTGACACATATTCTTCTCTGCTCCCCAGACACCTTCTCCTTATCTTCTGAAAACTCACTCCCAGCCCCCCTGGTGCTTGCTCAAGTTCTGCCCAAGGTATCATAAACAGATTGAACATAACTGTTTCCAAGTCTGCCTCTCACACAGCCTTCCCCTCTCTTGCTCTTTCCTCTGCCTGACAAATCAGAGGATCCAGTTCCTTCAGGAGAGAGGCTGGGTTTTCATCTCCTCTGTATCCACATGATCCAACACCAAGTATCTAAGTCATGTTCAAGTTTCTTCAGATGAATATATATCTCTAGTCTGTATTCTAGATTCTAGGCCTTAGATGTGGGCTGACAGGCTATTAGAAGTCCCAGGGAGTCTCTAATTTAGGCTTCCAATGTCATGGACAAGAAACCAAGGCAGAAACGTCAATAGACATCTTCAGGGTCACTGAATTAAGGATCCCCTTCCCATCTTAACACTCTGCCCCTGGACTGGTGCCCTGAATGTACTCATCATGCTGTATCATTCCTGTTTGAGGGGAGAGCATGTAGTCATATAAACACCCCAAAATGGGCTCAGTAATGACAATTAATTGCTCTAAAATTGCAAACAAAATCCCACTATCTCCAATAATAGAGTGATGGTTCCTAAGCCACCAATACACAGATTTCTCACAGAAGATCTTCAAATAAGATCTACACATATCGGGGTGGAGAGATAACTTGGTGGTGAAGAGCCTGACTTCTCTTCCAACAGACCCAGATTCCATTCCTGGTGCCCACATGGCTGCTCTCAAAAACCTGTAACTCCAGCTCAGGGGGATCTGATGCCCCCTTCTGACCTCCACAGGCACTAGGCATTCTTGGTGCACAGACATATATACAAGTAACACACACACATAAAATAAAAATAAAATTTAAGTTTAAAAAATCATCTCACAGAAGTAAAGGCACTCCTCACCTGGCTACTATTTTGCAAACTCCACTAAAAAGTGAGGAAGAGAGAATGAAGGGAAGGCACAGTGGGATCAGAAAACTGTGACCATAGAGCTGAGACGGGGGGGGGGGGGGGGCGGGGGGCCGGAACAGATCAGCTGGCAGCAAGGAACTTTCACCACCAGGACTTCTTCATATTCCTTTGCACCATTTTAATGTGACCCTGGGACTGGTGGACCTTGACCTCTAGTGACCAAGCACCTGTGACTTTGTTCTAAAGATTTATTTTATTTATATGAGTACACTGTAGTTGTCTTCAGATGCACCAGAAGAGGGCATCGGATCCCATTAAAGATGGTTGCGAGCCTCCATGTGATTGCTGGGAATTGAACTCAGGACCTCTGTTAGTGCTCTTAACCGCTGAGCAGTCTCTCCAGCCCCATGTGACTTTGTTCTAAAAGACACCTCCTCAGGTCACCAGAGTTTCTTACATAAGCCTCAGCTCTTTGTCACTGAGGACAGACACCTCCCAGGGGTTCTTTACACTCACTCCAAGCTGGCCAGGAAAACAGAACCACCCTTAGGGACTTTGCAGGAGATCACAGGCTTGTCTGCACCCTTCTTGCACAGACCCTTCCTCGTCTCCCCTGGGGGCATTTCCCTCCTCAGACCTACACAGGAAGCTATGGGTTATGGCTTAAGTGTCCTACAAAAAAAATTATATTGAATTGTGACCTCAGGCACATAGAAGTGTGTAACCTTATTTGAATTGGAGTCTTTGCCGGAGAGGCAGTAGTAGACTATGGGGGTTGGGAGGGAAGTGGGGTTGTCATACCCAGTAAGACTAGTGTCCTTATTAGAAAATGTGTGAACTATGCAAGGGACACATGGCATGTGACTACAGAGGTAGGAGGAAATGAAGCACCTTGGGACAAGGAATGACAAAATGGCTGCCATTCTGGGGCTGGAGAAAGCTTACTTCCCCAGAGCTGCCTTGAGGAGCACCTAAGCTGATCCCACTGATTTCAAGTCCTTAAGTGTCAGAATTATGAGAGAATAAGGGAACCAAAGCCCTGGGGTGTGAGTATAGTAGGCTGCGGGGAAGCCAGCATGCCACAGACAAGTGACTGCCCCCAGGAAAAGCTGAACTGCACCGGGAACCGGAAGCATTTGAGACTGCCTCAGCAGCCCTGCCAATCACAGCCCTGCTGCCTCCCTCACTGCATCTGGTCCTGGGATTCAACCCTAGCAGTGTCTAACGAGCCCTGCCAGTCTGCCTTACAGAACCTTTTCTGGCTTCCCCATATACCTGCGACATTCAAATTCACCCATTCCTTGAAAACTTCAGAAATTGGGTAAATTGTCACCTTTTGTATGACACTTCCTCTGACTTCACCATAAAGACCTGAACCCTCTTAAAATAAAATAAAATCCAGATGAGGATGCTGCCACTGCGTATCTGGCTAAAACAGGTCCTCACAGACCTCAGGCATTGGGTCTCCACTATGCTCTCTTCCTTCCTAAGTCCTGACCCTAAGAAAATTGATGAGACCAACAAGGGTAAAGTCCAGAGAAGGATCCAGAAGACCACTTCCTTCCCTAGTCCTGGAATGGTTGTCCCTAAAGTTTGCACTACCAGAGCCACATACATCAAATATACGCCAAACCCAACTCTCAACAAAATAGTACACAGATGTGACAACTGATGCTGTCAGTGTAACTATAGCAACTGCTGACTAGGGAGGAAAACTGATGGTGAACTCTTACGGTGTCTCTCCCAGGTCTTAGAGCCTTAAAGAGTGAGGTAACCTTGGCTAAGGTGGTGACTCTCCAATAAAGGCGGTGACACCTTGGACTGTACGAGACACTGGAACTTTTAAAAGGGAAGCCAAGAAATAAAATACAAAATAAAAATAAGAGATGAAAATTGCTTTCTATATTACTTTCAGTCTGTTTCTGTGACACACACATGACCAAAAGCAACTTAGAGAGGAAAGATGTATTTGATTGACACCCCCAGTCCTTCATTGAGGTAACACAAGGTAGGAACCAGAAGGCAGGCCTGCTTGCCATTACAAACAGAATCTCCTCTGACCAGGGACCCCACTTATGACCAAGGAAATACAGCAGGAGGCATGAAGGAGTGCTGCAGGCTGGCTCACAGACTCATGCTCAGCTAACTTTCTTATGCAGCCCAGACCTCCTGCCTGGGGATGGTGCTGCCCACAGTAGGCTGGAACTTCCTGATTCAATTATTAATTAAGACAATGTCACCACCAGACATGCCTACAGACCCATCTTATTTAGGCAATTCCTCAGTGAAGCCTGTACTCTCACATGTCTAGGTTGTGTTAACAATTAAAGCTAACTAGGGAACATACTTCCAGAAACATTTTATTGCCAATGACAAAGAGACTAGTAAATAAAAAAAGATATATTTGAATGTGTATAAGGTATATATTCACATACACATATATAGAGAGAGTAGGACCCAAAAAGTTAAAAATGCATAAATAAATAGAAGTTTTAGGCGCTTAATACAGGTTCTAAACTCGCTGACTCCTGGCTTTCTATGAAGATGACCTAATTTAATCCCTTCCATTCTGTAACTAGACTTCTGAGATCCAGAGCAGAGAGATTTATTCAAGTTCACAACATGCAAGGTGTTATCTAGAATCCAGGTACCTTGCCCCTAGTCAATAACACTTCTCCTGGCTGTAAGCCATAATAATAATATCTACACAATGCTTCTGGAAGTCTGGGGTTGCCTTCTGACCCAGTTCACAAGGGACAGGAGAAGGCCTGTGCCACTGCTTTATATAGATTTACCTCATAGTTTCAAACAGTGATCTAAAGCCTATAAATGCTTTACACACACACACACACACACACACACACACACACACACACACACACACACTGCCCATGTGCAAGGGTGTGCATGCATGAGCATATAGAGAACAGAGACTGGTGTTAGGGGTGTTGGGGACCCAAGCTCGGGTACTCCTGCTTGCTCAGAAACTTATTTACCTGCTGAGCCATCTCTCCAGCCCTACTTTTTATATCTCTTAAAGACAATATTGAACGTTTGTAGAAAAGTGAATAAAAATAATAATGACTGGAATGTAATGGTAATTTTTAAGAAGTTACTGGATTTTCTTCTCATCTGATATTTTGAAATTATGAAATCTTGGGGCTAGAGAGATGGCTCAGTGGTTAAAAGCACTTGCTAATCTTGCAGAGAACCTAAACTCAGTTCCCAGATCACCTGTCAGGCAGTTCCAGTTCCAGGGAATCCAACGCCCCCTTCTGGTGTGCAGCGTACAAAGATATATACAAATACACACACACACACACACACACACACACACACACACACACACACACACACACACTGAAATATCAAACTTTTTAAAAAGAAAAAAGGAATCATGAGCCCCATTAGTTCTCATGAATCTAAAAAAAGTAAAATAAAATCCCTAAGATGATGAAGACAATCTGGAAGCTATTTTCCCTTTTGGGAGGGGGGAAGCCTATCAGAAATCACATCATATTAAAGCTGAAAGGCATATTTTACATAGAAATATTTACACAATTAGCATAATATGTATGCTTACTTCCAAGTGTCAGTATGCGACATAAATGAGCAGGTACATGTAGGGTTTTTAAGATCATAACTTGGAATATAGACTGACTGTGAGCAGTAGTGCTGAGAGAAGGCAAGATAGCCCAGCGGGGCAGTGACTATGCAAGTCTGATGATCCAACTGATCCCCTGAACCCATGTGAAAGTAGAAGTCAAGAAGTGACACCGTGAAGTTGTCCTCTGATCTCTATATGTATGCCATGACAAGCACAGGCTCATGTGTAAACATCATACACACAATAATAATAATAAAAAATAAAATAAAATATTTTTAAACAAAGAATTCCTTTAAAAAAAATAGCTGTAGTTACTATTTTCCGTAATAAGATTATCACACTGCAGTGCACTTGGTGTTTTCTGTTTGTCTTCAGGCTTGTAAAGCCCTTCAACAGCTAGAACCACATCTGGGCTCAGGGCAGTGATCAGTGATGTGCAATGATGCCTACAGAATAATACTTACTCATGGTCTGTTAGCCTCGGGATTGTCAAGATTGCCAATTCTCTTACAAACACACACACACACACACACACACACACTTGTATATATATATCTGATGTATAGATTTAGTGCAGTCTAAAATGAAAGTCCCAGTGTGTTTTAATGTGATATTGAGAACCTGCTTCTAAAAGTCATATGGAAATGCATAGTGCTAAGAATAGTCAAGGCAATCTTGAGAAAGGAATACAAAGTTGTGGGGCTTATTATTTCCAGATACGAAGACTTACAGAGCTATGGAAATTAAGCCACTGCTCTACAACAAGGAAAGAAAACTGAGCCAATTAAACAGTGGAGGGCTCAAAAAAAGCTCTAGAGAGCTATGGGAACCTCAGATGATGATACAGAATGCACAGCAGTGTAGAAAACCAATGGTCAGGGTGACCGCGGGTGGTCCTCACCACATTGTGCACAAAGTAAATCTACACAGGCTGACTGACATGTTACATGAAATGCAATATGATAAAGGTTTTAGGTGTCAGTATAAGACAGTGTGTCAATGACATCAGAGCAGAAAACATTGGAATAGGACATAATATAGCAAGGGTCATAAAGCCTAAGATGTATAAATGAGGTGTTGCCCAACTTTTCTTGTCAAAATACATTACAAAAAGGGAAAGGGCAAGTCATGGTGTAAACAATGTTTGCAATCCTATAGTCGATATCTAACTGTCATCCAAAATAAACAAAGTCGTGCTAATCAAGAAGAAAGACAACCCAACAGAAAAGGCAACATGGAGGTGCATGAACTATACTTGGTGAAGGTACCTTGCTGGCCAAAAACCTGTGAGAAACTCTGACCCTAATCAGCCAGCAGGGAAATACAAATTAACTTCACAATAAAATACTACTGAACAGCTACCAGATTGACTAAATATGAAGAACTAATACCAAATGCTGTTAACTGGAACTTTCACACGTTGTTGAGGAAAGTGAAAATCAGCACATTTGCTGGAACTCTTCAGCACTTTGTTGAAGCTGAACACATTCCCCACGGCCCAGCTACACAATTTCAAAATGCACGGCTGTGTGCACCAAATGCTCTGAGGAGAACAGTGGGGTGATGTCCTTCAGAGTAGCATCTAATTGGAAACATCGCTAAGTTGGAATAGATAAATGGTGACACAGTCATGTAAGCAAATGTCTACCGAAAATGAGCAAATTGTGCTGTACACATGGATGTAACATGATTGAGTCACAAAGATAATCCCAAGTTGGAAAAAAGCTGACAACAAAGGAATGCAAACAACAGGGATGGGAGACGGTTCTGTCAGTACAACAGCTGCCATGCAAGACTGAGAACCTGAATTTGGGTCTCCAGCATCCACATTAAAGCCGAGCACAGCAGCACACATCTGTAACCAGCACTGGGATGCAGAGGCAGGTGGGTCCTAGACAATCTGAGTCTGTGAGCTCCAGATTCAGTTAGGATCCTTGTCTCAAAACATAAGGTGGATAGCAAGCCAGGAAGACAGGAGGTATCATTCTCTGACCTCAGTACACATGTCCACATGAGCAATACATATACCACACACAAACACATACAGAGAGGGGAGAAGGAGAGAGGGAGAGATAGAGCGAGAAAGAGAAACAGAGAGGGAGAGAGAACAGAGAGACAGAGACAGAGACAGAGAGGATAGAAATAGTATGGCTGCATTGGTAAATTCTTACATAAAGATTGCACCAGGAAATCTCTGGTGCTAGAGTCAGATGTGTGGGAGGGGAGGGAGGGTGAGGTGGAGGGTTCACAGATGTTACTACAGCTCTGGTCATGTCCCAGTTCTTCATGTGAATTCTGGCTACACTGGTTTCTTCACCATGTGATAATCATTAAGTTATATGATGTGTGATTAAATTATTAATTTTTCTCCTGATTGCAAATAGCCAGTGTACATTTATTTGGTACACTTGGCAAGCTAGCTGTAAGTTTGGTTTCCCAGAATGCTGCATTCCTGCAGGTTCTAGAAAACTAAGGTCGTACCCTTTCTTGCCTATTAAGTATATCACGCAAGATGGAGGCTCTGGAGGCTGAGCTGAACTCCGCACGGGGTTTCAGTGCATAACTGCCACTGGAAATGATGTTATTACGCAGTTTAATTTGAAGCCAGTCAGGAGGCCCTATCCATCTGGTGGGCTTCATTAGACTTCCTTCTGAAAGAAAGGCACAGACATACAGCATGTTCTGCATCCCAGTAACAACCAAAGATGACTGCTTTAGTGATAAATAATAGGATCTTCTCTCTAATGACTCCTCCCAGTGCCTCCCAGGAGAGGCCATTAAGAGATCCAAAACTTGGAGAAAAATGCTTACAAAGGATTTAAAATACAAAATAAAAAAGACCCAGAGACAGAAAGGCTATTTGGAGTCATCCTGTGAGCACACACGGGGAACCAGTAAAAGGTAAGGATTCAGGATTAGAACTCCAGAGTTCCCACTGGTTAATTATGAAACTCCTGGGAAGTGACCTGACTGTCCTGTTTCCCCATTTTAAAAAGGGAGGGGTGAGTGACATTGCCTTACAGAAGTGTAAGGATGAGTTAAATTCGCACTGATTGCAATGGCCAGCGTCTGCAAATGGGACGGGATGGTCAAGGACTACAGCATGTCGAGGAGGGTGGTGTGTGGGTGGTGATGATAGCATGTGGATGGGGGAGAGGGCACTGATGACTGGGTGAGGGCCAGCGTCACGGAGACCAGGATATTCAGCAAACCGGTCAGTTAACTGTTGGTCCTCAGGGGAAATTATGGAAGGAAAACTCCAGTCAGCACCAACCAAGGTCTACTGGAAGTGGACTTCACAGTACCAAGTTATAGAGAGAGTTGGTGCAATCCTCACAATATACTGAAGGGTCTTGGGGCTGAAGAGATGGCTTAGCTGTTAAGAGCACTGACTGCTCTTCCGAAATTCCTGAGTTAAATCCCAGCAACCACATGGTGGCTCACAACCATCCATAATGAGATCTGATGCCCTCTTCTGGTGTGTCTGAAGACAGCTACAGTGAACTTACATATAATAATAAATAAATCTTAAAAAAAAATACTGAACAGTCTTGTGGCCCATCATTTTCAGGTGAGTGTAGGGCCTTCTTGCTCCTTCCACTCCTACATAACACTTTCTTGTGATCCTTGGATACCTCTAACTCAATCTTAATTAAATATATATTTATGAAATTATTTGTTATACATATGCCTTCCCTAACAATCCAGAGGCTTCAGAAAAACACAGACAGACTCTATCTTAATTCCTTTTTTTAAAGACTTTATTTATTTATTTTCTGTATATGAGCACACTTGTAGTTGTCTTCAGACACAGCAGATGAGGGCATCGGATTCCATCACAGATGGTTGTAAACCACCATGTGGTTGCTGGGAATTGAACTCAGGACCTCTGGAAGAGCAGACAGTGCTTTTAACTACTGAGCCATCTCTCTAGCCCTCTGTCTTAATTCTTTTTTTTTTTTTGTTTTTGGTTTTTCGAGACAGGGTTTCTCTGTGTAGCCCTGGTTGTTCTGGGACTCACTCTGTAGATCAGGCTGGCCTCGAACTCAGAAATCCGCCTGCCTCTGCCTCCCAAGTGCTGGGATTAAAGGCGTGCGCCACCACTGCCCGGCTTAATTCTTAACACATAGTAAATACCTCTTGAATGCATGAGAGAGGAAAGGCTCATTTGTCTTCCGTGCACACTTGAATCATTTCTGCTCCAGCCAAATGTTTTTATGGTTCACAAATACGTATATGATACACCCATCTCCCCAATCCGTTTGATTTTTTGTTGTTGCTGTTGCTTTGCAGTGCTGGGCATCAAACCCAAGCTGGGTAAGGGATGTTTAGTACATAGCCCCCCAGCCTCACCCTGTATTTACTGAGTACCTTATCTGTACATTTCCACTCCTACCTTTTTAAAGAAAAAAAAAAGTCATGGCTTCTGCCACTTAGGAACACATAATCTATTAGCTGAGAGGAAATATATCTTTGGATCACATGCAAGAGGTATTTTGGGGGTATGAAAAATGGGCTCTGGGAGCTCAAATAAGGGAAGGTCAGAGTTTGCCTCAAGTGAGTGAAGGAGGCTTTAAAGAGGAGGGGACATACTGAGCCGTATTGTCAGTGAGGTACAGGGCTTTGTCCAGCAGAGAGAAGGAACAACATCTGTGTAGTAGGCACATGGGCTAGCTTTGTCTCTAGAAATTGCTGGGCTGGACCAGGTCATCGACCCAAGATGAAGTGACCCAAAACATCGAGATGGATGGCCGGCGTGAGACCCAGTCAGGGAAATGTAAACCAAACATTCTACTGTTCTCAGAAGTCTGATGGTCCCTTGTCTTAGCAGAACAGTGTGACCACAGCCTACTGCTATGCCAGTTATCAGAACCTCCCACAACCCTGGAAAACGTGCTCTTTTGCCTTTTGAAGGTTCCTTTTCCCTTAATGCTCTTCCAGGACACTCCCACCCAACTAAAGGCACCCTATGAAGCTCCAAACTCCTTCCAGGCAGGGCTATATCCTCTTCTCCTGGCAGTTCGGACCCTGAATAAAGTGTTGCCTTTGAGTCTCAGTTGGCTCTGGTGATCTGGTTCTCCTGTTAAGCCACACAAAATCCAGAATTAATTCTATATTGTTCAAGTTGCATGCTGGAAGGTAGAGTCTTCAGAGGCTAGATGAGGGGGATGAGCAGGATATAAACGGTTGAAGACCTACTAGGCCTTCCTAGTAAGTATGGATACTTCCCTGGAGATGTTGAGAAGCACTGGGGGTCTGAGATAAGAATATCCATTCAGATTTATACTTCAGGAAGGCTGGAGGCTATGTGATTGCTGGATTATACGCTTTCTCTGAATCAGCAGTTCTCAACCTATGGGTAATAATCATCAGAAAACATATTTCTGTTGGTCTTAGGAACCCCCAAACATAAATTTGTATCTGTCATTTTGCTACTGAGTGGTGTCTCCATTCCCAAGACCTTCAGAAATATGTGTTTTCTGATGTTTGAAGCCCACAGGTTGGAACCCCTGGGCTAACTGCTACCTGGGTGGTAAGAGTTTCTCTGGCTTGCCTTCTTTTGTATAAAAGCTATCTCACATGGAAGCCTGACAAAAGCTGTGTGCCCATTACCCTTTCAGGCCCTGTGGAATTCCATCACCCTCCTACCCTGTCTCTAGACTTTCAGAACCAGACTCCCCAGGTCCCCAGTCCCCTGGCTCCATGCAGAGTTAGGTCCCAGCATCACCAACTAACCAGCCCTGGCCATCTACATCACATGTGCCTAAGGCTTCAGGCCTCAACCTCCTCCCTCAATTTATACCATGGGCTCATAGCTCACCGAAGCTTTAAGTAAGCCACAGGAGCCAGGTGCTCCCTATCTGCTTGACTTGAAGGGTCCCAGGCAGTAGAAGTTGCATGCTACATTAAGGAATTTGGGACCGTTCTCTACCCGTCCATTAGGGCAGACCTGCCAGGGTCGGGTAGACAGGAAAGTTGGGCTGATAACCCAGTGTGAGCAAGTGTGGCCGGTGGGATTAGGTTGTGCCATTTCTTTAAATTCCCTTCAGCAGCCAATATTCTCAGTATTTTCAGGTGGAGATGAACCCACCTCTCATTCCAAATGAGATTGTACACCCTGAAAATTGTAAAGGCCATCTCTATACGACGTAAATAACTAAAAGGCCTGGTTCCAAATTCCCCTCTTTTTATTTTGTACAATTTTAGGCAAGGCACTTAACTTTCCTTTGTCTCGCTTTCCGTATGTGTAAACCGGTTGGAATATTGTGTACCTGTCTTGTCATTAGGCTAGCTAATGAATTCATAATCGTGAGCCCATAAAAATGTTTGGTAAATCAATAAAATACATTAAAAAATAAATCAGTGTCCTCCATGAAATTGGGATCACAGTTTTCAGCTTGTGGATTTGTTGCAAGGATTAGAAGAGATAATGCGTATGAATCATACGCAGCGTCACCATGAAGGCTCCTTCTCCTCCCTCTGTGTCACCTCCTTGCAGTACAGCTTAGAGACTGATGGAAGTCCTGAGCTGGACATGGCCATGAAATGAGACAGAATGGTGCTGGACTGTGAATGTCCCCAAAGGCCTGTGTGTTGGGGCTCTGGAGGGGATGATAAAATTTTAGGAGGTTGGGCTCAGTGGGAGGAAATTTATTTGTTAGGATTATGTTCTTATAGGCAATATGGAAACTCTGGGTGTTCATTCTTCCCCCTTCGGTTGGTCGGTCGGTCTGTCTGTCTGTCTTCTCTTTCTCTTTCTTTGTCTCTTTCTCCCATTACTAGGAAGCAAACAAGTGACACATTCTCACACCATGATGTACTGTGTTGTCACAAGCCCAGACAGGCAGAGCCACCTGACCATGGACTGACGCTAGCCAACATCTCTTCTAGAAAGTTGGTAGTCTCAGACATGTTGCCGCTGCAATAGATGGCTGACTTACACAAATAAGAAGTTATTCCTGAGAGATCAGCAATATGTCAGACTATACACATGAAGGTAGGAAGCTGAAGACCCCTATGGGTCCTCCTACCCTGACCATGAGCCAATCCCGTCTCCCTCCTGAAACACATCGTGAAGCAACTGAGCCCAGATCCAGTCTGCCTCCATGCCCTAGTCTCCTGGGCATGGGACTCAAGCTGAGCTGATCAGGGTCCATTTCCCTGTGATGCTTCATCTTGGAGTTTGAGGGTAGGTAGGGGCCTTTCTTTTAGTCACAGAACTAGCCAAGAGACTCTTCACTAAAAGTTGTTGTCAGATATTCGCTCTGTCATTTGGAGAAAATTTATTTATAATAAATTTACTTATAATAAAGAAGCACAGCTAATAGATAAAGAATGAAAGGAGCAAAGCAAAACAGGTGGAAGGGAGGGGTGGAAAGGAGAAGAAATATAGAGCAGGGAGGTGGATGGGCAATGAGCCTGTGCTCCCAGCTTTATTTCTGCCTGAAGTCAGACCCAGCTCTGGGCTTCCCAAATATGGGGATCACTGTGCTCTGTCCCTTGCCCCAGTTAATCTGATTCTGCCCTATTGATTGCAACAAAAAACTCCTGACTGATCTTGAAGCAAAGCAATCAGCAACTCTGCATGGACAGTAGGAATCCCCAGCAGTCTAAGTTCCTGTCACTGGGACAAAATACCTGAGGGAAACCAATTAACGGAGAGGGGTCTTTTGGGTTCATGGCTTCTAAGGATTCTGTCCATCTGCATGTGTTAGCACCACTGTTGTTCCACCTGTGGCAAGGGAAAAGCATCAGGGAAGTCGTGCTAAAAGGAGCTGTTTACCCCATGGCAGCCAGGAAGCAGGTGATGGGGGGCAGAGGAAGGGAGAGGGAGGGGGAGGGAAGGGGGAGGGGAGAGGGAAGGGAGGGGAGAGGGAGGGGAGAGGGAGGGAAGGGAAGAGGGGGAAGGGAGGGAAAAGGAAAGGGAGGGGAGAGGGAGGGGAGGGGAGAGAGGGAAGAGAGGGAGGGAGGGGGAGGGGAGGGGAGAGGGGGGAGGGGAGAAGAGGGAGGGGGAGGGGACATAGCTAAGTCGGAATCTTTGAAGCAACTCTGGCCAGCTTGAATGTGGCAAGCATGGCTTCCTCCCCCAACCCCCCTTGCTAAAATGTTAGATTACATTCCTGAAGCCAATCACCAAGGTCTATTCCTTATTTGGCCACTTCCTCCTCCTGATGCTGACTACCAAGGCTCAGCTCTCAAAGTACTGAAGTCCAGCAATCAAAAGCCCCCTTTGACTCACCTAATTAACATGCCCAATTAAAATTAAACACCCTATCCTAACATCCTTGTACCTTTATAAACTGCCATTTTTCTATATGCCAAATCTGTCTCCCCTCTATCCAAAGGCAGTCCTTTGTCCCACTCCCCTCTGGGACAAATATCCCTTTCCCTCTCTCTTATCCCTTCTCTCCCCTCTCTTTTGCTCCCTTCCCCTTCTCCCTCTTCCTCTATCTGCAGTCTTTGCTCCTTATCCCTGCCCTCTGTCCCTCCATCTTGGGGATCTGAGCCCACACTTTTCCTTTCACTCCTCTGAAACATCCAGTGACCTACTTTATCTGACCAGATTGTGAGAGTTAATTTTGACAGAACCCAAAACCACCTGGTAGAGAGAGTCACTGTAAGGGACTGTCTAGATCAGGGTGGCCAGTGAGCATGTCTGTGGGGCTTGTCTTTAAGCAATGTGCATGAAGACCCAGATACAAAGTAGGCAACACTCTTCCCTTGTTTGGGGCCCTGGACTGTGTAAAACTAGAGAGGGCTAGCTGGGCACTAACATGCATGCATGCATTCTCTTTCTGTTCTTGAATGTGATGTGACTAGCTGCCTCAGGCTCCTGTCTTAACTTCCCACAATGATGGACTATAACCTAGACTTGTAAGCCAAATAAGCCTTGTCTCCCCTAAGGTTTTTTTTCGGGGGCGGGGACAGGGGGTCAGGGTACTATGTCATAGCAACAGAAATGCAGTGAGAACACATGGTTACCTATGCTGTCATTAAATCATGAATCCTTCAGTGAATCAGTCACTAATTAGGTCAGAGTCTTCATGGTCCAATTACTTCCTCAAAGACCATCGGTTGTCAATCAAGCCTTAAGTGCATGAAACTTCAAGGGGCATTTTAGACTTACACTATAAGACTTTGGAAACGGTATTCCTAAGTATACTGTGGTGAGTGACAGAGATGGCAATCAGTTGACAAATGTCATTGGGGTGACAACAGGATGTTTACTTCAAAGTGCTGAACCAGATGTCAGCTTTAGGGAAAGACCTTAAAGGGTGACTGTGGCCTTTGTCCTAAGCTCTAGTGTGCTCAAGATTCCAATGAACCGTTTAGATAAAGGCTTGTTAGGCCTGTTTATAAAAACTGTGCCTAATCTAAAATAACATTATGTAGGCAAACCTCCCTGTGACAAAATCAAGACTTCATGAATGATTGACCAGAAATTATACTGGAAATTCAATAGGAAAGCACATCAAATATGTTCAGAGTGGGGCTGGGGGTGGGGTGGGGGACACACGCCTGCAATCTCAGTATGGAGGCTGGGGACTGAGGCAAGAGGTTGCTGAGCTGGAGGCTGGTCTAGGTTTATAAAGACCTTGTCTCAATCCCCTCTCCAAGCTGACCAGTTACAGCATAGGCTAATCTACCTATCAGTTTTCTCTTACTGTAACACAACAGCAGAGACAGTTAACAGAGAAACGAGTTGTTCTAGGTTACAGTTCTGGGGATATAGTGCAGGATTTCATGGCACCAAGGTTTGGGGTCTGTTGTGGGAGTGCTACATTATAGCAAGGCCATGTGGTGGGAAGAGCCGCTTAGAACATGAGCTAAGAATTAGGGAGAAGGTGAGAGACTAGAGGTATGACCGCATCTCCTCAGAGGTTACAGCACTTTCCTACCGCAGTATCCCGGAGACCAATCCCCCAACAGACCTTTTGGGGATATTATCCATATGCGCACAAACCCTAGCAGTTAGGAAGTGCAGCAACCTTCCAAGAAAATAGCAAGCATCTGAGTTGGCTGCAGGTTGAGTGTGATTCCAGAGCACCACAGGGCTGCCAAGAAAGCAGACACAAGCCCTGGCAAGCTCACACACTCACAGTGTCCAGGACAGGAAGAGAACCATTCTGTCCCTATCAGAGCACATCTGGAGTACAAAGCGCAGGAAGAAGAAATGTCTCCCATAGGAATGGCTGAAGAAATGGGGCACGGCATTTTAGTCAGGAGAGAAGTCAGGGTAGAGAGCTATTTACCCATCTGCACTGCAAGGGCTGACATATGGCCAAGGAAACACCTTATTTTGTGTGATTTCAAAGATCAGGGACTGGGGATGTGTGGCCGTCCAATGGGAGGCAACTGAGAAGAACAATGAGGTCAGTGTAGCTCTAACTTCTCCAGGCTGTGAGCGTTGCTGCCCAAAGGGGCTCACCGTTGTCCTCTACACCCTTTCCACATTGCCAAAGAAGAGGAATGACGGCATTGTACGGGGCCTGAGGGTATTCCAGAGGTGTACTAGTCAGTTTCATGTTACTATAACATAACTCCAGAAGCAACTGACATAAAGAAAACAGGGTATTCCTCAGGAACAGAATAGGACCGTAGTGCGGGGTACTGAGACTGAAGAGGAGACAGGTGGTGTTGGGGAAGCACAGGAAAGGGACACTTCCCTTAAAAGAAAAAAATATAGTCTTGGAAGCCAATCCTTCGTTGGGTTTGCCAAGTCTTACAGATGGTGCCAGCAAAATTCACCTTGACAATGTGTCTGGGCCTGAGCGTCTGCTTTGAGAGCTCGGGTGTGGGCTGGCAGCCCTTCCCTCTGCCCTTTACCTGCTGTCGCCTTGCTCCTCACTTCTGCATCCTCTCTCATCGGAGTCACCCTCTCCATGTATGTCACCCACCTCCAGCCTGTCCCAGGGCAACAGCTGTCCTTTCTCTCTGCTGCCACCATCTGGACAGCCTTGACTTCTTCCAGTGCCACCCTCTGGTACTCACCTTTCTGGCCAAGGGAGATGTGATTTCCCTGGTCTGCTGATCTAAGAAGGGGAGGATGCAGATCTTACACCAGGACCTTTGGGTTTAAATGGTGCTCCCCCCTCCAAAAAAATAATGATTTAATGCCCGCTGGCCATACAGGATTCTGGGTACTGGAGATAAAATAAGAAAGACAAAAGCGTTGCTCTCATAAAGCGCATATTCTAGATGGAGGAGTCAGATGATAAACGTGATTATTTCAGAGAAAGCTTCAGGGCGCGAAGAAAATAAATCAGGAAAAAAAAAACAACAACAACCCAATGGGAAACAAAGTGGTGGTCAGAGAAGTCTCTTTATAGATGCGACTTAATACACAAGACTTAGAGAGGATGAATCAGTCATATGGAAGTCTGGGAGCAAAACTATGTCCCTTGGTGCTTCTTCCCATTGGCTCTCAGAGAGTGATTAAGAAGCCCCAGGAGAGGAGAAGGGGGTGGGGGCTGCGCAGAGCTCCGAGTAGCACCTGGCCTTTGTTTTCAACTGGATCCTGATTCTAGCTCCACCCACTTCCTCCCCCGCTACCCCCCCCCCCCACTCCACCGGTTCCTGAAAGTCTCTGATCTCTCTCACACAGCCCTAAAAATCAGATTTGTAAACCCTAACCTGCGTGCCACCGTCCTCAAGCCTCAACCGAGGGATTAGGCAAAGGACATTTCTCTAAGTTTCAGTGGTAGTTTGGGAATGTCAGGTACATAGAGCTTGCTGGCAAAAGGCTTCTTCCCTCCTCGCCTTGACCTGTCTGAGCCTCAGAAGACCTTTGTGAAGATAGGACATTTTATGCCAGCAAAAATTTACCAGCATCTTATGGAGTTTTTGTGAGAGCCTAGTTCTAGGTGTTCTGAAGTAGATGAATTAGAGAAAGAAATGAGGTGAACACACACACACACACACACACACACACACACACACACGTGTGCGTGCGCGACTCTAGGTAGGTAGACACCAATCCACTCACTGCATGCTCCTGAGCATGCCACGTGGCCTCAGTTTCCCTCACAATCACATTGTAAGGACTTATTTGCCTGCCAGTATTTAAGGAGGAGAAACCAACAGTTTTCTCTGCTACTCGACGGAAGAAGCACAGATCACTTCCAATGCTGGAGAGAGAACAGCACTGGACTTACCAAGAAATGCAGCTTCCTTCTCTTCCCCGCTAATGGAAATATCTGGAGGTGCACATAAATCAGACCAGACTGGAGCTGCTCTCGGTGTTGTATGTAATGCACTGTTTCAAGGGATTTTGAAGGGATAATTTTGACTTATGTGATTTAGACTTTCCATATGCCTCTCAGTCTCAGCCTTGGGTAGGATAGGTAGTCACTGCATTCAAATTATTTTGTTCATTTTTATTCTGAATGTCTACCCCTTGCCTTTTTCTTTTTTCATCACACACATGGCCATTTCTTTCTTGATCTTCTTCCTTCCCTCTTTCCTTTTTTCCTTCTTTCCTTCCTTCCTTTTCTTTTTTCTGATTCCTTCTATGTTGAGGGAAAAGTAAGATAGAATAGGCCACCTATGCACAGTTACATAAAGACAACATTTTCATATGCACCGACTCACTCAAACCACACACACATACTTATAAACACACATCCTGTACCCCTTTCTCTGTCTACAGATTTAGCAGGAGCGGGAGCTCAGAGCTGCACAGAGCCCATCTAGAAGACCCTTCACTGAATTCTCATTCATGGAAGGAGTATGACTGTCATTAAAGCCATGGGACAGGGCCAAGAGGTGGCTGAGCTATTAGGAGCACTGGCTGTTCTTTCAATAGACCTGGGTTTGGTTTCCAGCAACCACATGTTAGCTCACAGTTGTCTATAACTACAGTTCCTGAGGATCAAATGCCCTCTTCTGGCCGTTGCAGGCATTGCATGCACATGGTACACATAACATGCAGGCAAAACATTCAAACACAAAGAATTTTTTTTTTAAGAAATTAAAAAAGAAAAAAAAAGAGTACTTTCTAATTCATTGGTTTTCAACCTTCCTCATGCTGTGACTGTTTAATATAAGTCCTCATGTTATGGTGACCCCAATCATAAAAGTATCATTGTTGCTACTTCATAACTGAAGTTTTGCTACTGTTACAAATTGAAATGTAAATATCTGTGTTTTCTGGTGGTCTTAGGTGACCCATGTGAAAGGGTCATTTGACCCCGAAGGGGTTGCAGCTGACAGGTTGATAAACACTGCTCTAATTGTCCCCCCCCCAAATCTATTTCTCCTTTATCTTTTTTAAAAAAAAATAAACCCTTCTCCTCAACACTGTGTGCTGCACGGAGCTTGAATGCGAAAGCAAGCCGGCTGCAATGATCCTTGGAGAGAGATGTCCAATGAAACAACCCAAAGCCAGGTAAACTCAAATCACGCTGGCTAGCATCCAATAGAAAGATAAATGTGAAATGGGTGAAATTAATATTAGCAACACATGTTCTTTAACCTGACACATATAATGTCCCTTTCAATGTGGAATCCATTTGAAAGTTGTTAATAAGAGCCATGCATGAATTCCCATGACTCCCTCATAACATCCCAGCCCATCTCACTTCAGACTACCATATTTAAAGTATGGAATCGTCTTGCTGTAGTAGCAGCTACCTGTTGGATAGCAGAGACCTGGAAGAGGGAAGAGTAATGAGGCAGACAGCGTCCTGGCTGACACTGTGAAGCCAAGAGGTTTGTCACGTCTGACCTTCCATTTATCGCAGTTGAAATAATTTGTCTGGGGGGCGGGGGCTGTCTCTTAGCTTGGCTTATGTGTATTCTGTAAAGAATGTAAATGGGGAGTGTGGTAGTAAAAACTTCCTGGGCAACTGTATGTCATTCTAGCCTGTGGTTCTGGTTAAAAGAGTCAGCTGTGATGGACTTACCTGGACCTGAGAAAGCACTCGGGCTGTAAATTTTGAAAAATTTAAATTAGATATGCCTTGTCTTATATGTTTTGATGTTTCCCCACTGCCTGAAACACAAAGCCATAAGCAATCCTTATAATCCTTAAATGTCGGACTTGAGGCAGCTTTTGAATTTTGTTTTCCCTTCTGAGTTTTCCAGACAGGATCTCACTATGTATGTCGAAGTTGTCTTCAAACTTATGATCCTTCTGCTTCAGCTTTCTGATACCTGGAATGTGAGCATGCGCATGGTATCCTTTGGTTTTTGTTATCAGTTTGAACTAAACATTTATTAAAAGGGGACAAGAATTTAGAGTTTAAAATCACATAATAAAAAGAAGGAATAATACAAGAACGGGAGAGAGATGGGATTGCTCTTTAGAAAAGCAAACCACAACAAAAGAAACAGTTTATTTAAGAAGCTCTTTCCCAGTTTCGGTTTCTCAGCTCCTACATATGTTATGCTCAAATACAAGCATTTGCAAACCTAGTTATAAAACAATTGCATGTAGATGAAACAATTTATCAAGTTAAGTTTTGTCCCCTATCCAGTTTGTTCCTGCCTTCTTGTGAAGGGAATCCTTTAAAGACTGACAAGGTCCTTCATGTTCTAAATGGAAACCTCTGCCTATGAGGAATGGCAATACTGAAGTCTATTTAAAAAGGAAGACAGAGGAAGAAATGCGGGAAGGCCCCATTGCTTTACTACTCTGTGTTCTGTGGTGTGATTAATTTGTTGATGCAGTTCCCTTTCAAGGAAGTCTCGCTACTTAGAAGGCTGAGGTAGCCCAGTAAACAGCTTCTACTCCCAAATCAGTTAAGAGTTGGCATAGAGAACTAGAGAAGAGCACAGACTGAAGGGGCACAGACACTAGAATGGGTCCTGTCTTGTGGCACTTTGACTGTGAAGAGCCTCTCTGATGCTCAGTCTCATCTATAAAACAGGAATAGAACAAACTGCCTCACAGAACTGTGAGGATTAAGGGAGCCGAGTGGGAAGAATTTAGCACAATGTCTTCTCTGTTGTTACAAGTATTTATTTTTTTAACTTCCAAATGAACCCTCTCATAACATGTATCTATGTGCATTTATATGTGTGCACACACAAACATACATACTGTACCCACTGTGTGCTGACTTCTTTTGACCCTTATTTCCAGTCCTCATGATGCCTTAGGGGTACCCTCCCCCCAAATGTCCTCACTTTACAGGCAGGGAAACTGTGGTTCAGAGACGTGTCGTGGATTGCCTGCAGTCACACAGTAACCATGAAGACAAGCAGAAACCCCAAACTAACTCATGCATCATGAAATCCCATGTTTTTTTCTAGCAGGCTGAGGTCCCTACTCACACTGGCAGTGTGTGTCCCAAACTGGGACAAAGAAGAAAAAGCAAAGCTGCCTTGGAGGTCTCCAAACCTCTGGGTGTAGAATAAATCCTCCAATCATGCCTGCAGTTGGGCTAGCTTTTGAAATCTCCTGAACATTCTTTTCCCATCAAGTTCCTTGAAATTTCCCTTTAAAGAGCACCTAGAAAAAGACACTCTCGTCAGCCTGACTTTATTTTCCCCAATAAACAGACCTTGCTCAGACAAAAGAGCCTCTTTGATTTTCAATCAATTCCTGAACATTTCGGCTGATTTCCTGCTATTTGGCTTGAAATTGTGATCTGGGAAAGGCTGGCTCTGTAAACTGTCGCCCTAGAAGAGAACCCCTGGAGTATCCTCAACTTGTTATTTTTAATCACTGTAATCGCCTTTCAAAGGAGGCTCTGGTCAGAAACAGAGCAGGCCTTTCAGAGCTTTCTAAAGCACAATTATGGCAGTGGGGTGGGGGGCAACCAGAGGAAGAGGGAGGGAGGGTAGGGAGCAGGGGTGGGAGAGAAAGGAAGTCAGAATGGCACTAGCTAGTTGGAGAAGGCTGAATGACTGCCCCAAACGCACTAAGGCTGTGGGGAAGAAGCCCCATGATTCACTTTGTTAAAATAGGAACCTTTTTATTCAAGTCTAGAATAGCCAAAGGCGATGGTGGGATGGGGGGAGCAACGGGGGAGCAGATGCTATTGGATGACAGACTGAAATAAAGGGCACAGATTGGAGGGAGGAAAAGGAGTCATTGATTCCACAGACAGTGATGGGTGATGGATGCTGAACTGGGAGAAGGGGAATTAAAAATCAAGCAAAACACCAGGGGATGTTAATGACTATAAACCCAAGTCAAGGCACCTAGGAGAACACATTAAATTTACTTTTAATGTGATATTGTAAGGAACTATCATCTAATGGGAAATGTCACAAACTAAGCTAGTGCCTTTTCTTTGTAACCCTGAACCTGATGTGTTAATTACAGAACATCTACCCAGGAGACTTAAGCATGGCTCTCCTTAAGTCTTTATTTCAAGATATCCTGGCCATTGGAGGGAGAAAAGATGTTATCCCCACTTACAGCCTGAGCAGGTATCAACCATATTCCAAAACTTAAGGGTGTAGGCTAAAGAGTCCAGGGCCCTCCCCTGGTCTGGCCTCAGGTCATCCCTGCCAGACTTTGGCTCTACCTAAAAGTTCTGGAACTTCTCTGGACATGTGATTGTGGAATGTGCCTCTCTCCCAGCACTGAAGTGTGTGCTCAGCCAAACAGGACCAGTATGAGAGGGGATTCCAGGATGCTCCTGCTTAGCTAACACACACACACACACACACACACACACACACACACACACACACACACAGAGAGAGAGAGAGAGAGAGAGAGAGAGAGAGAGAGAGAGAGAGAGAGAGAGAGAGCCCTCTTCTTGGGTTTAAATTAAGAATAGTCATAGACAAGGCCCCTAGTATGGAGAAATCACCATTCACTCATTCGTTAAATAAGTTCACGAGGAACCAGAAAAGGGCAGCCATTTGTTCTTTGGTAGTTGGACTGGAGGAATGTTGACAAACTTTTCAACCAGAGGAGAGCACACACAGAATGCAATGAGATGAGACACCCCCCCCCATTTTTAAGTCAATAAAGAAAAGTCACCCTACTCAAAATAATGAGTATTTGGGGACCTGCTATCTCTCTTACTCACGTTTGTGTGAATACATGGCTTTTTTTCCAGGCTAGGTTCAGGGAAATCAAATGGCTTGCACAAAGTCACATAGCTACTAAACCCAGGCCCCTCATTCCCAGTCATCCCTTTCCCTTTGCTTTCCCAGTTAACACTAGGCCGTGTGCAGGGACCCAGATGGTTTCTTGCCTTTCCATCCGATCCTCCTCAGGTTAGGGAAGTACCAGTTTGTCCTGCACATGCCACACAAAGCTGAGTGCTTCCTCCCGGGCTAGGAGCTTTTTCACCCAATATCTTTCTTCGGGAAGAAGGATCTTGTGGACTCCCCAGGGAACAAAGCAGATCCAGGTCAAGGGCTGAGGGACTCCGGTGCACGGAGCCTGAGTGGGTAGTTTGGAGTGGAGAATTACAACTCCTTCAACCCGACCAGGAAAACAGAAGCAGCTTTCTGGGAAGTGCAGTCCCTGGTTCTGATACTGCAGCCACTGCCCCAAACTTTCTCTTGGTGCTCCCAACCATTTCCTCTCACACCTCTCTGGGGAAGCCAGGAAGGCAGCAGCTGGAAGCCTCGTTGTTCCACCAAGTTCTCCAGGGACCAGCTCTCCCCTATCAGGCACCAAGCAGACTTATCGCTCTGGTGGAGACCCTAGGTAAAATGCAGTAAGTTTTCCCAGTATCCTGCCTGGGGACAGCCAGCTAATGCTTGGAAAGAAAAAGAAAGAAAGAAAGAAAGAAAGAAAGAAAGAAAGAAAGAAAGAAAGAAAGAAAGAAAGAAAGAAAGAAAGAAAGAAAGGAAGGAAGGAAGGAAGGAAGGAAGGAAGGAAGGAAGGAAGGAAGGAAGGAAGGAGAAAGAAAGATGAATAGATAGATAGATCGATTGATCGATCGATCTGGGAGCCTACAAACCTACTGAGCAGGGAGGAGGTGTCAGGATGGAGTAGGTGATTGGAGTCTTCAGGTGGGTGTGTTGGTCATGCCAGAAGTCGCCCACCTGCTTATACAGCCTTTCACTGTGCTCTGAGTCCCCGCTCTCCACTAAGCTGCATAAAGCTGGGTATCCCCAGGGCGCACAGCGTCTAGGCCACCAGAATCACAATCGCGTTCAAGGATTCTTGGGAACCCTGGTCTCTTTTCTGTCGCCACCTTCCATCTTCCATTGAAGAGACTACCGAGGATTTTTTATTTTTTTTTAAAGACCCTATTGCCATTGGAACCTATCCTGGAAGTCCAACAGTCTCTCAGTCTCCTAGGATGTAAAGAGAGTAATTCGGGGATCTTTTCGTGGACCCCCTTCAGGTTTCTCCTCCCCGTACCCTGAGACTGGTAAGGGACCCATCCAGGAATTGATCTAGAAGCTGGTCTCTCCTTCAAGGATAGAAGCCACTGGGAGAACTGCCCTATCTGGGACCCACCTAAGAGTACCCTCTTCCCCAGAGAGCGATAAGGAGAAATGAGGGTGTACTTCACTCTAGCCAACAGCTGGAGCGAAGTCGGGCTCCCTCTCAGCCAGGCTGGTGTGATATGTGGCTTGGCTGTATTCCCCCCCCCCCCCCGCTCGAGAACCCTGCGTTGGAGACCCGGGCAGTCTCTCCTGCCTGCAGCCTCCCCGACGGCCCCCTCCTCCCCTTGACGCTGTCTTGGTGGGTATAGAGCTGACAACTAAGGGGCTCAGGGCAGCCAGGTCACGGTCCCGGGGCTGCGATGCGCAGACATGGTACACCCGGGGACTGCGCTCCCAGCTCCAGCCTTACTCGGGTCAGTACCCTAGGGACTCTTAGATCTCCGGTCCCCAACGCCATTCCACTTACCTCGGTAGCTGCTTCCTGGCTTATAGAAGTCAGGGTCGCCTTCCACGCGGAGGCTGAACTCCGTGTACCCCTCACGCCGTGTGCCCTGGGCGCGCAAGATGCGGCTACAGTAGCCCTCCGACTTGGCCACTTTGTCCAGGGTCTCATCTGAGAAAGCTAGTGCTGCGGCCAGGGGCAGCGCGAGGGCCAGCAGCGCCGGACCCCGGCTAAACCTCAGGGGCGCGGGAGACAGCCTCATTTTAGAGGGCCCCCCAACTTTATGCTGATGTTGCAGACCCCTGTCAGGACACTCCTGCTCCAAGTGACGGGAGCTGCAGAGGAGAAACCTGGAGGAGCCCGGGTGGCGCTGGCGGTGGGGAGACCGAGCCCGCCTCGCTTTGGCGGCTGCGGAGGGGCGCTGCTCTGAGCGGAGCCGAGCAGCAGAGCTGAGGGGCGGGCGGTGGCGAAGGAGCGCGAAGAGGGAGGGCTGATTTGCGCCCGGATCCCCCAGCGCAGTGCTGTTTTGTTTCTGAGCTGGCGATTAGCGGGCGCTCTGGTGTTTGTTTTGTGAAGCTGGATTCCCAGGGTCTGGTGGGAGAGAGCTGGGATACGCAGACACGTGCTGGCTCAATCTACCCTGCCACCAACGAGGCTGCCTCCTCAGCATCCAGCTATACCCTGGGTCCTGTGGACCACAGTGCTCTGAGGAGGGAAAGCCTGCCAACTAACTTTTGTTGCAAACCTACTCAGTGCCAAGCTGCGCTGCTGCAAGGTTTCCCCGCGGCGGCACCAGTCTACCACGAGCACTAGCGCCACACACTGTAATCATTTATTTATAGACAAGCAGATCGCCGCAGGCCACCTTCGCTGTCCTGGCCCGCCGCCTCCATTGCTCTTCCCAGGCCACCATGTAACATGTCACACTAGAGGACCAAGGAGCCCAGAGACTTAGGCTCTGGGAATAACTGGCACAGTGCCTAGGCCATACTTTTTAAGATTTTTTTTTTAAAATGTTTTCTTTTAAAACACCAGGGGGAAAAGTTACTATTGAAGAAAATGATTTGCTACATATTAGTTTATTCAGCAGTGTATCTAAGCAATCATAAACTGTGAGGTTTTAAGAAGGAAGGTGCTTACAAAAACAAGTGTCTATTGCTTAGGAGCCTGGCCGTTTTGAAAGGTTCAAAGAAGGGCCTGCGTTTTCTTGGCTTAGACGTTTAGTAGGTTCTTAGCCTCCGGAGACAGGTTTTTGGGAAAGGCCTTAAGCCGGAATTTTTCCCAAAGTCTCTCTGCCTCCACCTCATCACTTACCCATTGTGAGATTAGGTCAGACAACCTTTCCAAGTTGTTCCCTGCCCAGGAAGCATGGGGCAGGAGCATGCAGGGGCTATTAAACCAGAGCTGTATGTGCCGAAATTCGACGAAATCTCTCGTGTAGAATACTTTGCCTCAGGAGATACCCTACTTGAAGATACCTGAATCCCATTGCTGCACAGAAGCATCCCAAGCCCTCAGTGCTCTGAAAGGCTGCTTTATTCTCCTCTCCTTCCCAGGGAAACAAGCAGTTTCACCCACTTTCCAGACTAACCTTTTCTCTTTCTCTTGGATTACAAACAGCCCAATACAGCCATCAACACTGGAAATTCCATTCCTCACTCCTCCACTGATCCCTTAGTCTTGTGGTGTCTACCAGATGCTATCTTTCAGAAGTCACTGGAGAATAAGACTTGTGGAAGACATTGTGTACTTCTCAGCCTTAGGAGAAAGCATGAGAACTGGACCTCAGTCCCTGATCCAACTGACCAGCTCTCTCTTATGTGCACATGCAGATCTGGACTATATCCTGAGTAAGTCAGCTGACTTAGAGCTCTAGACTGACTCCATGTTTGGGCTCCCATTCCCCCAGCAAGCTTTGTTGTATGCACCTGAAACTAGGCTCTATGCCTAGCACTAGAAGACAGGACAAAAATTCATCCATCCATTCAACAGTCTACCTATCCATCATTCATTGAATACATCCATCTATCCAACCACCCGTCATCCATCGAATATAGCCTTCCATCTGTGGTAAGTGGATAAAGACCTCCACTTTCTACTTCACAAGTTCAATTAGCAATCATATCATGTCTTCCCTTCCAAATACCTTGGGTAGAAACTTGCTCCTCCATATCCATCCATCCTTCCATCCATCCATCCATCTATCATCCATCCATCCATCCATCAGTCATCCATCCATCATCTATTCATCCATCCAACCATCCATCCATCCAATCATCCATCCATCCATCCATCATTCATTCATCCATCCAACCATCAATCCATCCATCCATCCATCCATCCATCATCCATCTATCCAACCATTCATCTAACCATCCATCCATCCATCATCCCTTCATCTATCCATCCATCCATCCATCCATCTATCCATCCATCCAACCATCCATCCACCCATCTACCCATCCAACCATCCAGCCATCCATCTCTAGTGTTGAAAAGGCTCTCCAAAGGTTCAGCACTAGGTCACAAGGCAGACATGATGCTTCATTTGTGGATCTTATAGTCTCATGGTAAAAGCAAATATTAATTGCATAATACTATGAAAATCAAGCTAAGATAGTGATACATGCTACAGAGGTCAGAACATGCCAGACATTATCTCAGAGGATAGGAAATTACAGAGATGAATAAAATGCAGCTTTTGTCTTCCTGGAGAGGACTGACCAAATATGTACTCTTGAAAATCTTTAGGTTTTCATCAACATATTTAAATTTAAATTGGAGGTGGGAGGGCACAGAACAGGCGGGGATATGCTATTTTATTTCTTATTGGCTACTGACAAGAAAACCATGGGAGGTGATGAATTTATCCAACCTCTTGTCCCCATCCCTCATGGCCATTTTCGAGCCTATAAAAATTAATGTTAGTGTAATGTACTATGCTAGTGAAGGAGAGAGCTAGGCTTCAAAACCAACATTGCCAATACCAAAATGGGGTTCTTGCCATTGCCCAGCATCGGCCCCACTATCTGGGCTTTAGCAGCAGGTCCCAGCAAGTCTCCCAAGTTCCTATCCCAGGCCACCATCTAGGTTTTCCTAGCCCGGCATGGCTGTCACTTCACCCTCTCTCCATGCATGCAATCCATCACTCTGTCATCAGCCCCACACTCCAAGTTGCTCAGGTACAATCTGTCCAACTCCTGTCCCCTGCTCTGTTTTTCTCCTGCTCCAGATGTCATGTTCTCTCAGTCTCCTAACTGTCCTCCTGTCTGTCCTCATGGAACCCCAGGAGAGCTTTGTGGAAATGCAGATTTGAATGTAGACCCTGCGATTAAACCCCTCTGCCTTTCCCTTGCTTCTAGGCTCTTAGATTAAAGCTGGATCTTTCACATGGCCTCCCGGCCCCTTCCTGTTTTCTCTCTCTTCTGGGCTCCAGTCCCACTCTCCTCACTTTGGGGAGTTTCTTTCTTCTCTCTCCTCAGGGCCTGGAATCCCACAGCGTTCTTTAGTCTCTCCACATCCCTGTGAGAAGCCCTTCATGATTTTGTACAGTTAACCTTCCCCCAGCTCCTTCGTGGATCTTAGTACCTTTTCTTTTAATAGTCTTAAGAATTATTCTTACCTATTCACTTGTATGTTTAGTTTTAAAATTTTGTATTTGCTGAGTATCTTTCCTTATCATTAAATTCAAAACTCTGAATGTGGCTTCCCGTTGTGACCTTCCCCTACATCCAAGTGCTTGGCTCATAGGAGGGATCTATGAATTTCTATTCTATATATGAAAAATCTTCAGCAAATATGCTACAGTGTCTTCTAATTCAGCTCAAGTGTTTCAAGTAAGCCTTCAAGGTCATCTATCATCTGGCTCCACTGACCACTGGATATGAGAGGATGCCTCTGCTTAGACATTGTGATTTACATCTAAGAATCACAACGTGGTCACAAGAGTGGGGATCTTAATCACTTGATAGGTGCTTGCTTGGTAGAGGTGAAACTTCAGGTTTGATTGCCTGCATGGCAGGAAACGACAACAACAAAACCCAAACAGGTATCTTGGCATGTGTCAATAATGCAGGCACTCAGGAGGAAGAGCAGGAAGGTCAGAGTTCAAGGTCGCCATTCTCCTGTTGTCTAACCTGCTCCATGCACTGAGACCCTTTCGTCTCTCCTCTGGACTTCGTATTTTTTCTGCTAAGTCCACTCAATTGTCACGTATTGTTCCGTGTGTCTCTGTCTCATCTACTAGCAATGAACCTAGTTGATTTCTGTTTAATTTCCTGTTCAGATGTTTTGTTTTGGTGTAAAATACACTGGACTTCAAGAAATATCTTTTCAGTCTTGTAGCCTAAGGCAGAGCTGATGTTGGTTGCTAGGGTGTTGCTAGGGAAAGTCACTTAGCCAGGGCAGATAATTAACTTTATCAGTGTGTGTGTGGGTAGGTTGCTGAGGAGAAGAGCTGGGGCTCCACTTCTCCAAGAAAAAAATAATTCCTTTGATTGGTAAAAGCTAGATCAGCCACTAGGTGTTTTCTTTTCTCTTCTTTTCTTTCTTATTTCCTTTTTTCTTAAAAAGTGAAGGAAAAGGTAATTTTCTAGATTAGTGTTCTATGATTCTGATCCTTGAACCATCAGCATCAGATATTTGCTTCAGATGCAGAATTCAGAGCCTTATCTAAGATTTACCAAATACACACTTCGAACAAACTCATGCAATGTTTAAAGAACCGCCATCGAGGAGCAAGTCCCGGAAGTTACAGCACTCACCTGCATCACCATGGGGGAGCCGAGAGGTCCTGGAAAGCCAATCAAATGACCTCCCTAAACTGTTCAGAGAAAAACTAGCAGCAGCAAGGACTACATCGTGTCTACCTCCCAGGATTCTGAAAAACGAATCCAAAATGGAGAGAATACTTTCTAAATTTTATAACTAAGTCACAGAAAGAAACCAGTTATCATTGTTACTATTTATTTGTTAAAAAGACCCAAGTAATATTATTTCTTTGTGCCTTTAACTCAAAATTAAATCTGAAGTTGTATGTGAAGGGACTTCTAGAAAAAGCAAGCAGATAGACATTGAAGGTAAGTGAATTGTCCCAAGTAATCTATTACTGGTAATGTCTCAAAGCAAAGCTCAGAACTGGCAAAGCTCAGAAGCTGCCTTTGAGTGAGCTAGCTGGTTATGAGATGAACCAATAAACAATAATTACAAAATTTTCTGTTCTTTGTTTTTGAAGATTTATTCATTATTATATTTAAGTACACTGTAGCTGTCTTCAGATATCCCAGAAGAGGGCATCAGATCTTGTTATGGATGGTTGTGAGCCACCATGTGCTTGCTGGGATTTGAACTCAGGACCTTTGGAAGAGCAGTTAGTGCTTTTAACCACTGAGCCATCTCTCCAGCCCAAAGTTTTTGTTCTTAAAAAAGATATTATGAGCAAAGATTTCAATTGATGTAAAAGCTATTGCTTCGGGATACCTACTAGTCATTGACTACAGTCAGTATGATAGCATTACACTGTGAATTCTGACCCTGACTGTGTCTAGCCCACATTTTACCTAAGGGACGAACTTCTCCAGATATTTTCAGATTCTATTTAATCTTGCATTCTCTCTGCAATCCTCTGTTTTCCATTGCCAGGTCCAGACCAGTATTCTAGAATATTATTCAGAAGCCTCTCTTACTTTAAACCTCACAGCACTTAACTGATACTCCCTCAGCCTAGCTCCATCTTAAAGAATACAGGTGTGGTCCAGGTCACTGCCCCTGTAGCCAGAGAAGACTCAGCCACTGTCCTCTGGGTTGCTGTCCCTCCACACTTGTGTTACAGACTTGGACACTAGATAGTCTGAGCTGATGAGTCCATCAATGCTCTGTGTGGTCAACCCTGGCCTCTCTCTAATCTCCAGTCCTCTCCCCAGAAACACCCTTGGCTTCAAGCGTCTCAAGTTCCCAACAGTCCTCTGTCATTCTACTTCCCCACCTCCCCAGCGAGTGTTTGGCCCTTTCGTGTCACCGGAGGTTATGATACTGAGGTTCTTTCTGATTTGCCTGGCCCATCTTGCCAGTTGCTTCTCGACCCAGCCCAGATACCTTGCTTAAATATTTTAACTGTGTCTTCACCAACATTCTTGATTATCTCTCTCTTTTGATTTCTGTGCCTCTTGTCAAACTAACACCCAACCCAAGATCACAGGGGACCATCCCAGGCTTCTGTGCTCTGCTGCACACAATCTGATAACCCACCTGCTGCTCTGTGCACCTGAATGCTATCTTCACAACAGTTATTAAAGCCACTCCTAATCAGTTTCCTCTCTCACCTCAGTGCTTTATCTCTCTCCGTTCTGGTTCCTTCCATTTAGTCAAGCATTGCACGTGCTATTCTCATTCTTCTTGAGGTGACTTGCCCTCTTAGTTCACCCTCCAATTACAGGTCATTGGGCATGAACCTCCCCAGCCTCCTCATCTCGTCTCCTCTGCCTCCAGTTTTTGCTCTCTTCCTCCTCTGTAACATGGATTTAGCTGTTCTCTCTTTGACTTGTATTTCTGTTTCTTTCTGTCCATATCCTTGGGCTGTAGGAACAAGGTCATCCCTCCTGTCCTGGGAGGTGAACTGCATGTGATACCTGGTGGGAGACTGCACCTGTCACTGATTCTCTCCCTCCCTCCCTTCCTCCCTCCCTCCCTTCCTCCCTCTCCTCCTCCCTCTCTTCCTCCCTCCCTCCCTCCCTTCCTCCCTCCCTCCATAACAATACTTCCTACCTGCTTCCCTCAGTTTCTAGAATGAGCTCACATTGCTGTATTGAAACTGCTTCAACTGAGGTCATCTAAGGCCCTTTAAATTGCCATCAGAGTTGTCTGGATTAAAACAGACAAAAGCCCTATCAATTGCAAGGCAAAATGGAAGCTTACCCTGGAGTAGTTTGAGGGGAGTTCTAAGGTGTCCTAGTCTATAGCCTTTGCAGGATCCCCTCTTGTAATTTATGGGAACACCCTGCATCAGGGTGCTATATAGCCTGGTGTATCTGTTGTCAGCATCCAAAAGGGAACCTTTGCTATACAGTCACACACAGAACCAAGTTACAGAATTCATACACCTTCCTGAGTACCTGTGGCTGGTAATCTAGCAACCTGACTCAGGTTCAACCTTCTTGAAGTTCTGGAAATTTCATGACCTGGACCACATGACCATAGCACACTACTGCCACCCGGTGGCCATGATGTGAATGTGCAGCAGTCTTAAATAAGGGCTCAATCCTGAGCTTGCCTCCTTGGAGGTATCTTAGACTAGACTGTGCTTTGAGGATACTCACAGAGTTTCCTGCTGTCTTAAGAAAGAACAATGTGCTTACACGAAGTATGTACTTGGTGAATTTTGGGAACTTCAAGCTTTTCATTCCACAAACATATTAATTAACTAGAAGGCAAGGCTAAGAAAAATGAGCTCATTCTTGTCTTCAAAACGCTGCAGAGAAAAAGCAGATAATTAGCAAATTCATATTGCATATGGAGAGTCATATGTAATAAATATGTATTAATATGAGTTCAAAGGAGAATGGTCATTTCGGCCCAAATAAGAGTAGTATAGGGCATGTGCTCAGAACTTTCCTGAGAGAACATTGTCGGGAAGGGGAACGGATAGAGGGGGCAGGGTGCACAGGGACAGGGAAGAACAGACTGAGGGCTGCAGTCACAGCTAAGTTGGGAGAATGTTTGCCCCGTGTGCAAAAAGCCCCAGGCTCCAGCCTCAGCATCGTGCACACCCATCATTTCAGCACTTGGGAGCTGGAGGCAGGAGGATCAGAAGTTCAAGATCATTCTTGGGCACATGGCAAGTTTGAGGCCAGGCTGGGCTACATGAGACCTCATCCCCACACCCAGGAGTATATGGACAACACAAACTGGATACCACGGATTCTTAAAAAGAAGTTCATGGAGCTGTGGAAGCAGGGGGGTGGGAAGAGTTAGAGGAGGAGTAGACAGTTAGGGGACTGTGAGGATGACCATTGGCCAGGAAGAAAGGAAGGGATGAATGGAGGGTTCTTTAGGCAGTGAGTTGCGGGAGGAGAGGATGTAGTCCCTAAAGGTTGAGGAGTCACTATGGGATGGTGCTGAGTCCTCCCTGAGCCACTGGGGGTAGGGGTGTGAGAGGTGGAACTAGCTGGGATAATGAAATAAACAGGGAAGCCACAGGCATGTGGAAATGCACAGTGGGTTGAGATAATATATCACATTATATATTTTCCCCTTGGGCCAGCATCACACAGTGTCGCTTAAATTGGCCTGGAAAAATTGCTATGTAGCACAGAAATGGCCTTGAATTCACTATAAAACCTCCTGCCTCTGCCTGCTCTGTGCTGAGATTACAGGCATGGAGATGTCACACCAATGGAGCCTTTCCAAAGTACTCTCCATGGTAGACTGTCGATCAGTGTGGTTTCCAGCTCAGGAGATGGGGTAAAAGCTGGAGCAGGAACCTGGGAGCTAACGAGGCACCGTGCCCCACACAGCCTTTAACTCTCAGAACTCAACTCTCCTCTACTGCAGATGCTTCTCAGCTGTGTGCTCTGATATCAGACGAACTTGCCAAACACAGGATAAGGAGAAAGTGACAGCCATGTGTTCCCTACCAGGCTCACCCGGTGACACCTGGATACCCTAGTGATCACAAATGGTATCCCAGGGTCAGCCAAAGATGGCACATACTAGACTCTGTATCCTGGACAGTAGCTGGAGACCTCCTGAGGCTTGTACTGAGAGCTCTCATCCGAGCTTCTAGCCTGGTGTGGAGGAAGACTGAGAAATGACAGCGGAGGAGAAATGATCCTTTTGGCTTAACCATGAGGATGAGTCTGAACAGAGGAAGGAGTCATAGTTGAACTGGAAATGAGGAAGAGAGATATGGTGGTTTGAATATGCTCAGCCCAGGGAGCGACACTATTTGGAGGTGTGGCCTTGTCGGAGGAAGTGTGGGTTTAAGACCCTCATCCTAGCTCCCTGGAAGCCAGTCTTCTAGCAGCTTTCAGATGCAGAGGTAGAATTCTCAGCTCCTCCTGCAACATGCCTGCCTGGATGCTGCCATGCTGTTGCCTTGACAATAATGGACTGAACCTCTGAACCTGTAAGCCAGCCCCAGTTAAATGTCCTTATAAGAGTTGCCTTGGTCATGGCGTCTGTTCACAGCAGTAAAACCCCAACTAAGACAAGGGAAGAACGGGCAGAGAGTGGATTTGATGTGCAAAGAGTATGTAGGAGTTACTGAGAAGGCAGGGGGTGGGGGGTGCTCCTGCCTTCCTGTTCGCATGCTGCCATAAAAGGGCCCCCCTTTACCTTCTAATTAACTATAGCTTAACTTTTACTTCTCTAGAAGTCAAGAAGTATAATTGCTGAAGTGTCAGGGTTGCCAGCTGGATTGGGTTTAAATATGCTGTCATCTACTGCTTCAAATCTAAGATCAAAGGGCTAAGATGGTGGGGGGAGGCCGGGGGTTGGGAGGGGAGAGGGTTCAGACACACTTCAACCTCCAAACTTACGTCTCTCAGAAATCCTAGCCAAGGCTGGAGGTTGGAGCTTTAAGAGGGAGTAGGAATAGAGCACGGCTACTCACTCAGCAGACGGTGTTGACATGAACAGTGCTAGGCCTTTAATGGGAATCTGAGAGATAGTGAGGTGTGCCTTCGGTCCTCAAAGGGCAGTACCGTAGCTGACAGCTCATGTCATGCCTCGGATGGGCCGGGCACAGCTCTAAAGGCTTCTCACACAGTAGTTCATTGCATCCCCATGGTAACCCATGTGTTATCAATCTACCGATAAGGTAATGATAACACCGAACCTAGAATCCAAGCCACTCCAGGTGCAGAGCTGACAGACGAGGATTTCAAACTCCTCAACATCAGCCCAGCTACCTGAGTTATGTAAGACCATCTCTCAAAAGTAACAGAAACTTGACCTGGGCCAGCAAGATGGCTCAGGTGGGTAAAGGTGCCTCCCACCAAGCCTGGGGATCTGAGTTCTAATCCTGGGATCTACATGGTGGTGGTGGTGGGGGGGAAGATTACATTGCTATGTTCCAAAGACAACTTCTTGGACCCTGACCCTCTTGTTAGAGGTTTGAAAAACATACCTCTGTAGTAAGCCTGCTGATAGGACTACATACCAAGAAGGCAGATTTATATACTGTAAGAAGCCATGTATGTGTGTGAGGGCAGGGGGTTGGGGAGTGCGCAAACAGGTCAGCTGACTTGTTTGCCCAAAGTAATACTCTATTTGAGGGCCAGTGTAGAGCCTGAAGAGGCTCTTCAGTTCCGATTAATGACCAAGGCCTCCATGTTTCACCTGGTATCCCCAACACTTGGAGAAAACTTTTCAGGTGGCTGTGATCGAAAGGTTTTAGCGAGATGGATTGGATGGACGGGTATAATTAGGGAAGAGAAGAGGGGTGTTGGGAAGACAACTTAGTAGGTAAGTACTTAGCAGAAAGCTGAGAACCTCACATCAAATATTAACATATTTAAAACATGGGCATGGTAACCCAGTGCTGTGGGGAGGGGGACAGACACTAAGGGTCACTGCCTGCAAGTTTACCTCAATGCTCAGTGGGAAGGGAAGAGGTATAAAGAATAATGGAGCACAGAATATGTGTGCACATGTGTACATACACATATGCATGCATGCATGCATGCATGCACACGCACTCACACACACACACTCTGGAAGAAACAAAAAAGTCATTGTAAGCAGTAAAGACTGTCTCAGAAGCCAGAGGTCCCTCTCCTCAGCAGGTTGCAAAAATAAGTTGTGTGGACAGGAATCACTGGGAGCAGTTACAAAAGGGTCAACGTGACATGACTCTGTGGTACTGGGGCATCTCTGGAGTTTTCAGTGTGAAATGTGATTTAGTTCTCAACTCTGTGCATTTTAATGCAGTGGTACAGGAGCCAAGATTCGGGTACATCCATTCCCCAGGCACCATTAACTCATTAAACCCACGCTTCACTCTTCTCTCTGTTGCTGCTTTCTGCTTAACAGAGTCTGGCATCTCGGATGGATGCTGACCTTTTAGAGAGATTCTTATGCAGATTGTCCCCTTGAAAACACTGCTCAAATGCCACCTCTCTGAAGACTCAGCTGACTGCCCCATGCAGAACTGTCACTCCTGTGTGCATGAGGCTCCTTGTTCATAACTCATAGCACTTGACACATGGGAGTAACACACACACACACACACACACACACACACACACACACAGAGAGCCCCTAAAAAAGAAATGTTTACTTTATGCCACTAGTACCTTGCACAGTAAGAGAGATGCAGATAGGAATCTTCCAAATAAACAAGCATCAATGATGAATGGCTATCACCATATTCTATGAAATGGACATGCTTTTACAACGCTTCATCTTGTGTATGAATTCTCACTAGAAAACTGAGTAGGGCTGGGGAGACGACACAGTGGTCAAGCACATTTGGTGCTTGACCCAGTTTGTTTTACTTTGCTGTGACAAACACCAGGGAGTCTATGGGGATAACTCTAGCTGAGACTCCTAGCAGTGGAGGATATGGGGCCTGAAGTGGTCATCTCCTGTAGCTAGGCAGGACTCCCGGTGGAGGGATAAGGATACCAACCCACCCACAAAACCTTCTACCCAAAACTTGTCCAGCCTACAAGGAGTGCAGGGACAAAGATGGGGCAGAGACTGAGGGAATGGCCAAGCAATGACTGGCCCAACTTGAGACCCATCCCATGGGCAATGTCCAATCCCTGACACTGTTAATGATATTCTGTGATGCTTTTAGACAGGAGCCTAGTATAACAATCTTCTGAGAGGCTCTACCCAGCATCTGAGCATCAGAGGTGCAGAGACCCACAGCCAAATATTAGTTGGAGTTTGAGGGGTCTTGTGGAAAAGTGGGAAAGACTGAGGGATCTGGAGGGAAGAGGGACTCAACAAGAAGACCAACAGAATCAACTAACCTGGACCCTTGGGGGCTCCCAGAGACTGAACCACCAACCAAAGAGCATACACTGGACCTAGGCCCTGCACTTATGTAGCAGATGTGCAGTTTGGTCTTCATGTGGGACCCCTGACAAGTGAAGTGAAGGCTGTCACTGACTCTGTTGCCTGTGTGTGAATCTTGTTCCCCTAAATGAACTGTCTCAATGCAAGAAGATGAACCTAGCCCTGTAGTTATTTGATGTGTCAGGGAGGGAAGGATAACAATTACTAATATTATAATAATAATTTAAATTATAAATATTAATTAAATATGATAATTATTTTATTATGATGTGATAGCAATAGTGGCTACTTGTGGAACTCACACTATTCATTGGTCATGTTTTGACAGTCATCACCATGAGTTATGAATCTACCTCACTGAACTGTCACCTGGGACACAGCTTCCTGTCTTATCCTTAAGAACATCACGAATGACTTTGTCAAGTGCCATGCTGATTGATAAACCTGTTTACTATTTCTACCATACTTGTCACATTCTACCAGAGCAGTAATATTTTCAGTAACGTAAAGGGGGATCGTCTGTTTGGAGGCGTCTGCAACTTTCTTTTCCTCCTATTTGAGACAGGGTCTCATTTTGAAGCTCTGGTTGTCCTAGAACTCTCTATGTAGAACAAGATGACCAAAATTCATAGAAATCAACCTGCCTCTTCTTCCTGAGTGGTAGGATTGAAGTCCTGAGTCTCCAGGTTCCCTCTCTCTCTCTCTCTCTCTCTCTCTCTCTCTCTCTCTTTCACATACACACACACGCACACACTTTTTATGACTTCTTTTTCAGGAAGTCTGTTGTGGGAGAAACCTCTACTTGTGAACCCAGTACTTAATAGCTCTTGACTTGTTCCAGACTTTGTTGGATGTTATGTGTGATCATAGTTATGACCAATCTGGCATAAGGACTTTCTTAAAATTGAAACAAATCATACAATATATTCTGATCATGATCATATTCTTTCTCATTCCCCAGCTCCCCTTAGTCTGTCTCTGTCTCTCTCTGTCTCTCTCTGTCTGTCTGTCTGTCTGTCTGTCTCTCTCTCTCTCTCTCTCTCTCTCTCTCTCTCTCTCTCTCTCTCTCTCTCAGACAGACAAAAACCATAATGCACCCAAAGAAAACAGCATAAAACAAAAGCATACACACAAAACTGGAGTCTATTTTGTGTGTGCCAACTGCTCCCAGGAATATGGCCTGTCCTGGAGTGTGGTTCATATGCCCAGTCACTACATTGGAGATGCACTATGAATGCTATGCAGTAGCGGTGAGGCATCTAGTCGGGCGCCAGCTTGGTTTCTCCATCCTTGATGTCATAATACGCGGTATCTTCAGCGGCAGGTCTTACCATCGGGTGGTGGAGGCGGATGTTTGTTAGAGCTTTAACAACAGCACCTCAAACGGGGAATAGAGAGCCAGGGGAAATGGTTCTGTTTATAAAGTACTTGCTTTGCGAGCCTGAGGACCTGAGTCCAATTCCCAAAACATATGCAGAAGCTGGGTATGTGGTATGCGCTTGTAATCCCAGTGCTGTGGAATTAGAATACACTTGTACACACAGACACACACAGACACACAGACACACAGACACACATACACACAGACACACATACACACAGACAAACACACACAGACACACACACATAGACACACAGACATAGACACACACACACAGACACACACACACACAGGGGAATGGAGACCAGAGGTAGCTGACACAAGCAAACTGCTCATGAATTTTCTTTTCCTTTCTTATGCCGACCCTCCTGAGGTTAAGTGACAAGAGAAAGGCCAAGAAGAGTCTCTCAGTCCTGACATCCTTGAGTAACGAGGTCAATGCTTGCCTAAAGACTGCTTGTACCATGAGAAAGCATCTAAGCTGGTTCACTGATTGGAGGTTTCGATTACTAGTAGGCAAATGTGATACAGTTGTCCTAGAATTCTGGCCAGTATCAACCCAACAGCTTTGTAATTTGAAGACTCCACCTTTCTCCATGACATGAATGGATACATTTGATGATATGATGTTCTGATTCACAGAATCACCAAACTCTACTGTTGATGGGCCAGTGGTCTTACCAAAAACATATATTCACGCCCAGGAAGGAAATATATTCAGTGTAGGGGATACAGACTTACACCTAGACATCTCTTCCCCCTTCTTCCTTGTAATTCTCAATAATAGCCACAGGCTTCTCTAGAATATGGGTCAGTAGAAGACTAGTTCTGTTTCTTGTCACCTGCTATCCCTCCTTCCACTACAGCTGCAAACCCCGGGCTCTGCACACGCCATGCTTCCAGACAGTAGGAAAATGTTCTGCTGATGTTGACAATTCTTGCACATCTCTGCTGGTCTCCAGTTGTCCTTACTCGATTTCTAATATATATTTGCAGATCAAATAAATGTATCTAAGATATGAACAAACTAATGAATTCACTCAACTGTGAGAATTCACCTGGGACTTCTGGTTGCTTAGAGAGTGCAGGCACTGAGCTGCGCTCTTTCTGCCGTGTGTACAGGCTAGGCTGACTGTTCTTCACTGTGTTGTATAACAACCGGGGAGCCTGAGTAGAACCTGGAAAACCATCTTCTAGAGAATGGGGTGCCTTACTTGATGGTCTCTTTCTTAGGTCAACCAGGTAGCCATCGTCTTTGCCAGGCTAAATCCAAATTCCTTCTCAATATTTCTCTAGGAGCTGAGGATGTTCCCATCCAACCCAGTCTTGACTCAGCTAAAAGCTCACGGGATGATCTATCAGGCATTCTCTGTATCTCATTTCAGAAGGGATTTCAGGCAAGGCTCACTGTAGTGTGAAACAGGAAAGACCAGCAAACTTTTCCAGATAAGAGTGTCGTAGGCTCTGAAGGTTATGTGGCTACAGTGGTCACAGTGGCCTTAGCCTTGCCCTTGAAATGTCAAAGCAGATATGAGTATTACATAAGCAAGTGAATGTGGCTGCCTTCTAGGGAAACTTTATCAACGAACATTGAAATTTGAATTAATATAATTGTCTTCTGTTTTGTTTTTTTTCACAACCACTTAAAAGTTTAAAGGAAAACTATTCTTGGATTCTGAGGTGGAAGGGGGAGGTACAACTTTCTGACCCCTGACATATAGATGTGGGCTCAAACATGAGTTCCTTTCTGTAAATCTACATACACCCCAAAGCTGTGGCTATTGGGAGGGGTAATAGAAAGCTGTCAGGACGTCACATTATTTTATCTCAGAAGCTGTCTCTTCCCAGTCTCATCACTTGTTCAGCTTTGACTTCTCTAAGTCCAGCCAGCTACTCTTCCATACCAAGGGTTGGCACAGACAAACCAAGTCAATTCGATAGAATGGGTCATGTGAGACAGAATAAGAGTGTGTCACAGGCTGTTACTGAGACTGCTAGCTAGACAATGACTTAAAGTAGTAAGGTTAAGATGGAGGTGACATGGAGTTTAGAAACATCCACATGAAGAATAGCACAGGAATTGGACAGAAAGAAAAACAAAGAAAACCAAATATTAGTAGGTAACATTAAGACCTGAATACTACTGGTAAATTTTAGTATCTGCTGTGTTTATTAGTTTGGTTGTCACTGGCAACAAGTGCAGGACATCTGCCCATCTTGCCTGTTGGTCTAGCCTGTACCCAGGGCAGTAGCATATGCACAGCAGACATCCAGTTAATATGTGTTAACAAACAAGAAATTGGTGTCTCATTGAGCAAATGGGCTCTTGGTTTAGTTAACCCAGTGGCTTATTGATATCATCAAGGACTCAGGTTCAGTCCATTTTTTGGTGGACTGGTCCTCTCTTCACATCTGTCTCCTGTGGCTATGGCTTCTACAGTTCTGGTCATTCTAACCAGAGAGCAAAGAAACTGTCTCAGAGGCCTTGGGTGAACATCTCCTCAGTTCTACTGGTCAGAAGCAGCATCACACACGTTCTAAATTAACATTGGTGAGGGGACTTGGACTGCTACAGTTAGGTTAGATTTGGGTTCTGACTTGATACAATTGTGTGCCCCATCCTTTCCCTACCTCAGAGGACATTGCAATGTCTTAAGACACACTTTATATTATCACAGTTGATGAATAGGGATGCTGATGGCATCTAGTAGGAAGAGGACAGGAACCACATACAATACACAGAATGGTGTATCCCACAGGGATAAAATATCTAATCCCAAATACTAACAGCACCAAGGTTAAAAAGCCCTGGTTTAGCCCAATCAGAGAAAAGGTCCCTGGGAGCAGAGGTGGGAACCACACAGCCAAGAAGGGCATCCATACCTGTGAGAAAGTGGGAGTGCTGTGCAGCAGGAGAACATGCAAAAGATGGAAGCGAGGGACGAATTCTGGGCAAGTGGTATCCTGCATCCTTTCTAAAAGGACGGGCTGGATTTTTCTGGTTTAGAAGAGGAGTCTTGAGAAATATATTTTTTTCTCTTTAGAAATGTCAAACTAAGAGTTCCTGCCTTCTGTAAACAAAATAAAGACTTCTTGTCCCTCGGGAAGAAATGAAAATTATAACCTGCTGGCTATTCACCAGGCAATAACTACTCATGTGAAAAGGTTGACGGAAGTCGGATGGTTCTGGATTGCCTGCTGTGAGTGCTGGTACCAGGAGAGCCTCGGATGTGCAGAGATCATGGCAGACCCTTCTGTGTGTTGCTCTGTGCAGGCATTGCACCTACCCATGCTCTATCTGCTCTGTAGATGAGGGAGTATGCCTCAGGCCATCCACTTGTGAGGGAGAGATATAGGATTCTCTACCATACTTTTCCTGGTGTGTAGATATGTGTGAGTACATGTTAGTGTGTGCGTATGCATATGTGTTCACATGTATATGGAAGGCAGAGGTTGACATTGGGGGTCTTCCTCAACTTTTTTCTTCCTTATTTTCTGAGATATGGTTTCACACTGACCATCAATATGACCGCATCTTCACGGTCCAGCTAGACTGGCTGCCTATGAAGCCACGGGATCTGCCTTTCTTCATCTTCCCAGCGTTAGGATTACAAGCTCCTGCTACTGCGCCCAGCTTTTTAAAATATGGGTTCTGGGGCTTGAACTCAGGTCCTCATATTTATGTAACAAGCACTTTACTGACTGAATCATCTCCCCAGACTCTCTCTACCTTTCTGAGTTTTGGTAGGGCAAAGATCCAGCATTTTCTAAGGGGCGGGGGGGGGGACACTGGTAGACTCTGGTGTTGACTGGAGGACTCTGGGTGTCTTGTCTAACTCCAGCATTTTCCAAAAGATGTAGGCTGGGTCAGACCTTCAGTAGAAAAGAACTCTTGGTAGAGACCAGCCCTTCCTATGACTTGCAAGGCCTTTGGCAACCTCCCAGTCTGAAACTCCACAACTTAAATTCTTTTTCTAGAGACCTTTGTTCCACTTCCCTCCATAGCCCAGAGCGGGCTTTTCTGTCACTCTGTTTTCAGAGACTGATGGGAACAAACAGAACAATCAGGTGCAATGGAAAATAAAGGCATTATTTGAGATATTATTTGAGGTATTATTCCTGGAAGAAGGTATTAAGTCACCAGAGGGAGTCTACCCACTGATGTTAAAAATTAGCCCTGGGAAGCCCATTTTATTGTCTAGAATTAGAATGCAGCCCAAGTCTACTGGCATGTGCTGAGGGAGAAGGCAGCAGGCTCAGGTGTCCAAACAGCCTTTGCTTCTCATACCCCTGAGCAAGGTGTGATTGTCAGCTCTTAGCCGGGGTATCATAGAGGTCCCCATGCTCCCCCTTTGCTCCCTCTAACTCTTCTTTTTGCTTTGGAACAAAAGCAAAAAGTCTATGGAAAGTAGGCTGTAGGTATGTGACAGGGTCTTACAGAGACCCAGAAAAAATTGAGGACTTCCCTATCAAACATTCTAGATCCCATCAAAGATTTGTCTATAGGCTTGTGGCAAGTGTTACCAGGCACTGCAAGAATTCAGGACACATTATATGATAGATCTGGACTCCAAGGAAAACCAAGTGCTTTTAGCACAGCTATTTTAGCCTGAGGCAATGTGAGATCTCAAAATCTCATTCTGTAGGGTCAATGTAGGAAATCAAGAAGAATAGGAGATCCTATGCAGCAATGTGGGGCTCATTGGCTAATTCCTTTGTGGTAAGCCATTTGTATTATACAAAAGCACATCTTTTACTAAAGTATTTTCCTTTTATGATCCTATATTGATTATTTTTGCTAAACAACTAAATACAGTATTTTAACTATTCATTATTTTAACTAATGATTGTTTCAACTGTAGGTTTTAAGGGGTAGCATATAAGGTTGGGTTCAGCTGGGCCATTCATATGTTAGTCTTTCCAGGACCTATGTAGGTGGTCAAGTTTATACAGCAACTTTCTGTGATCAGATGACTTGGTCATGATTTGGTTATGGTCATGATGGGCTAGGCATGGATTTCTGGAAGGGCAGCCTAGGCACATAGCAGATGGGTTCTGAAAGCTGCAGGATAGAAGGCAAGTACCATGTGCAGCTCAAGTTCAGGCTGCCTCCTCCTCACTGGTGCCCCACTGACCCACAGCAGCAGCATGGAGACAGAGATGGAGGAGATGAGGCGAGGGTGGCTATAATGAAAACATATGTCACTGGGGTTGCTCCTGCCACAATCTATCACCAGTCCTTTATTCCTGGAAACCTAGCCTGTCTCATCCATGAGTCTTCCCGAAGTAGACTCATGAATCACTGCTTATACACCTGTGATGATCAATCTTGATTGTCAGCTTGAGTGGATTTATAATCATCACAGAAACTTGTCTCTGCGTGTGAGGATAAGGGTGTCTCCAGAAATGTTTAACCAAGCGGGGGGAACCCACCCTGAACATGAAGGGAACTGCCCAGTAGGATAGGATTGTGGCTTGACTAAAAAGTAGAAAGTGAGCCAAGTACCAGCATTCATCTCTCTCTGTTTCCTAGCTGTGGATGCCACATGATCAGTCCCCCCAAGCTCCTGCCACTTTGCTGTTCCCACCGTGATATAGATCCCTTTTCACCCTATTAGCCAAAAATAAACCCTTCTTCCCTTGCATGGTTCCTGTCAGGTATTTTTGCCATAGCAAGAAAAACAAAGTAATAAATACTACATTTTGGCAAAAGCTCAGTCTGGCAGAACTAAGTCTGACATCCACCAAGAGTGCCCGCCCTGTCTTCCTGGATGGTAGACACGGAAAGTTTTAATCACATCTGGCTCAAGTCTTAATTTTAAGTCCCATGATTGGGGAGGTGTTATTTACTCTGGATTGTCATTGTTCCACGATGGCACCTGTAAGGATGCTGGGTCTCCTCAGTGAGGTACCACACAGGCCCCTTGGAGTGTGAACTTCTCTCAGCTCCCTTTTCAATCCCTGTGAAATGCACTCAGTCATTTTACTATTTGTGTTCAACACTGGGCTGTTGCAATCTCTGGTGTGAAGCAGGTTAAGAGCCTCCCCACACACTGTGCTGCCATTTTGGTTCCACTCGGAAGACAGAGCCAAGTCTCCCATGCTCTTAGCTTCTCCTGGTCCTTCTGAAGAACCCTCCGGAATGAGCTCAGCCCTGTATAAGCACAAACAGCGCCCCCTTCCTGGGAGACACAGCTGCAACCTTCCCTCTGACTGCCCTCCACCACTGCACAGAGGTAAGCCAAGATTACATCTGGCTTTCTCCCAATTTATTTAAACCCACAGTCCTTTCTATCTATACACTGTGTTTATGTTTCAGACTAGTCTTCCATTTGGTTCCTGTTACCATGAGGTCCAGAATCCATCAGCCCTTTCTCCACCAAGCAGGCTTTTGGAACCTCTGCTCCCGAGATCCTAAGATGCCCTCATTGGGTTGAGTGAAGATATTTACTCAGAAGAACATGCTGAAACTGGGGAGTGAGATTCATTTTCTTGGGTAGCAGTCAGTTATTTAAAAAAAGAAAACAGAACTTTAGTTATAGGGTCCTTCTGGGCCATAGTGGGGTCCATTTAAGGTGTGGTTCTAGACTTTGTGCTTGGGTCCTTAGCCAAGCACATAGGATTTTTGGCTGCAGTCATTTTCTCCCAGCTGTAGCCTGTGGTGACTTGCTTCTGCAAAGCCTCCCAGGAAAGGAGGGGTTAGTCTTTCCTTTAAGGTTTTCCTTCACATCAGACTTACCCAAGATCATCTCCTATATGATGAGCTCCAATCAATTCATTCAGGGGCGAATCACAGCTACAAAGAACCCTTCCCTTTTTATTTCACCAGGGAAAAACACGGTCACATTCCCAAGACCTACCTCAGTTGGGGACTAGTGTAAAGATTACAAGGGACCTTCCTGATGGGGAACAGGAATCTTGGGGGACTGCCCTTGAAGTTGCCTACTACATACAGTAATGCTTCCTCTGGGCCAGCCACTATGCCAGGGACTTTGTAAACACAGTGTCACTATGAAGGTGACCAAGTGAACTCTACCACTTTGTGAAGTCATTATCACTAACAGCAACAGCTATCTGTCTCCTGCTTTAATTTCTGTGATATTCTGTTTTATGCTGTGATACAAGAAAGGGGTGTTTGTTGTTGTTGTTGTTGTTTGGTTTGGTTTCCAAAAGAACAGAGGAGTTTTGCTATACCAAGAAGACGTCAAGCCCTGACACAGGTCTATAAGCCCTTTTTCGTTCCTGGACATTCATTGCAGAGATGGGGCTAAGGGTTTTGGCTAATGACTGAGAGGCAAAGGAAGTGCCTACTGAACATGCGGGGGACGCTAGATTAGATTTTTTATGGAATTCTGCTTTTATAGTTACAGCGTTCCCCCAAAGCAGCATTATCCTAGTTTTGAAGATGAGGAATCTGGGGCTAAGAAAGTTTACATGTCTCTGATGCCACAGAGCCAGGAAATGGTATAAGTGGCTCTTGAACCAAGACTGTCACGGCAAACAAAATACTTCCTGCAATGTGTGTGGGCGGGCTGCGGTGTGTTCGAATGGCGCGGAGTAATGAGCTTCAGTGCACCCATGCATTCCTCTCCCACGGAATGACAATTCAACCCAAGCAGCTCTAGAAGTTTTAGGGTGATCCAGGGGCTTCCCTGATATTCCGCATCCAGAAACAGAGTCAGCACCGCGTGAGCAGAAGACTCTGACTTGGGGAAAAATCAGCCTCATTACTGCTTAGCTACGGGAATTGCAACCACACCCTTCACAGTGTGGACCTCTGGACCCTGTCTTCTCACAGTCTCAGCAACACCAGACCCTCCTACAGAGCAGCCCTCGCCTTTAAGAGACACTGACAACATGACACTGCCATTCAGCACTTTTCTCTCTGAGAGAATGTCCTGACGGCTTTACTACCGTGGCTTCTTTATGGGGTCAGGAAAGAGTGAGGAACAGGAGAAAATCACCAACAGGCATCAGGAAAGCCTGAGAATGTATTGCTCTGCTTGCCGTGACCTCCTTCCCCACTCCCTCCCTGCCCAGTCAAAGCTAATAGGACTTGGATTTAAAAGGGTGCTCTCTAAGGCCCGGAGGGAGGGCATCAGCAATGGATTTGACCTGATCCAAGGGGACTTAGGCAGAAGGCCATGACTATGCATTTATTTGCTCAGGGCCTCCAGGCTGCTGGGAAGGGAATGGGATCCGAATTCAATCACTGAGCAAGTACTGCGCCTGTGCCTGTTTCCCTACGAAGTGGTACTCAGAAAGGAGGAGGGCTGTTAAGGAAAGCCTGCATCCCCTTGGGCAGGAGGAATAGACTATTCAGGTCACTAAGAGGAGATGGGGGGGAATGTGAATCACAGTAACAACGCTAGCCCTTCAACCATCGACAGGGTAAGTAGGTAACTGCTACTAAGGAAGCTAGAGATTCCCGCCCATTTTGAGAAGGGATGGTCATTCTCTTAGTTCTTCTGACTCTGGCTGTATCTGGATCCCCTCTGGAGACATAGTACCCTGGATACTATGGTAAAGAAGAGAGCCCCACCTCAGACCTGGTATCCCAGCTAGCCCCAGGGTAGAGAAATCAGATTTGGAAAAGTAAATAGTAAGGTACAACCTCTTCTAAGTGGACTGCCTATGGGAAGAGAGTAATCTCCCTCACGGTGTTACATAAATTCTCAAGCAGCACCGAGGCTGTGTGGAGACTGAGTGAACAGCCTCCCTGGGATGGCCCCCTTTCAGCCATTATCACCATGTGAACAGTCCCTGCCCAAGGGCTGTTCATACTTGTATTGGGCATTGGAAATGGGGCCACCTCCCTGTGCACTGCAGATTTCTTCACGAAAAATAAATTGTGTGTAAGTTAGCACCATTTCTACTTCAATTCGCACTTCATTGCTTATTATTAGTGAGGTTAAATGCCAGTTTTCCAAATTTGTGTACCCTTTTCCTCTCAAATCCCTGTAGGGGTGGACCTATAACTGCACCAATAAACTGAGCAGTGCTTTAGAGATACTAATAATAAGAAAGAGGAAAAAAAAAACAAACAAAAGGAAAAACTAGAGTAAGAGATGGAACAAAATATAGTCTGGGGCCCAGGCTCTCTTCCCCTGTAGAACAAGAGTCTAGAGTCAGAGACACAGTTCAGAAGTTAAGAGCCCTTTCTGCTCTTTGCAGAGAGCCCCAGTTGGGTTCCCAGCACCCACATAGTAGCTTGCAGCTGTCAAATGCAATTATAACATCCTTGTAGTTGCTTCCATTTGTAGAGTCCAAGCACTAGCCTAGGCAGTGTCTGTAGGTAACGTTATATTAGAAAGGTATGGAAGGAGGGAATGCAAAAGACTATCTAAAATAGGTGCTGTGTGCAGGCAAGTCCTAAACAGCATCAAACACTCAGAGGTCATGCCCCCAGGCAGAAGCTGAGGCAGTAATGGCTGTAACAGCAATTAATATCTAGTGACTGTTATTATGCCAGATCATGTGCTAAACACATACATACATAATACATACACAATACATACATACACATATATTTATACACATATACACACATATATACATGCAACTACACATTGGCACACATACACACACATTTACACAGACACACACACACACACACACACACACACACACAGACACACATCTCTTTTAAATCCTTACAAACTTTTATGTGTAGATGACACACCCGATAGGAAAGACAATGACATTTAGGTAAGAGAACATGCTTGTTCTAGGCAACCTCCCTGTGAAGGAGAGAATTAAGGTTTAGACTCAGTGCCCTCCAGCTATTAGGACACAGCAGCTTTCACTGGCTGCTTATTAATCCGCTGCATTTTAGAAACTATTATAATATTCTGTTCCATCTCTAGTTTTCCCATTCACCTCATATTGTTTATATTGGCCGTGTCTGTATCTGTATTCCTTTCTAAGCTGAAATTCTGGGGCTAACTCTTGCCGATTTTTCCATAATACATTTGTGTATTCTTAACAGTCACTAGATGAAATACATCAATTTCTGTAGTGACTACGGAAGGTACTCTAGCCATCCTAAGCATGGTAAACATGGCTCTGGTGGGACTTGCCCTTCTCCCCCATTCCCTCTGCCTTGCTTAAAGAAAAAGAAAAGAAGAAGGAAAAGAAAGGAAAATAAAACATTAGATTACATCCCTGAAGCCGGCCACCAAGGTCTAGTCTCTTATCTGACCACTTCCTCCTCCTGAGGCTGAAACCAAAGTCCAGCTCTCAAAGTACTGAAGTCCAGCAATCAAAAGCCCCCTTTGGCTCACCTAATTACCATGCCCAATTAAAACTAAATACTTCATCCTAACACAGGGTTTCCTCTTGTACCTTTATAAAGTGCCATTTTTTATATGCCAAGTCTGTCTCCCCTCTATCCAGAGACAGTCCTTTGTCCCACTCCCCTCTGGGACAAATACCCTTCCCAGCTCTCTTGCCCCTTCTCTCCCCTCTCCTTTGTTCCCTTCCCCTTCCCCCCCCCCCACTCCTCTATCTCCTGTCTTTGTCCCTTATTCCTGCCCTTGTCTCTCTGGGGCAAATAAATCTCCCTTGTTCTGAAAACTTGGTCTTAGGGGTCCTAAGTCAATACTTTTTCTTTCAGCTATTATAAATATTCCCAGCACCACCACTTGTGAGGAACACATGTGCTCCTCCTAGCATATTGTATCACCCCAGGCCCTAGTTGAACGTCCATACTACTTCTAGCATATTACCACACCCCATCCCCTTGTTGAATGTTCATGCTGTACTAATTCTCTGTAGAGCCCAGGCCCTAGGATCTCTATGCAACATGTTCTGCTTCCATCTTGACCCCACAACCACTGTCAGCAGCAACCGTTGGACCAGCAGCAATGCCTGTTGGCTCAGCATCCCCATCCCATTGTTTCTCCATGGACTCTGAGGCGCCCTCCAGAAGTCCCACCTGCTCTGTGCTTCCTCTGAACCTCTAGCGCTTCTGGAGCTGAGGGAAGGAGGTGGTCCTAATGGTGCCATAGTGTCTTCCTCTCTTAGGAACACAAGACACAGCCTGGACCACATGCCCAGTGTCTGTGGCCAGAGCTGCAAAGCTGACTCTGAGGATAGTCAAGTTAAGATACCTCTCCCATGGCTCTTACTTCTATATCAATGATACCTCCCTCCCCCTCCACTGAAGACCACATTCACTCTGACCCTATTTCTATTGATTGCTGCTGTGTTCAGACACAGTGATTACATAACCTTCCCACCTTAATGTGGACTCTATCTCAGCAACTATTCCTGGGCACCAGTTTTGTGTGTGGCCCTGGGACAGTAGTGATTCAAGCACCCCAGTCTTTGATCCCAGAGTTGTCGCCATCCATCTGGTCCATATTTAAATCAGCTCAAGTTCACTGTGGTGATAATCTTCCTCTTATACATAATTATACTTTACATACGGGTTTTTATTTTTAGAAAATCCACCAGAGAGCCCTACCATCTGTGTGGATTACCTCTTTCGGTACTTAGCATGGTACCGTGGGCCTGAAGGCAATTAATATAAGCTCTCTGGTGCTACTCACATTCCCAGGCACTTCCCTTCAGTCATCCTAGTTAGCGTCTTAATGTGATAATAGGTTGATTGATTTTTATGTGAGTCTTAATCACCCATTAGATGTTCAACCTGAAATTCAATTTTGGCTTCCTCAACCAAGTGACCTTGGCCAGGTTGCACTTCCTCTCTGAACCCCGGTCTCCTCACCTGTTTAAGCAGGTTAATAAAAGGCTTAATGTGATGATTAAATTAAACAGAAGCCCAGGGTAAAAGGTTGTGTATACTCATAAAATTCTACTTAGTCATTTTTTTTTCTTTCAGCATGTATTATAGTCTGGATTCTGTGCCAGACTTTGGAAATATCAGGAGACTAACATGTGGTCTCTGTCCCCCTTAAAACTGAAAACAGGTGGGTAGAAACACATGCATGTGCTTGCAATGCATTTAGGTCTCTAGGAATTCTTTGGGGAGCAAAGGAATAAATATTTATTAAATTTGACAATCGAGTTGGAGAAATCCTTAAGGAGAGACACTGTGGTGTATCTGTATGCACGTCTGCATACTTTGGACTTGGCCTTCATGGACTGGTTCCCTAGATGTCTGGCTTTCCTGAGCAGGAAGCCAATCAGACTCCTCTTCCCTCTGGAGCAACCATGCCCCCAAGAACAGCTAAGAATGCTGATGACCACTTAACGTATTCTGAAACCATCCACCAAATCTGGACCTGGATAAATATGCAAAGAACCATTCCCTATTGACCCTTCCCCTGAATGCTTTTCCCAGGCCTTCTGTCTCCTGCTGCCCAGTAACTCGTTGCCGTGGGAGACAAGTGTACTTAGTGTGATAAGTCACATTGCACCCTGGGCCTCTCCAGTCTCCTGTCAGGTTGATCTTGATGCTATGCCAAAGCCCCAATGTTCCGAGGTCAGGATGCCTTTATGTTTAAATGCATCACACATCTCTGAGACCTTTCTTTAAATAAACCTATTGCCATTCTCCTTGTGGGAGTCCACAGAGGTATGGATCTTGCCTAGCTGAAACCAATAAGGGTATCTAGATTATTCCTTTCCTGTCAATCCCATCTCTTGAGTGTCAGGGTCCAAACCTATCCAATGACAAGCCCAGGGGCGCTTTCTTAATGAGATAAAAGATGTTTATAGAGTACAAATCACCTCCCTGCACGAGGCTTCTTAGCAGCACTGGAGGTGGAAGGAGTTGAAATCAGAAGCCAGCTCTTAATGTCATTGACTGGAATTCGGGTTAAAGGAGGCGAAGAGACTCTAGCGTTTCTGAAGCGTAGTCTAGATTCGCTTTCCCCTTTCAGACACAAAAAGCAAAATTTGGCAGCTTTAAAATATATCACATGCCCTTGTGATGGTTTGTTTACAGAGTTTATTTATGATAATGGTGGTTAATATTTACTGAACACCAAACGTGACTTCTATTTATTTTATTTGATTCATCTAGAAGTCCTGTGAAGAGGTACTTGGATTAACTTCTCTTCGCAGATTAGGCAGATGAGGTGTAGGAAGCAATGCTTCATTTGCCCAGGGTCACATGGTTAAGCGGAGGCAGTGTTAAAACCCAGAATGCTTGACTACAGATGACATACTCAACAGTGTGTCACCCTGTTGATAGAGAAGCAGGCTGCCTGTGACAGAGTGTGGGGGTTCTCTGCCAGTTGCCAGCTACCTGCATGACCTTGAACAGATTACCTAAGCTCCCTGTAAGATGAGCAAAATCAGTGTCTTCCTGAAAGAGCAGTAGTTCAAGTTAAACAGCATACAAAAACACTTAGTGTGGCGCTCTGCAGAGAGGGTCCAGAACATGTTTAAATCTCTCTGGGTTAGGAATAATACCTTAGGCCTCTTAGAATCTTTCCTCTCAATATGTTTTACAGTACAAAGTATGCAAGTCATCCATTGTATCCATGAAGCTACAGGTGGTACTGAACCTACATATACTGTATAATTCCTATACATATAAGCTACGAGAAAGTTCATTTTATAAAATTAGCATCATGAGAGGTTAACATCAATAATGATAAAACAGAAAAATTATACCGTGATGAAAGTTATGTATCTTTAAATAACTCTCTCCTTCTTCCTCTTTCTCCTGATCTATGTTTTACGTGGAGGAAATGGTAAGTTGGGCTGAGGAGTAAAGTGCTTGCCATAAAAGTGTAAGGGCTTAGCTTCTGCCCCAGCAGCCATGTAAAGAAAGCTGGACTTGGTGGCACACACCTGTAGTCACAGTAGTTGGGAGAAGGAGACTGGCAGATCCTTTGGACTTGTTAACTAGCCAGCCTGGTTTACTCATGGAGAGATCTTGTCTCCAAACCAAGATGAGAGACCCTCTCTCCAACCAAGATGATTGCTCTTGAGGAAGAACAACAGTCGAGACTGACCTCTTGCCTACAGTCATGCACACACACACACACACACACACACACACACGAGTATACACACACATGCAGGCATGCACATGTGCACACACGCACACACACAAACATGCACATATGCACATATGCATGTGTGCACATCATTCTAGACTGTTCTCTTTCAACTCAGTTGCCTCTAGAGCATTTCTATTTCATTTTGCTCTTGTCTGGCTTCATTGGGTAAACTGGTCAACCCCATACAGAAATGTCAGGTGGAAGAGTAAGCCCAATCTTTCTCAAACTCAAATGCAGATCCTGAAGCTAGAAATAAAAGCTACAAGAGTTTACAGTTATTAATCATTCACAAGTCATCTCCTTCCCATAGCTTTGTCCAGGAATAAACAGAGCCCAGTGTTCCAGTCCCTTCACTAAATCCTTGGTTTCAACAATGATTTCCAAAGGCTTGAGCAATCACTACTGAAAGAGAAGAGTCAGGATTCTGATTAAGTTGCCCCAGTTGGGAAAGATCTAGACTCTTGCCCAAAGGTTTCCAAGACTGATAGGCATTTAAAAATGAAAACGGCTCCGAGTCTGCTTGGGATTCATGAGCGGAGCTCCGGAGGTATGTAATTATGACTGAAACAGAAATATAATTCTATCATCTGGGAATGATGTTTTCTGCTCCACTTTCTACCAGCACAGCTATATATAGACATACTCAGAAGGGAGATTCCTTGGGTAGAAGGCAAGTGAGAAAAATCATGCTTTTCCTTCTTCTGATAACTGATAGTACTATTCAAACCCAAATTCACTTATCTAATGGTGTTGAAAAATTCACAGCTATTACATGGTTTCGCTAGGTGATGAAATTTTTTTTTTAATTTTCATTTTTTAGGAAAGATTTACTGTATTATTTTTTCATTTCTCTCTCTCTCTCTCTCTCTCTCTCTCTCTCTCTCTCTCTCTCTCTCTCTGTGTGTGTGTGTGTGAGTGTGTGTGTGTGTGTGTGTGCCATGTGTGTTTACAGGGACTCTTAGAAGCCGGAAGAGGGTGTCAGATTCCCTGGCACTGTAGCTACATGTGTTTGAGAGATGTGTGCTAGGAATCAAACTGGGGTCCTCTGCAAGAGCTGTATACGCTTTTAACCACTGACTGACACACACACACTCTCTCTCTCTCCTCTCTGTCTGTCTGTCTGTCTGTCTGTCTGTCTGCCTGTCTATCTGTCTGTCTGTCTGTCTCTCTCAGTTATTTCTAATTCTTTCCTTTTGCTTCTGGTTTTGTCACATAGTCTTATACTACACAACCCGTGTAGGGCCGGAACTCTACATCGCCTATCTTGGCTCCAAGCTTTTGAGCCTGTTACCTTGGCCTTCTCGGTGTTGGGATTGAATGTGCGCCACCACTCTTGGCCTAGGATGAGATTTTCTTTTTTTAAGTCTAATCTGCAGCTTATATGGGAAGCTGCAGTCATCCTATTTTTCCTATTATAATCATTATGATGTTTATAGTTTACAGACAAAAGAAATAAGGAATAGAAAAAGTAAGCAAGGTCCCCAGGATTGCACACCTGGTATAAAGGATGCTGAATTAAACTCTGTCTGACTCAAGAACTCTTTTCTCAGCATGATCCTATTCTGTCTCACCAGAGGATTGACAGATGTCAATCTCAGTCCAGATTCTTTCATATCAAAAGCTGAGCACATTAGAACATCATTACACACATTATCATATCACCTATTTAATAAGTACCACTTTCTTTACTGTTCTTAACTAGGACTCGTGTGCTGGTACCCTCTCTAGGCAGGGCAGCATCCTTAACCAGCCATATGCCCCAGGGACTTTGCACATGTCTTCTGCCTGGCATCCTCTGTTCCCCCATCTTCCATGCTACTTACTGCCACCTACTCGCTCAACCTTAAAATATCATTTCCCAATGAAGTTTCTCTTGAATACTTCCCCTCACCCCTCTTTTATGCATTCTCTTATCCTCCTACACAGTTTCTTCCGTAGCAACCTACAAGTTTGCAATTAAATGTGTAATTAGTTAGTTATTAAGTGGCAGGCTCCCCTGCTAGGTTATGGGTTCCATGAGGACTGGGTTCATGTCTGTGTTGCTTACTATTAGCTGAGAGCCTGTCAGTGTTAACCTAGTTATGTTTGAACCACAAATGAACCACTAAGAAGGAGATACCATCCAGGCCTTTGTGTGGGCTTGCTGTGGGATTGTTATGCACAAGCATGTATGGATGGGGGAGGAGGAGGGGTTTAGAAGTAGAGAAAGCTGACCAGAGAAGGTTCTTACCAAGTCCTTGACCCCAGAGCTGGCCCTAAGGGGAAAGCTAACATTTCAGATAAAGACCCAAAGGGCAGAGCACTGAGCCAGGCCAGCCAAGTCTGCCGAGCCAGTTGCCATTTTACGGATCGAGAAAATAAAATAAGCAAACAGTAAAACAGTCTAAGTTGCTATTTTTCTTTCATCCAAGAGCTCTTAACACAGAGACTGTCCTTTGAGGCCCAAAGACAAATGGAATTGCTTAGCCTGAAGACGGTTGCTTTCACGGACCGATGGAAACCATAAAAGCCAAGACACAAAATGTTACTTGTGCATTTGACCCAGATACCATTCTTTACTGGGAAGAACAGGGAAGAGCAGTGGCTTTCTGAGAACGGTGCTTTATCATCTCCCTTGTCTCTGCCTTGTATTGTCCCTCCTCTCAACGAGAACAGTGAGGCGGCACAATTTCCCAGCTTAGTCAGAGTCTCTTAAAAACCAGTCCTTCATTTTTTTTAAGCTCAAAATCAATAGAAGAAATCACACAAAGATCAATACTTTCAACTCCATAAAAATTAAAAAGTACTCTGTGTCAAAATTCCACACAACCTAAATTAAAGGCAGACAATAAATAGAGAAAAATACTCACTACAGTGGAATTCAATTTGGTTCAGTTCAACACATGTCTATTGTGTGCTCCCGGGTAACGAGAATGGTTAAGTGTTGTCGGGTGTGTGGGGAGCTGCCATCCACAGGGTTAGGGGACAAGGAGACTGACCTTCCCAGTGCTGCTGCCAGTGACGGGGCTGTGCAGGATGCAGAAGCACCCCAGAAGAAAGACAAGAAAGTGTACTTGAGGCTGTGGTAGAGCTTGAATCTGCACTGTGCCTCACAATCTCACATTTTGAGTGATTATGTCCCAACCAGTGGTATTATTTAGAAATCACACTGAATCCTTAGGGCCAGGCAGAAGTGAGTCACTGGGGCTGGACTTTGAAGGTTATAGCCCAACTCTTGTTCTCAAGGGTTCATTCTGTTTCCTGGTTCATCATGATGTGAACAGCCTTCCAAGCTTCAATATACAGGAATCCTTCAAAAGTATCACCCAACGTACTTTCTCTGTGTGCTCTTTGCTTTCTGTCAACTTGGTACAAGGTGGGGTCATCTCAGAAGAGGGAACCTCAACTGAGCAAATGCCTCCATCAGACTGACTTGTGGGCAAATCCATGGGCTTTTTTCTTGATTGATGATTGATGTGCAAGGCCCCAGCCCTCTTTGAGTGGCACTATCTTGGGCAGGTAGTCCTGGGAGTAGCTAAATATGAGTCCTAAGAGAAAGCCAATAATCATTGCTTCCCCAAGGCCTCTGCTTCAGTTCCTGTGGGGAAAAAAAAAGGAGCGGGGGGGGGGGGCAGCAGTTGCAGGCCCTGCATAGAACTCAGACAGAGCCTGCATAGGGGGATAGGGGAACACTGGCAGGCCCGCGCACCGGGGTAGAGACGGCTGGTGCCCGAGTACCTGTAGAAGGCGGTGCCGTTCTGGCATGGGCCTCCCTGGTACCGGTTGAAGAAGCTTGGCTGAGAGGAGGCTGGGTCCTTCCCTGGTGGCTGGAAACGCTGAGACCTGCTTCATGCGCTTACGCGGCGGGTTTTGATAAGAAGAGACAGTTCATAGTTTCAATGTTTTATTATAAAAAGTAGGAAGAGAAAAGGAGATAGAGAAGTAAAGAGAGAAAGAGAAGATAAAGGGATGGCCACGACCACGTGGAAAGAGGGGAAAGAAAGGAGAGACAGAAGGGGGAGGGACAAGAGAGGGCGGAGAGAGATAAGAGGCCAGAGAGAGCTAGGAGGGGCAAGAAACCTTCTTTAACTGTAGGCTGGGTTACCTGGCAACGGGTAACCGAGGGCCGGGGAAAGTCTGACTGTAGCCAGGTGATTGTAGGAGTGGAGTCCAGCCAGAATGCTAGGGGCCTGGGACATGGTCATATGTGACTGATGCCACAGGAGTATGGAGTTGAGGAGTCAGCAGTCTCGGAGCATAGCTCACAGGTTCCGTCCCTTGTAGAATGTTCTACTGGGTCTCTGGAGTGGCCTTGTTCAACGAGGCTACAGACTGCCTCACACCACGGTCCCACAAGTTCCTGTCTTCAGGTGCTTGCCTTGACTTCCTGCCCTGACTTTTTCTCCATGATGGACTGTGAGCTTTGAGATTAAATTAACACTTTCCTCCCCAAGTTGCTTTTGATCTTAATATTTACCACAACAATAGAAAGCCAGCAAAGAGGTCGCTTTACCCATTTCCTCTCAGCACTTTGCAATACAAAAGCATTTCATGCTGTTAGCTTGGAGTTCAGAAAAAGCTCCCTGAAGATATGCCTTTGTACTGATAAAAGCTGAGTAGGCATTATCCAAGGCCACAAGAGGAGGGAACTCAAAATCATCACTGAAACAGATAAAGATGGGGACATAAATGCTGTGTGCGTGGGTTAATGGGGATGACGGAGTTCTAGGGCATGCAACACTGGGAGTGCTGGAGACGAGACTGCTCACCTAAACAGGACTAATTCCTAGGACGTTTCACTCTGTCCTGCAGCGAATGGGCAGCCTTCAGAGGCTCCATGAGGACTTCCGCTGCAGAGTTTTGAGGCATGTCTTGTCAATACCTTGTGAGGCCCAGGCCCATTGCTCAGTGTTTTTCTACTGGTGCTTAGGGCTTTGAAGTGATTTTCAGTCTTGATTTACTCCTTCAGTTGAATCACAGCCTCACGTATATGAGTCAGTATGTTCTAGAACAAGCAAGTGTGCTGTGTTTGCATAGTGTGAGGATTATTTCCCACAGGTACAGGGAAGTGTGCCTGGTACCAATTCTTGTAAGTGCAAGGGAGAAGATTATACTGGGGTCAGTACAGAAATTGACTCAAGATGTTCTTACTTCCATACCTAGCATTGAGCACATCGCTTAGCCCCTTCATAGCATTCTTGACCAGAGGAATTAGAATTTTAAAATGCATTTGGGAAAAGGGATTATTGTTATTTCAGGATCACCTAATACACAGAATGAACAGCTTCCAGGGTAGCTATGGACAGATGTCAAGGTTGCCTACAGTGATGGGGAAAGATAATGTTCTTACAAGAGCATTGAAGAAGGACAACCTAAAGGGACAGAGAAGAATTCTGACCCCCAAATGCAATGAGCAAATATTGGTCCATTACTTTTTTCTGTTACTGTAACAAAATACCCCCGGCTTTACTTTGTTTGAAGGTACAGTCCACTATAGTGAGGGGCATGGTGTCAGGACCATGAGGCAGCTACTCTCACTGCATCCACGTCAGGAAGCAGAGAGAGATGAAAGCTCCAGCTCAGCTTGGTTTATCTTTTTCAATTCAGTCTGAGACTTTGGCCCAGGGGATCTTACTGCTCACATTCATGACAGGAAAGTCTTTGTGTTAACTACTTCATAGACATACCTTGAGGTGTGTCTTCCAGGTGATTCCAAATCCAGTCAAGTTGACAATCATGATTACCTATCACTCTTGGTAAAGCACTATGGAACCCTCTGGGAAGACAAAGCATCTAAGAAATAGAAGTGAACAGAGCTCTGCCCCATTAGATATTCCCTAAATCAGTAATAATAGTCAACAGACTCCTTCCAGAATACACCTGTGACTCTGCCAACAAGGGGCCTCTGGCTGGGGCCTTTAGATAGTTTCTGGGCTGGTGACAACTCCTGGAAAGTCAAAACTACCAAACATATGATTGGAGGATGGACTCACACTTCCAACCTCAGGAAGCAGAGGAGAGGCCCCAGAGTGCTTCACAACAGCTCCCAATGGAGGTTCAGGGCCTCTACTCTGTTCAGTGCAGAGGTATGGAAGCTCAGTGTCCAACCCTCCAACCTTGTCCTGAGTATCTCTTCCATTTGGCTCTTCTAAAGTGTATCCTTCATGTGATATAGACACAAAGGTTCCCCACCTTTCTAATGTTGCAACCCTTTAATATAACAGTTCCTATGTTGTGGTGACCCCATCCATAAAATTATTTTGTTGCTACTTCCTAACTGTAATTTCCCTACTATTATGAATTGTAATATAAATATTTGATATGCAAGATATCTCTGATACGCAACCCCCAAAAGGGTTGTGACCCACAGGTTAAGAACCGCTGCTTTATAGAAATCCAACAACAAGAACAGAGCTCTCCTGAGTCAAGTGAGTTCTTCTAGTGAATTAGCATAAAGTCTGATTCAGAGTTGGTGGGTAAGAAGTACATGTAGCGACTGGAAAGATGGTTCAGAGGTTAAGAGCACATGTTGCTCTTGTGGGGGATATGGGTTCAATTCCTAGCACCCACATATGGCTCACAGACATCTGTAACTCCAGTTCCAACAGGAACACTGTCTTCTCACCTCCACAGGCACCAGGCACACATATGGTGCACAGATAAACATGCAAGCAAAACACTCATAAACATAACATGAAATAAATCTTTTTTAAAAGATTAGGTAGATGGTAGAGATCCAGGACTTGTGTCTGGTGTCTAGAACAGTCTTACAGGATGGAGCCCTCACTGGAGGGGCCAACACTAACTCTAGATCATTATTGTATGAGTTGGCTTGAGAGGCTGGATGCCCTGTTCAGTTGGTGCTGCAGACGCAAAGCATTGCTGATGTAGGAAGAGACAGTACACAATAGGAGAACAGAGCTACTTCTTGTGATTCTCTTAGGACAGCTGAGGGCTCTTTCTGATTTACTATTAAATTACGTTCTTGCCTTTTTGACATAAACTTTAGATCCACCAACGAGGAGCTCTGTAGATAGGTGTTTAGAGTTAAAGGTTTTAATGGTAAAGGGGGAACGTGGTCTTTGCCCGCTGACCTCCTCACTGAGGACACGGTGGAGCTGTGACATCACAGGTGCACAGCAGAGAGGCAAGGGAAGGAGCACTGTGCATGTGGCACACAATGACACCAAGAACAGACTCTGCCCCTTCCTTCAAATATGCTCCAGGAAGGTGACCTTGAGAAAAGCAAATTGACATTTGGCCTGGTTTTATGTATCAGTGGGAAAAGTGCACCATATGGAAACCAGAGAGAGGTCTTTCTGTTAAAAAAAAGTTATTCTAATCCTCTCCATATTTTATGCAGGGAAAAGAGCTAAATTAAAATGAGTAAGAATAGCCTACAAGATCCTTAATTGATAAGGAAAGAGGAGCTCATTTAGTTAGTGGCTGTCTTGAATAATATCTACTGGAAGGGGTGGAATCTAAAGATGCCTGCGGATCAAGACAGAAAGAACCCGAGAAATAAGGCAGCAGTCAAGAAGAATTCCATAAATTAAATCATAGTTTGAAAGGATGAAGTCATGTTAACACTCATTACCATATTTTAATTTCATGGTGATTAAAATTATAATGTAGCATGTATTGCCACTTAATTGATCTGCCAACACCAAGTATTTGCAAGTTTCTTTTTGTTCTCTGAAGTCATAAACTATCTATTCTCTGCTGCATAATTTCAGGGGTAATTTTAAACCATAAATATTTCTCTTTATTAAAATTCTCAGGAATTAGAACCTAGATCGCTATTTATTTATATCTGCTTTGGCGAGGGGCCAGGAAATTCATTTTCTTACATTTTGAATTCTACAAAATTAAAGTGCTAAAGAACATTATCTATTAATCTTCATGCTGCCTCTCGTGACAGTTTTACGGTTTAATCGAAATGTTTGAGGTCTCTGGGGGAACAAGTTAAACTCTGTCCCTTGAAGACTGGGCACTTTTCTTTGATTAGAAGCTTCTTATTAAAGATGTGGAGCCATGCTTCCTGCCCAGCCACGGGCAGCCTTACAAGGATGGCCTGCCCCGGGTTGACACCAGTCCCATGGGCTTTCAGTTCACTGTTCCCCTCCACACTCACTTCCGCAGATAGACACTGTCCCTCTGCCGTCCTTAAGATGGCCCATCTTGGAGCTGACCCTTTGGAATGCAGACCAACCTCCGGCTCTCATCAGGTGCCTAAGAGCCCAGCCACCCCAGCTCTGATGGAGTAAATAGGACACATATGTCACTTGGAACCTCACGAGTCTCTTCAGATAAGAATTAATTTGGCAAATTGCAAAACCTTCCAGGGACAATACCTTCCCTAATGACTCCTGACTCCTCTGACATCCCATTGCCCTGATTAATGGTCATTCAAATTGGCCACCTGGCATAGCTCACTGTCAAAATAATAGAAGGATATGGTTTCAGAAGGCTCTTTCTTTTGAGTAGTGCAACACCCCAGCTCTGTCTCTGCATTTGTTTCCCTTCCCCCTTCCCCACATGACAGTTAGAAGCATAGATAGTACCTGAATCCTAACATGTTAGTGGTCCCCACTCTGCACTTGCATTTCAGGCTTTAAATTAAATACATGCTACAACTAGCTCCTCAGACTTTCTCAGAGCTGTTGAATGAAGGATGGCCAGGTACCTTAAGTGAACGACCTGCAGATAGTTGATTTTAGAGCCTTTTTTATGCACTACCTAGAGGTTGGGGGATGAGGGGAAGTAGGAGGCAAAGAAACTGCTTATTTTAAAAACATTATTGCAAATTATGAGCAAAGAAATCGAATTTCTATGCTAAGCACCCCTGTGGATTTGATCATTCCCTCGAAAAGTTTTGAATCTGGCTCTTGTGTAACTTACCATTGAACACACATGAAGCTCACACACCAGAGCATACCACAGACATTCGGCAATGTCTAAGAGCAGTTGACTGCAGGGAACAGGGACACAGTGACAATGGCAGTCTTAAGAGCTTACTAGCTGCAGACAAGGGTTGATGCTCACATCCCTCGGTGGGAGGGGAAGCCAGAGAGCCAGTGTCAAGCAGTTAGGGGCTTCATAGTCCCCCAGTTCCTCCTCTGTGGGCCACTGTGGACTCCACTGAGTTCCTGAGCAGGGTTCAAACTCATGCAGCACCTGAATGGCTCCAGTCTCTCAGATGAACTAGCCTGGCCTCTGAATACAATCTGAGACACAAAGAGAATGGAACCAATTACTTCCCAGCAAACCCCTCAAGACAGGGATGGTGCCATAATGGGTAATTATTCACCCAGTCTCTGATCTCTGAGTGCCTAGGTTCAAATTCCAGCCTTATCACACCAACCGAAGCTCTGTAAATCTGGGCTGGCTACCATTCTCTTCATGACCAACTTCCTCATCAGCAGAATCGAAACAGGAGATTCTCTCTGGTTCAATACTAAGTTTGGACAAGATGAAGAGGTGGAGGGAGAATGAAAGGAGGCTAGTGACTTCCTGAGTAGGTCATTGGAAGCCCAGACATCTCCACACATTCTCAGGTCTTCAGACAACCTGAGGGATCTTCTCTGGGTCTCTCTACCTCCATTTCCACAATTCTTTCCAACTTTCCCAGTGCCTGTTCTTAGTCGTGAGGGCATTATGACATCATATAGCCTCTTCCATTAGGAGGCCCAATCATTTCGGGTTCAAATCCTTACACTTGACTTAGACACAGGCAGTTCTCATTACACCCTCCCACCCCGCCCCCGCCTTTTCTCAATGGCATTGTTTCTTAATTGTCCCCCATATGCACAGTTTTTCATCTCTAGTTCATTTTCCTGTCCCAACCCCTGCTCTCTGTCAGACACAAGTCCACCAGCCATTTAAGGTCAAAGTGAAATCTCTACCTCAAGTTCAAGGGCAGGTTTCAAGGCTGTTGGTTGCTCCCTTCCTCTGTTCAGATGTGCCTCTGAGGTAGCGCTGCATCTACGTACACACACCATGGTACATCGAACCTTAGCCATATGCAAGGCAGGACCTCAGATCCCGCTCAATGCATCTCCAGGGTAGGGGTGCACACAATGCCTGGCGAATGACTCCCATCAATAAAGCGCTAACAACACATGGGTCGTTTGCACGGATTATGTTCTACCCACTCCGGTCAAAACTTGCTCGTGTTTAGACACACAGAAGAAAGTATGAAATATGGTTGCCATGGAAACAAACTTGGAAAGCGGTTTTTCTTTTCTCCTATGTGTAAATGTACGGGTCCTATCTTGTGGCTAAGCCATACACAATGGCATTGAAAGTGTGGCACTATTCCTGAGGTGCTCTGTGGCAGTTGGCATGGCAGATGATGGAACATGACCCCTGAACAATTCTACCATATAATTTTCCTCCCTCTGATGCACAGTCGCAGGGTTAAATATTATTTCCAGCATGTTCTACAGTGAAATTATTGCATTTCACTGGACTTCTGTCTACAGATTTAAAATGTTCTAAAATTACATGGCATAACAATTTCCATGAGAAACAACTACTTATCTATTATTTTTTTCCACATTTCTTTCAAACGCCTCTTTTCTGTTCCTGCATCTGGAATCAAGCACATGGGAAGCCTATCTTGAGAATCAATAGAAATCCCTTTGCCTTTCTTCCTGTGACTCCCATAAGAACAAAAAAGTAATAGCAAAAGCTTCATGTTTTATGTCATTCTGTGTGACTTCTTGTGGAGTGAGCTTTAACCGCCTTTTCGCCTAACTGGCTCTTCCTGGGAAAAAACGTGGGAACTGACAGACATAAAATGCCAAAGTTTTCATGTACTAAAAATCCCCCTACCCTGTCTGACCTCTAGGCTTCTAAAACCTGATTTTTATCATGTTGATGACTTCCTTGGATCTTCATTTAATGCAAAACTATGCCCAAATATCCTTGCCTCAAAAAACATGAAAATAGGGCACAGCGTTCTTTTTTAGCCTGTGTGGCATATCTCAGAAGGCTTCTTAGGGCAGCACTTGGCCTTGCTTCACATGCATATCCTTCATATGACGAATGTGACCTCCATGTTTTTGGTGTGCAAGGATCCCAAATGTCACACAAATGGGTCGTCTAAGGCTCAGAGCAAGGGGCTATGTAGGAAGCAGAAAAGGTAAAGTTCACCTTAGAAGTTTGTTAAAGGGGCTCAGAGGTTAAGAGCACTGACTGTTCTTCCAGAAGTACTGAGTTCAATTCCCAGCAACCACATGGTGGCTCACAACCATTTGCAATGTGGTCTGATGCCCTCTTCTGGTGTGTCTCAAGAGAGCAATTGTGTACTCATATACATAAAATAAATAAATCTTGCCAGGCAGTGGTGACACATACCTTTAATCCCAGTATTTGGGAGGCAGAGCCAGGCGGATTTCTAAGTTTGAGGCCAGCCTGGTCTACAGAGTGAGTTCCAGGACAGCCAGGGCTACACAGAGAAACCCTGTCTTGAAAAACCAAAAAAAAAAAAAAAAAAAAAAAGAAGTTTGTTAAAGGATATAGGTATAATGTAGAATACCTTAAACTTCTGGCTCATTTGCATACTCTGCACTAGCCCTGTGGGGTGTGTGTATATGCACATGTGTATGCACGCAAAAGAGAGGAAGAGAGAGAGAGAGAGAGAGAGAGAGAGTTAGTTGCAGGTCTATCTACTGTACATTTGTCTTCCTGAACTTGCCACAGTCACTTGGAACTCAACTTATGCAAAAATAAACTCACCCTTGACCTTTCCTTATCAGCTTCCTCCCCAGTGCCTGAGCCAGAATCTTGGACAGCTCAGGTTGCTGTCTCACACTTACTCACACTCAGTCCCCATCAGCCAGTAAACCTTGTTGCTTGTATCTCCATAGGTAGCTGGGACCCACGTGTCTTTCTCCAGCTCCCCCATCACTTCATAAAGGCCTCTAGTCTCAGTCATCTGGGCTGCCTTTCCTGAAGCCAGAGTTTTCCACCGTATGCCTTCTGTGATAATTAATGTTGATCGTCATCTTCACAGAATACAAAATCAGCCAGAGAATGACCCTTGACCAAGTCTCTGAAGGAGTTTGGATTAGGTTCACTGAAGTGGGAAGAGTCACCCTAAGCATGGGTGTACCATCCCAAGTATTGGGGTCCTAGGCTAAATGAAAGTGAGCCGCATTCTGTATGTCTGTTCACTGACTGTGGCTTCAATGTGACCACCCACCTCCTTCCTGCTATCATGTCTTCCCTACCATAATAGAATGTATCCCCAAACTGTGAATTTGTCAGGTCCTTTGTCACACCAACAAAAAAACTATCTACGCTTTCTCTCCTTGAAACCATTTTGTGATCCTTCCATTTCCATCTGGACAATTTCCAAGTAGCCTCCACCCATTTGATCCCCTCTCGGCTACCTCCAGTCTTTCTCTGAACATTTCCTCTCGGATCTTGCACTCCATCTATGCTGAGCCTGTCACAGTTTCCTACATGCCCTGTTTCTCATGCCTGCGGGTCTTTGCGCAGGATTTGTCAAAAACAAGCCTAAGGGCTATTGAACCACAGATAAAACAACCCTGGGTCTTCTCAGTTGACTCCTGTATAGTATGAACTGCTGTAAATCACTCTCCCTTGGCATCAGGCCCAAATCCTGTAGGCATCTTCATGTGGATGTGTAATGGATGTGATGGTTTATTTTGATTGTTCACTTGACAGGATTTAGAATCACATTAGAGGCAAATCTCTGGATATGTCTGTTAGGAGCTATCTAGATTAGACTGAAGAGGGTGGGAAGGCCCACTCTGGGCAGCACCATTCACTAAGCTGGAGTCCTGACTGCATAAAAAGGAGAAAGCAAGCTGAGTACCAGAACCCATCACTGTTTCCTGACTTTAGATGAAATGTAATCAGCTACCTCCTATTCCTGAAACCATGATATCCCAATGGACTGTACCTTCCAACTCTAAGCCCAAACAACCCTGCCTTTCTTGAATTTCTTTTGTCAGGTATATTGTCACAGGCAAAAAGGACATCTCAAAATTAACCACATCTGAAACTTAGGCCATCTGCTAATGGAGTTCTCCTTAATACTCAGCACAATACACACTAGGTATCTTACATTTCATTTGATTTTCTATAGGACTTCCTCATTGAAAAGTAGAGTTATTTATATTTTTTGTTTGTTCAATGGCGAATTCCTGGTGCCTCATATAACCTTAACACAGACAGGACATTCAGTAAATGTTGCTGAATGAATACACATTCATATATTGACAGAGTAACTAGACACTCCAACTTACCCAGAATTCCACAGGCTGAGGAGCCAAGGCACAGCAGAAAACAAAACAAAACAAAACCCACAGACTACAAGAAGACTGTCTAGGTGTGTGCCTCGAGCCATACATTTAATCCATTAGATGTTCTTCTCTCTTGGCAAAATGAGAATAAGACAGGTCCAAGTTGGTGTAGGTAAATGGATAGAACATGTTTTAATGATACTATGACTCATGCCTAACACACACAGTTTTCTTGTAGTCCCTGATATAATAAAAACAACTGGAAACCTTAAAATTTTAGTGATAGCATCATGCTTTACCCAAAGCAGATCTCAGATGAAAGAACTCAAGGATTAGTATAAATTCGGGATGAGGTAGAGGAATGGGGTAAAGAAAACCCACCTTGTTCAAAGGCTCAGGGATCTCTATGGAAGAGTGGGCAGATAGATTGTAAGAGCCAGAGGAAGTATATGTCTGTAGTGAAACTACATTTTCTAGACATGAAAGGTTCATTGTACATACATGAACTCACAGTGGCTGTGACTGTATGCACAAGACCTGAACAAGATCAAGCCAGCCAAAATCCCAGCACAGATCAGGGAGGGACTCATGAAGTCACTCCTGCATCTATGAAGCTGTTGTGAATCGATGGCTGATGGAGGAAGGAGAGTCAGTTTTCTTCAGAGATACAGCTCCTGGGAGGCTATGCATGCTCTAGTAGTGATTATCTTAGCTAAGGTTTCACTGATATGACGAGACACCATGACCATGGAAACTCTTATATAGGACAACATTTCATTGGGGCTGGCTTACAGTTTGGAGGTTTAGTCCATTATCATCATGGTGACATATAGGCAGACATAGTGCTGGAGAAGGAGCTGAGAGTTCTGTATCTTGGTCCAAAAGCAGCAGAAGTGACTGTGAGCCACACTGAGTGTAGACCTCAAAGCCCACCTTCACAGTGACACACTTCTTCTAACAAGGCCACACCTCCTAACAGTGCCACTCCCTATGGGCCAAGCATTCAAACACATGAGTCTATGGGGGCCATCCCTATTCAAACCACTGCAATAATCCTTCACCCTTGTACACAGAGGCAGCACTAAGTAATCTCAGAGGAAGGAAAGGCAGGAGGGAAGAAGGGAGGGAGGGAGGGAGAGAGAGAGAGAGAGAGAGAGAGAGAGAGAGAGAGAGAGAGAGAGAGAAAATACAGGTGGAAGGGGAAAAAGAGAGGGATGGAGAAGAAGTGAAGGAGAGGGGTTGGGGTAGATTTAATTAAAATGCATTTATGAAGTTATCAGTACAAAGAATCTGTCTTTGTTCTTTAAGGAGCTCATTTTATTCAAAGTGCTTGCTATGGCCCTTCCTGAAAAGGCCAGGGTTTAATGTAGGGTCCATTAAAAAAAAAGGCTATTCTTGTAGATAACAGCCCAAGGCATGATCTTTGGAGGAATTGGGGGTATGAACTCTCCTTGTCACCCATTTCTCCCAAGTCACTGCAGAGTATTGATCTGAGACATTGTTTATTGAGCCTGGAAGTACTGTGACCTGCCCTCATGCTTAATGCCTAACAGCTGTGCCATCATTTATCAAGTCTTTGTGCATGGAATTGGGGTGGAAAGCAAAACTGGACTGTGCTTAGACGCCTAAAGTTTCTGCTGAAATGAAACAAAAATACGGAGTTTTCCTCAATGCTTATGATTGTTAGGGCAAAAAAATAATGTGGTCTCCCTTGTTATATGAACTTGCTCAAGTACCTTATGATTCTGATTTTGCAGCTACTTTGCAAGAGCTGTTGGCATTTCTGTGTCTGGAAAGAACTGGGGAGTGACAGGCACGGAAGAAAGTACCATACCAACTGCAGAAGAACTGTGGACTGGTACAGTTAAGTCAATTCTTCACAACTGTTCCTTTGGAAGATGAGGAAAAGAAAGCACAGAGAAATAAAATCAGGTGTCCCAAAATGAACCTAGCCCCAAGTGCAAGCCCCTTGTCTGTAAATCCCTCAATTCTAGACACTCAGCACAGAGCACATGCTGGGAAGCTTACCCAGTGTTACCTGGGTTTGGGCCAACAGTCAAGTGCTGAGAAAGAACAGATAAATCACTCACATCCTGATCTGTCTATTACAGCGTGTTCTCAGTCAGTGAAGGCAGCGCTGCCGAGACTGGGTGACTTCAGTTTTCAATGAAATCCTAAAGATTTTCTCTACAATCAGATTAAAGTAACTGCAAGAAGGTCCTCATGTCATGAGTGAGTTAGTTCACACGAATACACTGCGGATTGTAACATACTCCTGAATCCTGGAGCAACTGCTGATTGTTAGATCAATCAGGCTAAATGGGGTGGTATGACCAGACGGATGTGACAGGATCAAATGTCACATTTGGACAGCTGTGGAACAGAGCTCAGTGATTCCACCTGCTTTGTCAGCTGCTCCATGGACTCCTGTTCCTGACTTCGAAGGAGGTAGTACGTCATCGATAATCTTGCACAAGATATAGTAGGAAAAATGGTTTGTACATGGCATTTCTCTAAGGATTTACTTTTACTATGGTTAAAATATATTAAGAGTAGAGCAAAGAGAAAAATTGCCTATTAAACTACCCTTGTAGGGAATAGTGGATTTGTTCAGCAGAAGGACATTTCAAGCATGCTTAAGGCACTGGGTTCAATGGCCAGGGTAACAAAACAAACCTAACCTTGAAAGCGAATACTGCCAAAATGGTGGCGTTTCAAAAACCCACATTCAATAAGCACACTTGAATTTTCAAAGTTTGTAGTCAGACTTGGAGGTGTAGACCTGCAGCCATAGCCTTGTGGGAAGCTGAAGCACTGTGGTTTAGCCGTATCAGTGCCGTGCTGTCTGAACACACACTGGACCCCAGGATGCTCTTTTCCCAACAGATGCAAGTTCAAGACCTGACTGGACAACTTAGTGAGACACTGTCTCAGATTTTTCTTAAAATAAAAAGTAAGAAAGAGGTCTCAAGATAGAGGTCTTAGTGGTAGTATGTTTGCCTAGAATGCGTAAGAACACTCTGGGTTAAATCCCTAGTGCACACACATACATGTGCATCCATGCACACATGTACATATACACACAGATAGACATGTGTGCATGCATGCACACATGTACATACACAAAATACATGCTTACACATACATATGCATTAACACACATGCACATGCACAAATGCACACAGTGAAACACACATGCACTCATGAATACACACAAGAGCAGTATCTTTAAAGAACATTATTTAGTAGCTCTTTTTCTATCAGTGCCTCATTATTTCATCATTTTCAAAAAGAATAAAGTCCTAGAACTGGATTCGTAGAGAAGGACTACAACTGTTAACACTCCTCAGGAGAGTGAGTTCAAGGTGGTTAGGAACATGTGACTGGGTTCTAGTCTCACAAGTACCGCCTGAGAAAACAGATCTCACCACACATGAACTGCAACTTAAAATAGTTGAGGATTAGGGAACCTTTATCAAAAATCAGGGTAATTATGTGCATTCAAAATAAATTACCATGAAATACTTAATTAACTGCAAAGAGAAAACTAGTAACTTATAGTAGAAAGACACTGTGGACACTAGGCTAACAAAGAATTCAACACAGTGATGGCAGATGACATCATGTTTGTCTTGAATGGTGGCGTATGGGGACGGGTACAGCATTGTTTCTGAGCTATTCCTACCAAAGATGAATACCTGGGATCTAATCAGAGATACAACAGGTAGATCCAAGTTGAGAGACATCTAATGAAATAAATGATTGGGTTCTTAATAAATGTCAATGTCACAAGGTAGTAACATTTCCTAATTGCAGTTGTAATTGAATTTCTGTTCCATTTACATTGTCTGAGTCTGCTGCTGGAGCACGGACTCCAGCACGGGAGTTCTTAGCATTTCCTGGTATGCCACGATTTTATACATTAAGAACTAATGTCAAGAGCTTCCAGCTTCAGATTCAAAAGATATATAATCACATTGTCTGCAAATAACAGTAATTTTGTCTCTTCCTTTCCAGCAATCCTCCTTATTTCTGCCCCATGTCTTCTCATAGCAGATATAACTCACAGAACAGTTCTACGGAGTCATGGGGACAGCCAGCAACTCTGCCCTCCTGATCCTGATGGGAGTCGTTCTGCTGTTTCAACATGAAGGAAGACACGGGCTCTCTACCTGAGATGCTTCGTGTCGAGTGGCCTCCTGTGCCTGTCACTTGTCCTGTTGCTGTGACAGAATACCTGACATCAAGCAAATTTAAGGACAGGCTCATCTGGGGGGAAGGACTGGCGGCAGGCGTCTGAGCAGCTCATCCCGTGGTGACTTCCGCAGCGAGGAAGCAGGAAGAGACAGACTGCGGTGCTCAGCTCACTTCCCACAGCTGATTTGTTCCAGAACCCCACCAGCCCTTGGAATGGTGCTGCCCATAGCCAGAGTGGCTTCCTACCTCAGGACACTTAGGCTTGTCTCCCAGGTGACTCTAGACCCTGCTGAAAATCACTATTAGCTGTCACAGTCCCAGCCCTAGTTTCCTCTGAGGGTTTCTTTTTCTCCATCATGCATGAATATTGCATTTTTGTCTGAATCCTTTTTGTCATTTATTGCTAATTATCATGTGGTTTTTCATATCAGAGACACTGGAAAGCTGTCAGGATATTAATAGACTCCCCCCGCCCCCCAACATTAAACTGTCCTTGCTTCCCTAGAACAAAACTAGTTCAGTCGTGGTAGGTTGCTCCCTCTGTGTTTTATTTTGATGTTATTATATTTTGCCCTTTGAAAGTTCCCTGACAGCTTGTATTGCACCAACTTAGTTTAGCTCTAGAATTCTCTTTATATAGCTCTAGATTAACTAGATCACTAGGGACAATTGAGATTATATGAACATGTGAACTCGAACAGTGGTGCATGCCTCTAATCCTAGCCTTAGAGAGGTAAAGCCAGGAAGATAGCCACAAGTTTGAGACCAGCCTCTTCTCAGCAGGCCAGCATTAGCTACAGAGTGAGACTCTGTCTGAAGTGGTGGGGATAGATTTAAACAAGGATCTGTGATCTTTACACTCACAAAGTTAGTGCAGGACACCAGAACCCAATGCCACCCATCAGGTGTCATGCTCCTCAGCCAGTCCGATGAGGTGACAGCAAGTAGGCCTGGAGCTCTTCTAGATCTTATTGGGCAATGCTTTCAACTTCATCATCTTCTGAGTCAAGTCTGGTCCAGGAAGTATAACCACTTCCTTATCAGCTCATTCCAGGGGTACTTGGCAGTGATGACAGATGTAGGCCCCAGTGTCTTTGGTGTTATGGTTCTCTTGTTCCCAATTCATGTCCATCCCTTTCTGCTCACCTTGCCAACTTTAGGTTCCAACCTCCCTAAAACTAAATCAGCAACTCATGTATAAACTGTTTAGACAGCTCCCACAATTCCCAAAGGGCCAATCCATGTTACACATCCCTATTATTATGTGGTGTGGCCCAACTGGTCCTTCTCCTATGATCAAAGCCAGACCAGAACACTGCTTAGGAGTGAGGTTAGTCTAAACAGACTTCATATTCTTTGTTGGTTTCATAGCATCTGTTTGTGACATGCTCGCCACTGTTGCCTCAGGGCTAATCTGCTGCACTGAGTCTTACTCCCCCCACCCCCAACATGTGTTGGATTTGGTTAATTTATGCATTAATAGACTTTCTTAGTTCTCTCTGTGCCAACCTGGCCATACCGTTCTAGCCGTGGCTCGTCCTCTGCGTCAAGAGTCTTGGCTCCAAAGCTCCACCTTAACAGAAACCTTTACATCTACTACCTTTCTCCATGGATTAAATATCTGTTACAATGTAGCAACTCATCCCTCCTTCAATTTGGCAACAATCATATATCCTCTCATGTTTTCTGGAGTCTGAAAGCTGCTTAGCTTGCAGCTACATGGTTCCGGCTTGGAATCTGTCTTAAAATACTAGTCAAGGTGTCTGCTGAGACTGCTGTCCTCTAGGGGCTCAGCTGGGGCTGATCCATGGCAGGAGGCCTCCGGATCCTACCCTGTGGTAGGTACTTAGGAATACTGAAGTCATTATCCCCTACTCCAAGAAAATACTATTTAAGAGGGAAGACAAGAGGGAAGCACGTGCCTTTGAATCCCAGGTCAACACTTGTATATACATTAGCCATTGCCACAGAGTCAACAAGTCCAGGCCATCTAGGCAGAGAAGAATCAGATTTCAAGAGAAGAGTACTTAAGAAAAATGTGAACACAGTTCAAAACCACCACACTTTGGAGCTTAAGAGATGGTTCAGTTGGTCAGGATTTCCCCCATAAGCAAGAGAACTTCAGCTCACATCTCCGCCCCTGTGTAGAGCCTCTAGCCCTGGTACTGGGAAGACAACAAGAAGATCCCTGGGGCCTTCTGAATCAGCAAGTTCTAGGCTTAATGGGAATCCCTGTCTCCAAGTATAAGGCAAAAAATAATAAAGGAGAACAGCAAATGTCAACCTCAGGCTTCCACATGCATTCCCGACACACACACATACCTATAAATAAACACACAAATGCATTTCTAAAAACATCCACACCTCTCCAGGCCCAGGGTAGCACTAGCTTCCCGTCATTGCTAGTCCTGTGTACCTCAACATACATGAATTTTTTTTAACCTTTAGTTGAACTCTAAAACTAAATTCTCTCATTCAATTACTATAGTTAAACATATTTGAACGCATGTTGCTCCCAAATTATAATAAAATATATTTGGGGAGTGAGAAAGATATGGATAGATATAAATTTAGCTGTCCATATCTAAGGGCTTCAAAACAGAAACTAAGTCAGTCAAGGATCAAAAATATTTGAGGGAAAAAATATGCTCTGTACTGAGCATGCCCAGATATTTTTTCTTTCCTCAAATAATGCAAGAAACAACTATTTCTATAATATTTACATTATATTTGTTATTGTATGGAATCTAGAAATGACTTAAACCTGAGAAGTATGAAAGGTTTCTCTGAAATATTTCACCAAAGTCTTTTGAGGCCATTAAGAAAGTGCCCAGGCAGAACCAAAAAGTACATTAATGGTTATTTCTACACAGCAATTGAATTATAGTGTCAATCTCCTCCTAACTTGAATCACATTGAAGCAGGTTCTTCAGGTTACATGCAAATATCACAGCATTCTACATCAGCATCTTGAGTATCTTTGGTCTTGGCTTTGGACTTAATCCCCCAATTACACGCTTTGCTCTTTGGCACTGGGATTTCAACATTATTTTTTGTCATCAGTGGACAGTGTAGAGACATGGCTGCCTAGATTACTGAGAAAGAACTTAGAACTCTGAGCGGGGAACACAGGGAAGGCGAAGCGACACAACGAACATGGACTGTGACCTGAACTCCACCAATTGCTGGCTCTGTGTCTTTCTGTGCTCTGCTTTCCTCATCTGAGAAGTGGAAGGTGTGACAGTGACCTTGTCAGAGTCGTCAGCAATGGGGCTCAGTCCATGTCTAATGCTATAGGCAGCAATCCTCGAACACTGGTTTCTGTTATTACTGCTTTGTATTTAACCAGCTGCCTTATCCTGATTCTGACTATCAGAACGAGAGGACAAAATCTACATTCCTGGGGCAGTTTCACTGACATTTAGCTAGTTGTCATCTTGTCCTAGATTCTAGCTGTCACTTGTCAGTCCTTGTTCAAAGATTTGAATTTGTATCTGCGACATTTCCTCCATCTTCACAGGTTTTTACTGGGAGACGGCAGGAGGTTGTATCAGGGGGAACCAACCAGCCATTTTTTTAAACCAGAACACTTGTATCTGATTTTTAAAATACCTGCTTCAATGTGATTCAAGTTAGGAGGAGATTGACACTATAATTCAATTGCTGTGTAGAAATAACCATTAATGTACTTTTTGGTTCTGCCTGGGCACTTTCTTAATGGCCTCAAAAGACTTTGGTGAAATATTTCAGAGAAACCTTTCATACTTCTCAGAAGTTCATTTGGGAATCTAGGTTTTCTTTTTGCTTTTCTACCCCCATGTGCCATCTTTCTTAATTGTGGCTGAGCTGCTCTTTAAACCAATCATAGAGTCATCTCTAATACAGAGTTCTGGCTCTAACCAGAGTTCCTATTCAAAATGGAAGTCTGACAGGTATTGTGCTTTTTAAGTTGAACCTGAGTTGCAAAACCACCCTTGTCCATTAGTCTAACTGACCTTTGAATAACCCAGACAAGAACTGAATAAGGCTATGTATGCATCAAGGGCTGTAGTCCTGTCTGGGGCTTGGTGATTCTACCAGCCTGGGAATGGAAGCAGCAGCCATGTATGATGCGAAAGTTATGCTCATGAGTAAGTCAGCCACATACAATGGAGAAAGCCTTTGAGTAACAGCCAGAAGATGGGGGTTTCATCCTGACACCCACACGCACTGGCACATTATATAGCTTCCCAGAGTTTGAGTTCTCTTATTGTGTCCTGAGGGTAACATCCTTGGCCACATCTCCTTCAACCTCTTCAGAGAACCACTGAGATGGTGGAAAAGGGGTTAGAATTGGTGAAGTGGGTGATTAAAATACAAATTCTACTCACTGTGTAACTTTGAGCAAAAAGATTGTGTTGTTGGTACCCCAGTTTCCTAATCTGTAAAAGGATAACAGCACCTAAATTGAGTGTGTTTTAAGGATTAAATAAAATAAAATATATCAGGGTTACACTTAGCCCAGTTCTTAGCCCAAGATAGCACCTAGTAAATGGTATATCCCTCATACGTGGCCCACTCTTTAAACAACTGCAGTTTTTTCTCTACGTTCACTAAAAGCCTAGACTCAGCCAACACTCTCTCTTCTTAATACATTCCCTAGCCCAATGAGTCCAGCTCTAAAAGGATTAGGAAGGATAATAGGTTCTTTATCTATGGTTTTGCTTCCTAAGGTTTCAGTTGACCACAATCAAAAGATCGTCATGGAAAATTCCAGAAGCAAATAGTTCATGAGTTTTCAATTATCATTCTCAGTAGCATGATAAAGTCTCTCCATGTCACTTCATTCTGCATGGGACATGCACCATCTTTCTGTTCACGCTATCCATGCAGTGTGTGCTACCAACCTTGGAGCAGTTTGGAAAGAGACAGAGGCAACATTCATGTAACTGCTACTATACTATATTATTGAAATTGCTTTATTTTATTGTTAGGCATTGTTAATCTTATACTGATTATAATTTGTAAACTAAATATTGTAGATATATCTATAGAGCGGGGAAAACCAGAGTTTATACAGGGTACAGCTGGCTATGTACAGAGCTTCCACAGGTGTTTGGGATGTATCTCCTAGAGAAGGGGGAATCCTATACTAACTTGGCATTAATGATTTCATAGAGACGCAGATGAAGAGGCCCAAGAGCAGCAATAATACAAACAAATACAGTTGATTGATTCTCAGTGTGCTCTGGGCTGAGTGTCCCCATAGATGTCTAACGTCATCTGATACAGTTCAGCACTACACAAGCCACTTTCTCTCAGATATCTTCCTGTAAAGCTCTTCCCTTTAGAGCAGTGGTTCTCAACCTTCCTAATGCTACAACCCTTTAATACAGGTCCTCATATTGTGGTGGCCCCCAACCATATAATTATTTCCATTACTACTTTATAACTGTAATTTTGCTACTGTTATGAATCATAATGTAAACTTCTGTTTTTCTGATGGTCTTGGGTGACCCCTGTGAAAGGGTCGTTCAATCCCCTGAGGGGGTCACAACCCACAGGTTAAGAACCACCACTTTAGTGGGAAATCAAATTTCTGAGGAATCATTTCCTTTCTTGGCTTTTTCACCACACTTTTGAAAAATCTCCTCTGTTGTTCTGAGCAATTCTGTACTCCTTCAAAATGCACTCTCAGTTTGGTAAAAGCAAGCAGGAGAGGCCTGCTCTTCTCCCCAACTCCAGGATGCCCTAGTTGGCTCCACTGATCCAATCCCCTCCTCCACCAGGTTATTCGAGGTCCTAGGAGGGGTGTTCTTCACCACCCATGCAGTCAGGAAGAGATAGAATGTCAACCTCACACTCAACTCCACCTCGGGTGCTGGAGTCAGTGCCCAAGACTGGTCACCCATGAATATCTAAGGACCGAACAAATGTATAATCAAACCAACATGACAGAGGACAGAAGGAATGAGAGGCTTGACAAAGACAGCGGCAATGCACTACAGGAGGCTGGCTGCAAGGAACCAAGGCATTTTATGGATGAGACAGACTTGACCTTGAAGGATTTTAACAACTAGAGAACAGAGATAAGAAGATTTTAAAGGGAGAGAGCTGTGTCATAGCAGAGACATCAGAGCATATGAGTGGCTGCTGGGTGAAGAGAAACCATTGAAACAGTCTTCAGTGTAGAGGCTTGGCGCCTGAGCCCTGGGGATCTCTAAACTTCCAGGGAGGAAAGAAAGGACACAGCGATGGTGCTGGGAAGCCCGAGGGACCTAGCTCAAAGGAAGACTTGACTACCCTGTTGAAGTTTTGACTTTATTTGAGGACAGGAAGGAAGTCTACCTCTGATAGTCTCTGAGGACTGACTGGATTGCTCAGATGGCTCTGCTAGGACAGTTCAGGAGGCAGAGTTTGGCGACAAGGCCAGGGAGGGAGGAGAGAGTGGCGGAGCACACCGGCTAGCATCCTTTCGTGCTCATCTCCTCTATTTTGAACCATGTTTCCATTCCTACTTGATTCAGGGATATTTGTCAAATAGAGAAGAACTGTATCTTCCCTGCCTGTGCATGCACTACTAATACACAATCATGAAGAGGAAGTTAGTTAACACAAAAGATACACCATGGATGTTCAGTCTGAGCAGGGTTAATAAGTCTACTCTAATTGGATAGATCAATCCTGCACTCTGAAAAGAGGAAGAGGAAGAGAAGAACATGCTTCAGACCCTGGAGCCTCTCTATTGCTGTCTGCAAAGCAGTTGTGAGCAGGGGCTTCTGTCACCAGGAGTTGGTCTCACACAGTAACAGAGATGCCTTATTGCTGTAGTTCTGCATGCTCTAGAAATACATTAGATATTGTCAAAGAGACAAGAGACCTCACAGCAATAAGGCATCTCTGTTACTGTGTGGGGACAACTCCTCCTTCTGAAGCTCACAGCCACTTTTGGGTGTCTGCTTGTGGGCACCATCTTGTCTCACTTTATAATCTTAAGGAAACCCTATGTGTTCCTCAGCCCCTTTTCACAGCTTTCCCATGCTAGTCTAGGATTTGTGATTAATTCTGATATTACATCACCCCAGTGCAGATTTGCCCTGTTCTGACTGCAGTCAAAGCTGTCTCCTTCCCCTTAGTGTTTCACAAAGCCATCTGAAGTGGGAGGTGGAACAGGAATGACAAGTCCATGGCCGCACTTCCCTGAACAGTCTCGGCTGATCTTGGAAGCTAAGCAGGGTCAGGCCTGGATGAGTAACAGAAAGACAGTTTGACAACATGGCAGGGATGGCTGTAGGAGTCAGAGACTGTTGGGTATGGAGGAACAAGTCTGAGAAATGTTTGGTGGGGTTTTGATTTTCTTTACCCATTTTCATGTATGTGCAGTATATATGTGTCTTGACACACATATGTGAATGTGTGTATGTGGAAGCCCAGGGCTGATACTGGGAGGCATCCTTGATTGCTCTTCCACCTTATTTGATGCATAGAGGGTCTGTTGCTTAACTGAACCCAGAACTCACTGATACGGCTAGTCTAGATGGCCAGTTTGCTCTCGGATCCTGTCTCTATCTTCTGAAGTTGATATTACTGGGGATCTGAACTCTGGTCCTTACAATTACATAGTAAACACTGTAACTACTGAGTGATCTTCTCGGCCCAGATTATATTTCTAGTATGGGTAATTGGAAGGATAATGATTTTATTTGAAAGACATATTACAGGGATTAAAGGTACTGATTTAGAAAAAACTCACATCCTACCAGAGTCCTTTCTCCAACCATTAGCAGCCACCTTGAAGTTTCCAGGAAGAAACACTTGCATGTGCTCACACACACATGCCCTCCCACATATATACATGCATATTCACATGTTCTCAAACACATACATGCACACACACACACAAATCAAGCACATAGATGCACTCATGCATAATGCATTCATGCATACACACATACACACAAAGGCATGCATGCATGTACGCACACACTCTCCAGATAAAGGAACATGCCAAAGCAAGTAATAAATGCTGTCAAGTTTTATGGCTTGTTCTTCCTTCAAAGCCCAAACTCAAGTCATCTCTCACCACACACTGGTCACAAGGAGGAGAGAATCCCAAAGAGACCTAGAAGATGTAAGACAGGCATAATTCTGGCTCTTACTGCCTTAGATACATAGGAGGAAGAGACAAATGAGAGGCAGGTGATCAAACCTGCTTACAAGGAGAAGGCCCTGAATCAAGGAACTGCCAAACAGAGGAACAATTGGTGGGAAGAACATCCTACCAATACTATGACTTCGTAAAGGGTGGTAAAATGCAGAGCCCAAGTCAAATCCCTGCCCCCATTGCTTGTTTTCTTATGAGTCACAAGCAAAAAATATTTTTACTTTTTTTAAATTCAGCCATTCTTTGCTTAATGATGGCTATGTTTCAAATGCATTTTCAGGTGTTTTGGTTATACAAACACATGATTCTACTTACACAAATGTAGATAGTATACACGAGTACACACAGCTGCTGTACATGCCGTTCACTGTCAGCTGCAAGACTATGCAGTGTATAACTATACTGGCAAAGGATGAAGAAAATAATATTTCATGACAAGTGAAAATTAACACCTTACTATCTAAGTATGAAATTTCTCTGGAGCACAGTCAGGCTCATTCCCATGAGAAATCGACTTTGACTCCTTTTAGCTTTGACAGAGAAGGTGTCGCTCACAAAACCTGCCTGGCCCTTCACTGACAAACATCACCAACCCCTTTTCTGAAGCAATGTGCATGTCACCCAAGTAAACATGCCCTGATTAGATTTTAAAGATGTGATCCATCAATTTCTTCAAGAAGCAAGGAAAAACAGAGAAAGGAGAAAGCCGGCCTGCTTCTTTGAAGGTGTCTCCCTGGTGTGGTATGTGTGTTGGGGGTCCAGCTGTGGTTCTTCATCCTCCATGTCCTCCTGGGAGTGGGGGCAGGGGAGGAGAGGAAGAAGGCCTTTTCTGAGGATCTTAGTTTTACAGCTCTTTTAAAGGAAGGCCTTCTCTGACAATCTTCAATGAAACAGCTCTCTGGGATGATCTTAGTTTGTACACTTACCTTTATTTCGGGTGGGCTTGTACACATACCTTTTTTTCAGGGTGAACCAAGGCTATATATATGAACCCTGGGGACTGGGAAGGAGTTCTTCTGAAAGTGATGTTTCGTTGGTTGAGGCTTAAGATTCTGGGGATAACTCATTTCCATGGAGAAGCATCCCAGGAAGTTAAACCTGTAATTTTCTCAGGGATTATGTGAAATCCCTCAGGTAGAATGTGGGTTAGGTTTTCCAGATCAGACAGAGAAGAAAAGGGAGCCCTCCATTTTGCACAGAGCTCAGGAAAGCTACCCAGACATGGACATGGACTACTACCTTAGTAGCAAGGTGCAACACCTGGAACATAAGTAGAACAGGTTTTGAAGAGGAAGGTGGTAAATTTAGCCATGTTACTTTTAGGACATCCTAGAGGTGACTAGACTTCTGGCTGAATGTCACAAAGCAGAGGTAAGGATATTATATCATGCAAACATCTAGCAAGGAACTAGTAAAGCTATAGCTAAGGTTTTCTGAGGACCTGAAAAGCATCAAGAAGAGAACAGGCTAAAGGTGCCTGGAAAAATGTTTACCTGCTGAGGCTGGCACCACACCTGTTCATAGAACCTCTGAACCAAATGTGAGTAGAAAAATAAGGAGCCAAGAAAAGAGCCAAAGGGGCCAATTGAAGGAGGGGAGAATCCTGGAAGCAGTGTCAGCCAGAGGTCACAGTGACCTTGGGGAGACCAGGCTGGTTCAAGTGGGATGGAGACAAGCAAGAGTTGGTGGACAGAAAAGAGAGAGAAGTGATGAACATGACCTCTTCTTTTATCATTTTTCTGCAGGGGAGGCTGGAGTCATAAAACCAGTCAGCATGGAGTCATTGCTTGAAGAAAGACACAGGAAGCTGGCAGCAGAATGAATGGCCTTTTGTTGTTCTCACTGGATGCTGACTTAATTGCTCTCAGCACTTTCCTGGGAGGCCAACCGATAGTTAAATCACTGTCAAAAATTAAAGTCTGGGCTGAAGAGGTGGCTCAGTGGAAGCAAGCTCTTTCTGTTCTTACAAAGGGTTCAGTTCCCAGAACCCACATGGAGCAACTCACAACACTGGTAACTCCAGCTCAGCTCCAGGGGGAATCCTATGCCCTCTTCTGGCCTCCACAGGCACTGCACACAGACAGTTTGTATACAGATAAGCAGATACAACACATGCATATGAATTAAATTTAAAAATACATGCTCCCCAAGTTCTGCTGTTACATAAACTGCATTATTAGAGCTCATAGAGTCCTATAAAGGAACCTGGATATATTTAGACAAACACAGATAAGACTGATTTGTTGAACATATGGCACCCTAAGTAGTCACCAAGTGATGATTAGAAGAAGCTCAACTGGATCACAATAACAAAGACAAAAGGAATCAAGATAGAAAACTTGGGGGCTGGTTAAGAGCACTTGATCCAGAGGATCCGAGTTTAGTTCTTGAAATCCAGGCCAGGTGACCCACAACTTCCTGAAAGTTCTGATGCAAGATCTCCAACACCCTCCTCTGGCCTCCACAGTCGTCCATGCACTTGTGCCATACACACACACACATAAACAAGAGTGCTCTGGCTCGAGCATCTAGCAATGGCAGGCCTCGCCTCTCTCTAAGAGCCAAGGGACACAGCCAAACCCATCCTAGAATCATGCTCTTTTTGTCAAGAACCTATAATTTCATTCACAACTTCAGGGAGATAATTATACTATACTAGTGAGAGACAACTTGATGAATAGCTGCTTATTTTCAAAGGAGACATTTTCATGCATTGGCTGCATAATGGGGTCAGGGGCACAGCAGGCTGTCACTGTCTTCTCTGTATCATTTAGCCTCCTGGCAGGTTCTACATGGGAAACAGAGAATTTCCTTATTTTACAAAACACAGTATCATTGGCTTTGCTCAAGAGTCACATTTGACAGCAATGGCTATAAATAGCTCATTATTATTTGTCCAACAGTGCCTGCCATATTGTCTTATTTATGTCTTACCTACAGAATCTTCCCACCCCAGGTCCCAGCTAGGAGGTAGGTCAGAGTCATCAGAGCTAGCCTCCTCTGATGGTCTCTGATGACTCGAATGAAAACACTCCCCACAGGCTCATAGGGATGGCACTATGAGCAGGTATGACCTTGTTGGAGTAGGTGAGGCCTTGTTGGAGAAAGTGTGTCAATAGAGGTGGGGTTTGGGGGTTCAAATGCTCAAGCCAGGCCCAGTATCACTCTCTCTTCCTGCTGCCTCCTAATCCAGATATAGACTGGCTCCTTCTCCAGCACCATGCTTACTTGCGCACTGCCATGCTTCCCTATCATGAAGATAACAGGCTAAACCTCTGAACAGGTAGGCCAGCCTAAGCAAATGTTTTTCTTTATAAGAGTTGCAGGCATCAGTGGGAGGAGAAGTCCTTGATCCTGTGAAGACTCAATAGATGCCCCAGCATAAGGAAATCGGGGCGGGGGGGCGGGGGGGGCGAGGGAGGGAGGTGGGAGTGGGTTGGGTGGAGGGGCATATACTTGGGCAGGGGGTGGGAGTAGGGGTTAGGGGTTTTCGGGGAGGGGGGAAACCGGGAAAGGTTTTAGCATTTGAAATGTAAATGAAGAATATATTCAATTAAGAAAAAAGAGTTGTCTCTTCACAGCAATAGAAACCTTAACTCAGATAACCTCCAAACATACAGACACCAACATGATTTCTAGAGAGTATCTAATCTCCTCTCTATGCTGTGTTAATTGCAAATCAAATGCAAGACCTAGACTCCTCAATCTCATTGCTCGGAGGGTTAGAATAAACACAGAATATGGCCTATAATCAGGAAAGACACAATAACAGATTTATGTTTAGACTAGAAAATGCATAAGCTAGCATAGTGTTAGTAGTTAAAATTTTCTATACAAGGTACATGCTACTTGTCCAGGTGCTTCCCATAGATTGACTCAATAAATTCTTTTTTTTTTGCTTTCTAAATTCTTTTTTTTTTTGACTCAATAAATTCTTGACCGAAATTTTGAGGTAGATAACAGCATTTTTCACTGTTTTGTAGATGAGGAAACTAGCCAGCAGGTGGTAAAATGAGAATTCATGCTCAGAGCATATTGAGTCAGGAGCATAACAACTTTCCTGGATGTTATATCCATTGCTGTGGTGGATACTGTACCACGCTGCCCGGGTCCTACCTGCCCAGGACTGAGAGGCCTAGACTGCCACTCTTTCAAAGCATACTTCTCTGAAGTCGAGCTTCCCCTCTGGTGAGCAGTCAGTAAAAGGAAGTAAGTGTCCAGCCACATGCTGCCATTTAGACGGCCTTGAAAGACCATCCATGGTCCAGAACTCTCTGAGAATCGGCCCAGCCCTTTAGCTGTGATTGTGTTAACCATTTAGAGCCTAGATTTGACAAGTCTTGTTCTTTCTCCTTCCCCAACAATGGTCAAGCAGGGCTTCCTCTAGGCTTACCTAGAGAACTTAATGAGCTCCACTACACACACACACACACACACACACACACACACACACACCCTGTGTGTATTTGCATACATACACACACATTCTAAACATATGCCTATATATTCACATGTCTGTGCATGAAGGCACCCCACGTAAATGAACAGGATCAAAGCGTGAGAATACAATTACCTGTTTTCCCAGAGGGTATGGCAGTACCCCACCCTCAGGTTTCTTGCCTTGCCTTCTCTCCTACCCCATTACCACTTGAGGAGAATGGACCTTGGAGAAGCCAAGTGGGAAAACGAGATTACCAGATGGAATGGATTATTTTAAAGTCAACTGGACATGATCTAGAATCATTAGGGAAAAGAGTATCAATGAAGGATTGTCTACATTAGTTTGCATGTATCTGTAGGCATGCCTGTGAAGGATAGTCTTAATTGGGTTGAGTGGAAACCCACCCTCTGTGGGTGGTGCCATTCTCTGAACAGATTCTGGACTGCAGAATAGTGGAGACAGTGGGCTGAACACTGGCAAGTACACAGTAATCCATTTCTTTCTGCTCTCTGCTGTGGATTTAATGCATGTAATTAGCTGCTGACATTTCTCACTGCCTCGATTTTCCTGCAAAGATGAACAGTACCTGGAATTGTGAGCCAAATAAACCCTGTTATGGGTCTGGAGTCATTCAGAGATTCACCAGCCTGACCATTAATACACTTTATCAAAGAAGGGGCTTTTATTCAGATAACCTGGACACCAGGTTTGCACCGGGACTTGGGATTTCTGAGTGCAGGACCCAGCCACCTTAGCCAGGGATTTATAAAGGCAAAGAATACAAAGTTACAATTTGTTCTCATGCAAGCAGATGGTCTTCTTGTGCAAAGCATGCTTGTTTACAGAAACAGAAACTGCAGGAAAAAATCTAACCCTTAATGGCCCTTAACATTTGCCGGTCTAATTTTTCATTATAGTTCTCTTAAGAACAAGATTTTAAACTCTCAAACATAAAGTTAACTTTCAACATAACAATGCTCATCACAACCCTTTCTTAAGTTGCTTTTGTTGGAATATTTTATCACAGCAACAGGAAATGAATGGAGGATACCAGCCATGTCATGCTCTTCTCCCAACTTAGTGTCAGTCTGTGCTGAAGGAGAAGGAGAAACACAAACTTAATCAGGCTAGAATCTGAGGCTAGACATTTTAATTTCTAAGAGTGTTGCTTGCCATTTAAAGTTATCAAAGAATTATCTAATTCCTGAGATTAAACAGAGTGATTGTGGGTTTGTGGGAGAATTATACAGGGCAGGCAGAGATTTATTCCTTCCAAACAAATTGCTAAGGTGTTATGACCAACACAAACAAAATGGCATTTGTTAAAAGAGGGGTGCCTGGTCAGCACCCCAGTTACATTTTTCCTCGTGATTCTCATCTGAGCTGGCTTACTGTACATCAGGATACTAGTACATTTCCTGTAGATCTTGGGAGGTAGGGGAAAAAAACTGGAATGCAGTCTTCCTGGAGGGAAGATGTTGCTGCCTGTGCCACCTCTCTGCACTAGAGGACGCCTAGGGCATAGCACATCTGAAGACAGGGATGAGCTCCTGCCAGCCAGGTCCTAACACAGGTAGGAGTTAGGCTGTGAGAAAAAGAACACCAAAGAGCCAAGATGGCCCCTCCATCTCCAGACACACACACACACACACACACACACACACACACACACACACACACTCACACACACACACAGACACACACACACAGGCACAGTCTTTGGCTTAACCACCAGTGACTCTGGGCCATTCCACTTCCCTGAGCATCTCTCCATCTTGCTCTCTGTAACTAGAGTGAAAGAGATAAATGTATGTGTGTTGAGATGCTGGGGTGGGGGAGGTTAATAGCTCATCTCTGTCTGAAGCACCTGCTGAATCAGTAGGGGACTCCTACAGGAAGCAGATGGTCCACTCAAAAGAGAACAATGTGAGGCCAATCTACTTACAAAAGGCATTTGCAAAGGTGCTAGTGAAAGGTGGTGTATCCTGGGCCTCACATACCTAGGCCTAAGGGGAAGCTGGAGAACAAATACTTCCCAAACATGTCTGGGAGCCCCAGGATGTAGGAAGAGTTGGAGACCTTCTAAACTGCTTGTCTAAATATTTGAAATTTATTACCCGAGTCACCAAACCACTAAAGGAAGTGTGTTCTAACTGTTGCCTCAGCAAATCCCCATGTGGCAACCTGAAAGACTTAGAAGTCATAGTTCTCAGACTGTTCAGAATCCTGTGCTGGAACAAAGTAGGTGGGAAGGGACTCCAGCCCCCTCCACCCTAACTCCCACTCCACTCCATTCTGTCATCCCAATAACCTCTGCTGTGTCTCAGAAAGCTTGCTCATACAGATGGATACGCAGGCCTCACACTCATGCTGACCCCAGCACTCCCCACAAAGACATCACAAGCCCTTTGGTAGGTTAGGGACTCTGCAGAGAAAGATTACTCTCTGTGATGGTGAAAGAATGGAGGAGTAGGCCCATACATGTCTGTGTTCTTCCTACTCTGAATCCTAGGAAACCTTTTACAGTTCTTTCTCACAATGCTGACTTATTTTTTGACACTTTCTCTTCTACTTCCAAGTCCTCCAGTATAGATATAACTTCTGCCACTGCAATTTCAAAATTATTCTTACCTTGGTGTCGTCTAAGAGTTTCTTCAGAGATTGAACCATTCTACCCTGCTCCTTAAACAGGAAGGTAAACAACTCAAATAGCTTCAGGAAGTCCCTGAAACTGACCAGATTTACTAGGCTTCCTGCCAGCATTAGCAATAACAGCTAAGAGTCTCTCTTAGACAAGCTAAGCTTCAAAGAAGATTCTGACAGTAGACCAGGAATGTGTCATCTATGTAACATGAGAGTCATAAATAAAAGATCCATGCCCTTATTAGTTGATAATGTAACATAGGAACAAGTCCATCTGCAGGGAATCATTAGTCAGAAAATACTTAAATATGATTATAGCTTACTTGAAATTGAATCAGGAAAACATAGTCTTTGCTGTGTTTGTGATTCCCGTATTTAAAAATTATGGTTGCAGTGCATGTAGTAAAGTCAGTATTTTTTGGCATTTGAGATGTTATTTCAATTTGAAATCCAAGTAAACAAGTCTACTGAGGAGAGTAAGAAGTAGGGATTCTTATCTGAAAAGCAGCTGTGTGTGTGTGTGTGTGTGTGTGTGTGTGTGTGTGTGTGTGTGTGTGTGCGTGCTATGTGTATACTATATGTTTGTGTGTCTCTGTGTGTTTGTATACTTATATGTATATGCTATGTATATGTATATGTATGTGTGTTTCTCTGTGTATATGCACTTGTATGCATCTATGTGTGTCTGTGAGCATGTGTATGTTGGCGTGCATGTCAGTTCTGTGTGTATGTGTATGTGTACGTGCTTGTATGTGTCTGTGGGTATGTGTATGTTGATGTGCATGTCAGTTCTGTGTGTATGTGTGTGTGCTTGTATGTGTCTGTGGGTATGGGTATGTTGGTCTATGTGTCAGTTCTGTGTGTGTGTGTGTGTGTGTGCGTTTGCATGTGTATGATCAAGATCTGGTACTGGCAGGGGGAAACAATTGTAGTATAGACTAATGGGGATGTTATATGGGGAATTGTCTATTTTCCTGAAAAGCCAAGGAAATCTGGGAGATGGTTTTAGGCCTGGTAGAGATAACCCAGACAGTGTGAAGGAAAGAAAGACTCCCTTATGGGAAATGCACTGGGGACAGAACCACTGATGGTTGAATAGCGATTCTTTACAGCTTTGCTTTGAGCACTTTGTTTAGGACTTGGACTTGCTAGAATTTCCCTGCACTGGCCTCACTATTTAGTAAAGTTTAACTGGGACAACAGACTCCCTCAAAACCATTTCTGCTTCTGTGAATCCAGTCTTCAGTGTGTGGCATTCCAGAAGATTTGACATTGGTGACAGCTGGAACCAATGAGGATCCTCTAGGAGAGAAGTCAGGAGTGGTGGAGAAGTCCCCACACTCAAGTGACCTGTCTCCTCCACTCTGAGAGCACCTGAGCTTTGCTGTAACAAAGGGCCAGGCTGAGATGGTTCTGATGTAGTCTTGTGTCTTGGTCAGGGTTCTGACAAGCTCTCACCTGTTCCTTCTGTTCTCTGTGGCACTGTAGGAGAAGCCCAAGTGTCTACCAGGAAGACACCACCCAGAGAGGAGGTCACAGAGACAGTGGAGGTATGCAACCTCCCTTCTGGTTCACTTCTGGGTGAAAGCTTCACTTATAAGTTCTAGAACTGTTGTGACCCTGAAGCATTTAACCCGCTGCATGCCTTCTGCTTACACAAACTTGAGCCTTAACCATTCCCTTTATGCACACAAATGTGATAAGACTTGTACCCTTGGACTGTGGAGCTGAACCACAGGCTGAGGGCTCTCTTCACCTAGATACAACTTGTAGCCTGTTTTGCTCCACCAAAGCTTATTTCAGGTCAGGCTCAGGAAATCATTCTCCCAGGTCAGTCTCAGACAATATCACTGATTAAATGCTTTCTATAGAATGAGGAACTGAAGAGAAAGACAAGCAATACTTTTGGGATGAGGTTAGTCTTTCTCCAACCTCCACTTGCTATTCACACTCCCCATGTAACTCCAATCACATTTCCTGGACTTTCCACATCCTGGTATCTTTATTGAGAATAGAGGGTGTCAGTGTTCCTTAAACTGCAGGCTACTTTGCAAACATTAAGAGATGTAGCCCACAGAAAAAACACTAGACCTCACCTGAGTCTGTCTTCTTCTCTCCGCCCTAGTGGAAGCATATTATGGACAGGTCAGAACATGGACAGCTTGACCCACAACACAATAAGCACCGCTTGGTTCTCTACCTTCCAAATAAATTGTTTCATTAATTTTCTGGCAAAGAAAGAAAAGAAGAGCTGGCTGCTTGCCAGGGTTAATGGGAACCTTTTGTCGGCCTTTGTGGCCTGCAATGAACCAGCTCTTACCCAGTATTAATCTGCAGGGCACCATAATCGAAATTAGACAGTGTTACAAGTCTGATGCTCAAGCATTCCGAATGTGTTGATTCTAAAGCAGTGGTCTTGGAGCCAGCTGTAGGTTAGATTCAGTAGGGGAAGCTCCAGAGCAGGGCCCAGGCTGCGCCCATAAGCATCCAGACTGAGTTGATCTGCAGTTTCTGGGCACCAGTGTTGCTTTTAATGGCAATAGCGATGGGGAAATGAGGCCTTTGAGGGCAGTTTTTGGGTTCTGCAAACACTGCACCCACAGGCGGACATCAGCTGCAGTAAAAGCATCCTGTGGCTCTGTTTCTGCTCTTCCCTCCAACTCTAAAACTTTGTCCTCCATCTTGCCACTTTGGTGATGGTCCCTGTCTACCACCAAAATGCCTCTGGACCTTCTATAGTCTCCTGGGTTTATGGTGCCAAGATGGCAGAGTGTACGCTGAGGAGATGGAGATTGGGAAATAAATGTCCCTTTCTGCTTTGGTCCAAAGACCTGTCTGATGAGCACTTCCCAAGATGACTGGCTGGCTATTGGGGTACGTGTCCCTTTCAGAGAAAACTCTTACGTGCCTGCTAGATCATGGCCAGCCTCCAGTGTCTCTACAAGACTTGCAGGAGGAGAGTCCCCTGTTATGCATCTTCTAGCAGCATATTCAGTCTCTTCTAGGCTGGTTTGCAGCTCACACTCTGAAATGAGAACCTCAAAGGTTGATTCTGACCACGCCCAGAAGTCTTAAAGGACCTACAGTCTCTAGAGAATCTTCCCCGAGGGATTGGTCATTAGGGAACCTGGGATGAAGTGGGGGTTATTCTGGTCAAAGGGATCTGTCGTCTTTCACGACTTCTGTGTCCTTGTGCTGCCTTCCTCTGCAGAGCCTGAATGTTTCAGTCTCCCATTAAACCCCAGTGTCTCTTTCTAGACTTGCAGAAGCCCAAGTCTCCAACTCTGCTTTTCTCAGTGCTGAGCTTCCCCTGGGGCCTTGCCACCTTAGCATTTCATGCGTTGTTCAGTCTATTATAAAAGTGATTCTGAAATGTTATTACCATGAGATGCCATAGGTTCTGTGAGATATCCAAGCAAGACAAAAGAGAAGACAGTATGTTTCCTTCCCCTCTCACAACTGCCACTCTCCAGGGTTAATTGCCTTAGGTTTGGTGTACATTATTGTAAGTCTTTTACGAAGGACTATATTTTAATATTCATCATTAGAGCGCAGGTGTTTTACATACAACATTTGGTAGTAATTTTCTAGTCTCCTTGACTAGGGGTTCAAACATTGAAGCATGATGCTTCAATGAGTTTGGAGGTGCTATAAACAGACGTTTGCCAAGTGTCAATTAAATGGTCATTTTTAATTTTTCATGATTATAACTAATGGTACGATAAAACATCATTAGGCACTTTTTTCATTTTGGATCATTTACATTTGTTTGATTCCCATAAATGGAGTTACTTAGCAAAAGAAAACAATCTAAAGAAGCAATTTACAATTTAATAGGGCGATAGGAAAATAAGAAAGATACACAGCCAAACAACTTATTGGTTAAATATGTTATAGTTCATTTGTATTATTAAATACTATGAAGCTATTAAAATAATGCTACAGGAGAAAATTTAATTTTATGAGACTTACCCTGTGTAATAATTTATAAAATGATGTACCCAAAATTATATGTAATTTGCATAAAACCATTTAAATTTTTTATTTATGTGTGTAAGTTGTATAAAGGCATTTAAATTTTTCTATTTATTTTTGTTTATGTGTACACGTGTGTGCCCACTGTCTGGATGTTTACATGCTGTGCCTGGAGAGGCCAGAAGAGGGCATTAGATCCCCTGAAACTGGAGTTATAGGTAGTTGCGAGCTAACTGATATGGGCACTAGGAACCAAATTCTGGGTCCTCTGCAAGTAGTCTTCATAGTTGAGCCTTCTCTCCATTGACCAGGGCAACAGCTCAGTCTTGAGATCTAGAAGCCACATGCTGGACATTTTTCAGGACCAGCTTATAAAGGCTAAAACTGCAAACAAACAAACAAAACAAAACACCACAAAGAGCTCATACACAGATGCTGGAAGTGCTACCCAGTGATTGTCTCTGACTCAAGCCATTTTAGACATAACAGTTCATATTGACCTTTAATTTGATGGGTTGGAGATTATAGTTGTGTGGAATTTCTTAAGATTAACAAACCTCATAACATACAGAACACAAGAGGCAGGGTAAGTGGTCACAATGACCCTGCTCTGAGTCAAGTTATTTTTCTGAGTCCATTTATTTTTCTTTGTCACTGACTGGCAGACATTCTACAGCAACTATATGAAATAGCTGGCAGGCATGGAACAAAATGGCTATAGTGACGCTAGGGGGGCAGGCCTCAACAAATAGTGTTAACGGGCAGCTAATCCAGTCCTGCAGGAGCTTGGAAGGCTCCTTCCAGGACTTCTGGACTCCAACAGTACTCATGCATATATTGCCTTATGAAGAATAAAGAGTTATTAGAAAGCTGCGACAATATAAAAGATGTAGCATCTGTGCGAGAATAGTTTTAAAAAGAAAAGAATCCAGGAGTGATCAACTGCTTGCTGAAAAGAGCCAGAGTCTAAATTCTAGGCTTTGCAGGAAACCAGGTCTCTGTCACCACCATTCAGCAGAGTGGAAAGAGCCACACGTGACACATGCACATAGGTAGGTTCAAACACAATCCTTTCACAAAGACAGACCTTAGCTGCCCTGTGCTTAGAACAGAAGATCCAGAAACAAGTGTAGATGTGGGATCAGCAACAACTTGTATATGCAAGTGTCCACAGAGGACCAGTAAGTGAAGTTATAGAATACTTGTATGATACAAATTAGTAACCAAATTTCAAAGAGGGAGTCCTTGTTTACCTCCTAGTAAGGATTAAAGAAGCCAGCCTGAAAACTGGCACTAACAGGCAGAGGCAGCCTGGGGTGGTAGAAGAGATGAGACAGAACAGGCAGTTAGTGACTGGGTGAGAACAGGCAGCATTTAGGTTCCTGGTAATATTCCACTGATGGCTAGGACTTGGTCTATTTATTTGTGGTGAGCTGTCACTGTCTGCATTTATAACAAAGAAGCCTTTATGTGTTTGTATTGTACTTTTTTTTTAGCTTCTAAAAGCGATGAAGATATATCTGAAAAGAAATAGGCTTTGAGAGCAGTTGATGCTATCTAAAGTTGACAAACCAGGAAATACAAATAACTTCTATTCATATTTTCACCCAGAGCAGCACTGTGAAGTAGAGCTTTCTGTCTAGGATGGTGAGATGCTCCCCTGCTGGCCCATCCAACATGGTGGGTTCTAGCTGCAGGGACACAGAGCACCTGAGTTGTAGTGAGTGACTGAGAAACTGGAGTTTACTTCTTATTTAACCTTACTCTGTTTTCAATAGAGAGTCGCACGCCATGCACAGCTAAGCTTCTTAAGCTGGGGTCTTGACCCCAGCATCTCTGAATGAGGGGCCACAAAACCTTGACCACAGCAAAGGGCATCTGGACAGGTAATGGCCAAGAGATCATTCAAAAGCAAACATGAAATGAAACCCAGGTGTTACTGACAGCATTTGACTGTTATTACATCATGTGACCTCACGGCAGCTCCGGTTGTAAGCACATGCATACATACGCTGCAGGTGCATGCCATCACAGCATGCAATACTGATCAATGTTATCTGAAACACCCTGGCTCAGATTCAGTCTGAGTTATGGTAAGTTTCACTGCACATGCAGTTTTCTGCCCTTACAGAAATACAGCAATTTAGTAACAGGAAACAAAGGCATTATTTTCCTGCCAGCACAAGCCAGCGTGAAAGTTTCAAAGTTTATCTCTGGGCTAAATTGTGTTAGAGTGTTTGATATTAAAAATTGTTGAATTGTTGTTTGAATGCCAGGTGTGGTGGTGCATGCCTTTAATCACAGCACTCGGGAGGCAGAGGCAGAGGCAGAGGCAGGGGTAGGGGCAGGAGCAAGGGCAGGGGCAGGGGCAGATGCAGGAGCAGGGGCAGGAGCAGGGGCAGGGGCAGGGGCAGGAGCAGGGGAAGGGGCAGGGGCAGGGGCAGGGGCAGGGGCAGGGGCAGGGGCAGGAGCAGGCGAATCTCTGTGAGTTCGAAATCAGCCTGGCCTTCAAATCAAGTACTAGGACAGCCAGGGGCTACACAGCTACACAGAAAAACCCTGTCTCAAAAGAAAATTTAAAATTAAATAAATAAATAAAATTGCTGTCTTATTTGCTGACTTCAGGTTCATGAAAATATTAAATAAATTTTGACTTGGGATTAGGACAGAATTCCCAATGATTTCTGAAATAGCCTTAAACAGACTCCTAGCATTTTATATTAAACTCTTATGCAAAGAGGCATTTTGGTATTGATAATTATAAAATCAAAATATCAATCAACTCTCAAAGGCATTAAAAATGTTCCATGCTCTGCAGTGTCAAATGTGCAGCCAAGGTTTAATTCTTCATGTAAAAAAATAGGCACATTCCTCTTATTAGTATACAAACTTGCTTCCATCTTTAATACGTAGCAAAATATGTGTATGCCAATGAATTCCTTTAAAATAAATTTCTTTAAAATTTTTAGTTGTAAAGCTTGGATTTGTGTGGCCGCTTCACATACCTATATACCCTGGGTCACATAAAAGAAAGTCTCAGGCCAGAGGGGCAATGAATGGAAAAAGTAAGAAGTTTGTCCCCAAAGGAATCAGGAATGATGGAGCAATCACCATGGAAACAGAACCCAGCAAAACTTCTGTCCGGTTAGTGAGGTGGCATGAGGGACCCGAGCTAGAACTAGGGTACATTTATAGAAAACCTCTGCTGGGACTGGAGAGTTGGCTCAGTAGTTAAGAGCACTTGCTGTCACAAAGGAACCGGTTTGACCCCCAGCACCCACACGGAGGCTCGCCACCTCCTAAAGCACGAGCAGGTGCACAGACACGTGAAGGCAAAACACTCATGCACATAAGATAAAAAGATAAATCTAAAAAACCCAAATTAAAAACAAAACAAAACAAAACGACAACAACAAAAAACCCACTCTTCTGTGTTAACTGGCATCTAAATTTCTAGCTCTATTACTTAAAAATTGAAATTAAACATTAGGGCCAATAAGATAGCTCAGCAGACTGGAAGCCTGAGGGCCTGAATTCATTTCCCAGGACTCACATCGTAGAAGGAGAGGGATCCACTCTACATGTAACCCTCTGAACTCCACATAAACAAACATGTTTACATGAGTTTTTATGTAAAAAAAATTCATTTTACATGCTTTTATGTAAAAAAACATGGTGTCACATGCTTTTGATCCAACACTAGGTAGGCGGACACAGGAGGATGTCTGTAAGTTCAAAGTCAGCTTGGTCTACATGCTGAGTTCTAGGACAGCCAGGGCAATGTAGAGAGACCCTGTCTCACCCCCCCCCAAACCCAAACAAACAAAAAATAGCTTTCAAAAAGAAATAAAATTAGGGGAATATATTTAAACATATTAATAGGATCGAACTTGCAGTGACAATTTAAGGAGATTTTTCTTAAAATTTTTTTTCTTTGAAAAACATTATAGTCTCTAAGTGTTTGCTTTAAACAACCATGAGGCGAAAACAAATTAGTAAACCAAAATCTTAACCAACTACGGGTTGCAAATCAGAAAATTCTTTTAGATCTCACCATGCTTCTGTCTACTATAAGGAAAATAATGTTTGCAATGACAGCTAGTCACCTTTTTCAATACTTAATATCTAAACTTGCTAAGCCGAGGTTTCCCATAGAACGTTTCTTCCTCTTCCTTCTCCCCAGGACACAGAGGTTGAGTTTGAGCTGAACCAATACTCAGGATTTGGTGGTGACCATCTTTGCCTTTGGAATGGTTTGAGCAAGTCCCTCTGCAGCAGTGACCTTGCCTCCCTGCTGAACAGTCTTGGAGTTCAACAGCAAAGTACAGGGGTTGGTTTTAGTGCACTTCACAGAGATTCTGTGACGAAGATGACTGTAAGTTCCTAACTGTATCCATCTTCCTTCTGGACTTTCTCCATCTGGGTTTTGTATCCTCAAGCTCAGCGTGCCCACACCAGTCTCCTCTGTCTTCTCTCTCTCTAGAAGAATGGTTCTCAACCTTCCTAATACTGCAATCTGTTTGTACAATTCCTCATGTTGTGGTGATTCCCAATCATAAAGTTATTCCATTGCTACTTCACAGCTGTAATGTTGCTACTGTTATGAATCGTAATATAAATATCTAATATGCAACCCCTCTGAGAACCACTGCTCTAGAAGGACAGCCTTATCGAATGTTATCTCCATCTATCCAGATAGCCAAAGACTCCACTCACCATTCCCAGCTCTGGAGAGAGGCCTAGAGAAAGAAAGTACCTGACAAGAATGCCTTTCTTCCTGTTTGTTCTTCCTGGTTAATGCTAATGCCTCCTTCAAGACCTGCAGCAACTGTCAGCTCTTCAGAATCTTCTGATTAGGGAGGTTAATCACAGTGACGTAAGGTCCACAATTCTGAGCAAAGCTGCCCAGCCTTCAACAGAGGCTCAAGGACAATCAGGGGCAAAGCTGTCACACCAACGTAAGGATCCCTGGCGATGGCCCAGTCATTCAGGAGCTAACATATTTTGCAAAGATCAGAGAAGTAAGTGGGTGAATTTTGTAGTACATAAATCTTAATACTTAATAAAGCTGTTAAAAAGTTAAACCCGGAGGCTGAAGACAGTTCATTTGGTAGATTGCTTGCCTAGCATTTACCCCCAGCACTACATAAACTGGGTGTGGTGGCACATGCCTATAATGCTAGCACTCAGGAAGTAGAGACACAATAATCAGAAGTTCATCCACAACTACATAGTGAGTTTAGAGTTATCCCAAGCTACGGGAAACCCTGTCTCCAAACAAAACAAAATAAAACAAAGGTCAACTAGTAATTTTGGAATACTTAGATTTTGGTAAAAACTATTTGAAGCTGAGAGCCTAAGATAGATTCTGCTATTATAAAACTATGTTGACTGCCCACAAGTTAAAGTTCTGACAGCGTAAAATGTATGGTTAAGGAGAGAGAGGTGGGGAAAAGATGGGATTTGCCAAGGGGAAGATCACCAGGCTGTAAGAGAGGGATTAAGTTGGTCCACAGAAATGCTGCATCTTCCCAACAGTGCCTACCCACAACCCTAGTCCATGGTCTTCCTTATGGTAACCACCACCTTTGTCTTTTAGGATGAAGTCATTGGATTTGGACCTAAAATCTGATAATGGCATCTCTTTTGATGGTTGAAGTAATCATTTGTATGTAAGCCTACAGAAAATCCCTTTACATGGGAATCAATATGATTCTAGAGTCAAACTTACAGTTAGTATAGGAAGTACCTTCTAATAGGATCAGATGTTGAAAGCGTACCTTACCCCAAACTGGTGGACTCCACTATTGAGAGGTGACTGAATCTGTAGCATCCTGACTTGGTTGATGTGTTAATCCACCAATGAGCCAATAGTGGATGAATTATTAAGAGATGGTCTTGGTTAGTGAAAGTAGGTAGGTTTCATTTGGGGTGGGAGGTAGCGGGGAGGGGAAGGCATCTTTGAAGGGAATCTCTTGCCCTGGTCCCTTTCTCTTTCTGCATCCTGGACACTATGACATGAACTTTGTTCCCTGTCACAGTCCTGCCAGCATGGTGTGCCGTGCTGCCTCTCCATGGGCCCACAGCAATGGAATGAGCTGACTCTGCATTAAAATGTCTGATACCACTAGCCCAGGGAAATCGAATATGTTGTTCATCTTGTGTATTTTGTTACAGCAATAAAAATTAATACCCAAGCAGGCCCGAATGTTAACCTGAGTTTACTTCTTGGGCACTCTAAAACCTGGGCACAGATCTTTAACTCTTATCTGACACTAGAACAACCCTAGTGACCAGGAAGATTTATTGGAATAACAGAAAAAAAAATCAGATACCGTGCCTGTTCTTCATAGATTCAGAAAATGTCACCAAATTTCTTTCTACTTCCTCCTTCACTGACCTAGGAATTGGTGGTGGAAGCCATGTCCTGCTCATTTGGGATACCACCTTGGCACAGAGCACTTGGCCTGAGACATAGAAGATATTCACTAAATAGTTTTCTATTTAATTCAACAATTAAATCTATAGAATCCTATGCTCTATCATGGTAGAACTGTCATCTTTAACCATTAAAAATACAGGCACTCAAGTAGAATTTCAGACAAACAATAAATAATTTGTAGAGTATGCCCACTGCATATTTAAATTAAAAATTAGACCAAAGAGATGGTTCAGTGGTTAAACATATTTGCCACCAAGCCTGAGACCAGAATTTATTCCCAGGATCCACTAGGTAGAAGGAAAATATCATAGTTAGGATTTTAATTGCTGTGAAGAGACACCATGACCATGACAATTCTAATAAAGGAAAGTTATAATTTGATTGGGGCTGGCTTACAGTTTGGAGGTTTAGTCCATTGTCAACATGGCGAGAAGCTTGGTGGTACGCAAGCAGAGATGGTGCTGGAGAGGTAGCTTAGAGTTCTACATCTAGATCAGCAAGCAGCAGGAAGAGTCAGGCAGTCACTAGGCCTGGCTTGAGCTTCTTAAACCTCAAAGCCCACCCTCTAATGACACACTTCCTCCTACAAGGCCACACTTACTCCAAGAGGCCACATCTCCTAATAGTGTCACTTTCTATGGGCCTATGGGGGCCATTTTTATTCAAATACATAGACTTCCTGTTGTCTATGACTTCATCATGGCTCACATGTCATGATGCATGCACACACACACAACAAAATAATTAATTAAAAATAGTCACAGTGGAACTGAACTTGCGAATTCATCCGACAGTTCTTCATGCTGGCCACTAACGTCTCATCAACACATTCTGTTTATAAGTGCAATTTGTTCTATGGAACATTCCTTCTTCTCAGAATAAAAAAGTAATAATGTTAAGTCAGGTCTGGTGATACAAGCCTGTAATTCCCAGCTACTTAGGGAGGCAGAGGCAGAAGGGCCACGAATTCAAGGCCTGTCTAGGCTAGAGAGTGAATTCAAGGACAGCTTAGCAACTTAATGAGATAATTGTCTCAAAATAAATGTCAAAAAAGGGGGATGGAGTTAAAGTGGTAAACCACTTTGTATGAGGGAGACCCTAGGTTTATAGCCAGTATGAGAGAGACAGAGAGGGAAGGAGGGAAGGTGAGGAGGAAGGAAGGAAGGAAGGAAGGAAGGAAGGAAGGAAGGGAGGGAGGGAGGGAGGGAGGGAGGGAGGGAGGGAGGGAGGGAGGAAGGAAGGAAGGAAGGAAGGAAGGAAGGAAGGAAGGAAGGAAGGAAGGGGGCTGGAGAGATGGCTCAGCAGTTAAGAGCATTGACTGCTCTTCCAGAGGTCCTGAGTTAAATTTCCAGCACAACTATCTGCAATGGGATCTGAAGCTCTCTTCTTGTGTGTCTGAAGAGAACAATAGTGTACTCATACATAAAATAAATAAATAAATCTTTAAAAAAAGGCAGGAAGACAGGCAGGCAAGTACCTCTTCTTACTTGCCGCTTGCATTAATGACTCAGAGATGACATCTCTCTGATCTGAAAGAACTTACTAGGGGCCACATGAAGCAGTCCCCTCCAGGGACTCCCCACTGGTCCCAGTCTGGCCTGCTGTCCTAGTGTAATTATAAAGTGTCTCTCCTTTCCCTTTCAGAAATGATCCAGTCTGGAAGATAAATGATATGGCCTCCCATGTGGCAGGCACAGGGCCAGGACATTAGCTCCTGCCATCTGTAACCACAGGGTAGCTGAGGCTATTTTATAGGTCATAACCCACAGCAGTGGTCCCCACCCCGGCCCACTTCTCCACCCTCCTGTTGGTGCTTGCTCAATTCTTTTTTTTTTTTAGTCTCCACTTCTTTTCCACACTCTCTGCATATCTATGTGTGCGTCCATCTTTTTCCTTTTCTCTCTGACTCCCCTAATTCTCTCCATGTTTTGAGTCTTGTAATTTTGTTGTAAGCCCAACCCTCCCGCATCTCCATTAGTGTCCGGTGGCTACCTTCCCCTTCCGGTGGCTACCTTCTCCTTCTCTGCATCACCTACTGCCACGTGTGAGGTGTTTTCCAGGGACTTAGAAAAGCACGCTAAGTGCCCATGTTGGAGGAGACACTATCTCCCTCTAGGCGCAGCCTGCTATCTAAGTTCACATTCAGGCAGCTCAACCCTGATTCTCCAACAATGTCTGCCCTGGGTGCTGGGCATTTTTAGTGGAACTATATGCAATGAGACCTAGTGTGTGCTGTAGAAGGAGAAGGAGTGTCAATCCCACAATGGTGTGCTCCAAGTGAACAATGGGGATGATTCTTGTCTACCCTGTGATTTGAAGATCACTGTCAAGGCCTTCACACACAGACACCTCATCATTAGAGACACTGAAGGCACTCACTGAGATCCGTTCATGCTTGTGTTCTGAGATGAAGAATTGGACCAGGGATGCATGAATAGTGGTAGAAATAGAAATAGCTTATTGAGGAAGAGAGGGCACTTCAGAGAATGGAAGTGGACTGTGAACTGGGACCAGTCATGACCCTGTATGGGTCAGTTAAGTAGCTCTCGATTTTGTGCTCTCCCTGGGATTCTTCAGCATGTTCTGTCCTGACATGTAGCCTTGGTGGATGGGGAGAAGTGGCCCTCCAGCCTTGCTGCCAGCAGGCTTCTCTCATATGTTAATCTTAGTGGCTCCCTCTCTCCCTAGTCTACCTTCCTGTCACCCCGAGAGAAGTGTGCTATGATACCTTCTTTTTGAGTGGAGGAAAGGGGTGGACAGTAGGTACCAGGCCAGGGCCTCTGTTACCTAAGTCTGTGTGCGTCCTTGCTGCCCGTGCCATGGACTACTTGCTGCCTGTCCCTACCTGCTCTTGGGGATTGGAGATGAGATGGCATAGAGTCAAGGACACAGACTCGGGTGCAGGTGAGAAATGCTGCAGCAAGCTCATCTGAATGCTGCAAGATCCTTAAAAACCCCTCCACCAGCATCCCATTGGTCTCAAGAAAGTGTCTCTTCTAAACAGCAGTTCCTGATTGCCTGGTATTGTCTGCATCAGCAATCCTTAGTCTCTCAGGCAGGAGATATCTTTGCAGCTGCTCCCCCAAACCCCCCATTTACACTGTTTCTCCTATACTTCCTAAAACACTTAGTGGGACTCTCCAAATGGCATTGTCTTGGGAACCCATCTCCTAGGCAAAGGGAAAAGGTCACTAGCAAGTAGAAATGGAAAAGCTCCTAATAAAGGACACTTTGAAACACTCCTCCAAGGTCTCCACTTGACAGACTCGCGTGTGAGGGTCCACACACGAATGCACAGTCTCGTCTGTAAGGAAGGTCTTCCATCAACCTAAGACCTGCACATAGTGTCTCTTGTTTAGTTGCTGGCTTCCCCCAGATTTGTAAGTATTCAGAGCAGGTAGAACTAACAAGGAACAAACGCCATTAATTTGAACTTGAACTCTGCCTCACAGACCAATGCTCTAGCCAGTCCAGGAGGAAAAACAATTATTACACTTCAGCTAGCACAGTCCTCAGCTGATGAACCACTGTGAAATCACAATGCTTTTCTGGCAAAGAGGTTTGGGGTGGGGGAAATCAATTTTGTTAAAAATAAACAAACTATAATTCTACCTTCCTGACAAGAGAATATTCCCCAGACAAGTGAGTTATGACCTGGCATTCTAGATCCCAGATATGATTCCAGAATCATCTTTACAACACACTATCAGATACCAAGCACCTTCCCGAGGTGCTTCTGGTATCTGACGCAGCTGATCTGTTCTCTCCTCATCCCTGGCCCTTGCCTCAGTGAAGCCTTGGAGTCAGCTATCATGAGCCCCAGCAAGCACGCTGTTAGGCTGGAACCCCTGCACATCCCTCGTACAAGCTAGAGAATCCCATCTGCCCTCCTTCCCCCTAACCCTCCCACACAGAAAAAACTCCCCCACCCCCAGAGAAAACTCTGGGCTAGCGCGTCATCACTCTTTGTCTCCGTGTTTCTGGCAACCCACCCAAGAGTGCCCACCCAGGAGCTCAGTTTTTGACCACATATCCCAGCTCCTAGCTGCCACGTCGTCACCACTCCTCGCCTAAGCTCTATAAAACCCCGGTGCTTTAGCCCAGATGCGTGACTTCATTGACCTCCATCTGCGAGAGCCATGAGAACTACCTCCTAATAAACCCGCCATTATCTCCTTTTAATCTGGGTCTGGTCTGGCCTATATCTGTGTAACCAAGGGAGAGAAAAAGCCCATAGGATACTATACATGTTCTGGTCACTCTTCAAGGCTGGGTGCAGCCACACTGCCTGAAGGATGTTCCTTCCATGGGGGTCCCCTAGAACCTGGGGCATCACTGCTTCAACCATGCAAATGCCACTCGAATTACACGTTCCTTTCCTAAACTAGCCCTTACGGAACACTTAGAATAGACAAGGCATGATTCCGTGAGCTTCTATGTGTGTCAGAATCTTTAGAAGTCTCACGGAGTGGGTCCACCTTTTGAAAAGTGTTTGCATGTATGTGTTCGTGTATGTGAACACGTGTCATGGTGCACGTCTGGAAGTCAGAGGAAAATCTTAGGTTTTGGTTCTTGTTTTCCACCTTGATTAAGCCAGGCCACCTATTTGCATCTGGCCCACTAGCTTCCAGAGATTCTCCTGTCCCTGCCTCCTATATCAGTGCGTGAATATTAAGATTAAGACATGCTATAGCCCTGGCTTTAAGAGAGTCTGGGGATCAAAACTCAGGCTTTCAGACCTATGAGCTAGCACTTCAGTGGTTATAATTTGTGTATTTACATTTTTACAAATATGGAAATTAAGATGCAAATAAAAGGCAAGTTGCTCAATGTCTCCAGTTGTACCTGGTGGAGCCAGGATTTAAATACAAGCATTCAGACTCCAGATTCTGTGAGTCCAACAGTCAACTGTATTTTCCCATCTCTTATGAAACAATGAGACCCATGCACAGGCGTGCTTAACAAATGCAAGCTGAGAAAACTAATGCATGAAACCTATTTCTTGGCTCCCAGTGGCCCTGAGCTTCAGAAATGCAACATCTGCTTTCCTGACACAGCTGCCGGTGCCATAAGTCCCTGGATGCAGGCAGGGAAGACAGTGATCCTGGCTTCTGTATTCTGTGCCTCCGTTTATACCCAGATATCTGGGTCTAGTCAGACACAGGTGCCCCTGCTCTTTGAAAGAATGTCCATTCCCGCTGAAACAGGTAAATTGCTTCAGGGAATGACAGGTTGTCTCTGAAGATAGAAACTGTTCTTTCAGACCAGAGTGAGTTCGTTGGAAAAAACTGATTTCACGCTTAGCTGAGTCTGATTGTCCTTGAACACCAGAGCGCATTATCTGCCTGCCTGTGTCAGTTAGGTGCCAGGGCTGCTAGGACCAAGGTGCAGGATGCAGCTGGCCCCATGAGGGAAGATAGGGAGAGCAGAGCCCCCAGCAGGAAGTTTTTTCTGGCTCTAGGGTCACTTTCACTGCCCCCTCATCTCTAGCCTCTCCTTTTCTGCAGACTTCAGCCCTGTCTTCACAGTTGCTTTCCTTGGGGCCTTTTGTCCTTGGTGGTCTCCTAGGTGCCTCAGTTTTAACATACGGGGCAGGGAACTTTTAAGTAGTCAATCCTCAAGACTAGTTCATCCTATGTTATGGATTTCCTTATCCTCTCTGGGGCCCTTTAATGTTGACATCCCAACATTAGAGGTGACCTCTGACCCCCATGCACAAAATAACAGAGCACTCGCCAAACAAATAGGATAAGCGAATACCAGGACATTCTAAAGAACTGTCAGAGATCCTCTCCCTGAAGAGGGCAAGCCACTGACGATGCAGGGCACAGCTGAAGCCGGCGCCTGACCCAGGCAACAGCATGTGTGGCCAAGAGCATCAAGAGAAGATGAAATCAAATCCAGGTGCCCTCTTGGTCAACCCAGGGGTTAAGTAGAGCAGAGAATTCAGCTAAGGTCGTGGTGAGCAGGAAGCCCGGGAACCAGATGGGGGGAAGAAAAACAATCAAACACAAGCCAACACACTCTGCAAGGAGGCCCTCTGACAGAGGAGGAAGGGAGCCGTGACAGGTGACATACCAAAGGGAAAACATATCTCCAGGCTTCTTGGAGAAAGTTTTGGATCATTTGTTAGGATTCCTTAAGGGGTCTTGGATAGGCGAATGACCCTAAGGATGTGGGAAGCGTGGGGGAGGGGAGGCTCTTTCACTGTGAAGTTAAGAATGGGATACTTAGGGTAGAGCTACAGCTCACACAGGAGCGGAGAAGATTCTCAAGGAAAGCAAACCCTGACAGCCCCGCCTCCTGGGGAGCCCACCAAGGCAGGAAAGACTTCCCACAGCAGGGAATGTCCATCAGCTCTTTAGGACCATGGGCTGGGATTGCTACGTTAAAATATACCTGGTACCCAAACTTCTAGGAAAACTAACTCTGTAGGAGGCCTTGGGGTAGCAATAACCCAGAGAGAAATCGAGACCAGTGGGATGGTGCAGGAAATGAGACAGGTGCTACCAGGCATTGGGTGGGGACGGGGCTGGGTCAGTTACAGAGCACAGCCAGGAAAGATGTGAAATGGAACACTAGGAGGATGCTGTCTTCCTCCCAATTCTGCAGCATGGCTGTTGTGTTGTTATATTTTCCATGTAAATCTTCAATTTTATCAGAAAATATTTTTACCTCTACTTTCAATCAATTTAGGAATATTTTTATGCCTACTATCTTATCTGTATAATTTTTCATGAAATAGTCAGTTTTAACGTGTTTTTCTATATATTTCTTGAGTTTTATCAGAAATATTTTCCTTGTAGACTTTCAATTTTATCAGAAAATGTTTATAATTCCACTTTCAATCAACTTAGGAATATTTTTATGCCTACCATTTTATCTGTATAATTTTTCCACGAAATAGTCAATCTTAACGTGTTTTTCTATATATTTCTTCAATTTTATTAGAGATATTTTCCATGTATATTTACACAATGGAATACTACTCAGCAATTAAAAACAATGAATTCATGAAATTCTTAGGCAAATGGGGAACAAGGGGAGGGAAGAGGGCTTATGGGACTTTCGGGGAGGGGGGAACTGGGAAAGGGGAAATCATTTGGAATGTAATTAAAGAATATAGAAAATAAAATAAAAACATTAAAAAAATTTAAAAAAAAGAGGTGAGTTGGAGGAGTCTAGGCTGCAGGCGAATGGCATCTGCATCTACTGCCCAGTCAAAGGAGCTTTGGGGCTGAGATCATTTGGGGAAGTTAAGCCTAGAGGAGATATTAAAATTGGGTGTATGAAGTCAAAGAAAGGCTGGGGAGAGATCTGTGGATGACTCTGGCCTGAACAGCCCTGAGGCAAAAAGAGGTCCCAGAACCCTGGTGGAGAACAGAGTCCACACTGCAAGGCTACAGATGGGAGATAACACAAGGAACACCGTGCTCTGGTCCACCTGGCATGACTTTTCCTGGGGTACCAAGGAAGGGAGGGTAGGAGAGAGATGGCTGGGGATGTGCAACTAGTTTCTGCACATTGGACCCAGGGACTGATGGAACCAAGACCTGATGAGCTCTGACGGGCCATGTTCTGTCTTTCTAGGATCCTCAGAGCTTCCTGCAAAGTTCAGTTCCTTGCTGAACTGCTGCTGCTGCTGGAGGCTCAGGTACCAGACCCCTCATTACCACCTCAGTTAGACACCATATTCGCTTCCAAAGAGCTTGTTTCCTTCTTGTCTTCTCAATGCTGCTTTCTTTGATGGTCCCTCATGGGCCTGTTGTCTCAGAGCCTAGTATGCTCTCCTCTTCGAGGGCAGATGGCAGGCTTTCCTACAAAGGTCGGATACATGCCAGCAAGCACTTTGTAAAGCTTTCTAAAGGAATTGTTTCCAGTTAAGAACCAAATCCATGCACTCTACGGGGCCTTCCACACACACTTTGTAGTTTCTTAAAGTAGCTCCTGTTCTGTATGGTGTGTGCAGGTGTGTGCATGTGCATGTGTACACAGGTGTGTGCATGTGTGAGCAGATATGTGCAGGTGTGTGTGCATGTGCATGTGTATGCATGTGTGTGCATGTGTGAGCAGATATGTGCAGGTGTGTGTGCATGTGTACACAGGTGTGTGCATGTGTATGCATGTGTGTGCATGTGTGTGCAGGCATGTGCATGTGTGTGCAGATATGTAAATGTTCAGGTGCATGTACCCATGTATGTGCCTGTGAAGACCTGAGGTAGACAAGAGGTGTGATCTTCATTGCTCTCTACCTCATTTTTCGCAACAGGATCTTTCACCGGACCAGGGTCTCCCACTAATTGGCTGGCCAACAAGCCCCAGGGATCTTCCTTTCCTCACCCCAAAGCACTAGGATGCCATCATGTCCAGATTTTTACATAGATCGTAGGCATCTGCTGTCAGGTTCTCATAATTTAACTGAACAATCTCCCCAACCCTAGTTCTAGTTCCTTTTCACACACACACACACACACACACACACACACACACACACACACACACACACAGAGGGTGCTCGGTGCTCACTGAAGCTTTGCACTCATACTTAAATGTAATGTGTGCTAACATCTTTGATGAGTCCTGCTGCCTGCCTCTACAGCTGTGGTGGATCTGGGCACCAGGAAGCCCCAACCTGGTGTTTGGCACACAGGTGTTTAAAGCTCAGACTTTCCCTTCCGGGAGCTCCTTAGAAGCAGTCCTCTCAATCTTCTTTTCTCTGTCTTTGCTCTCTCCCCTTCCCTCTCCTCCCCTTCCATCACAGTCTTGTACAATGGCAGGCACTGTAATTAGCCATGTCAATACCTTGCTTCAAGCAATCCTCACACCACCCTCTGGGGTGGAACGAGTATCTCCTTATCGGTTCAGTTAAGAGGACTTCTGGTTTCAGACTCCAAGACTAGGAAGCAGCTGTTCACTTTGATCCCAAAGTCCACAAGCTTTTGTTGTCCTGGATACCCGTATGTGGGTGGGGTTCATTGGGCCCACCTACCCAGGCATGTATACCCTCTAGTATCTACAGAGAGCTCTGCTGTCAGCGAGCTCTACTGTTCTCCCTTTAATTGTAACCTGCTGTGTTGAATTCCTTTCATATGCCCAACTGTGCTTATTGGAAACCTTGACTGATCCCTTACAGAGTATTGATTCTGTATCTGCCTCCATGGTTAACTGTCTCCCGGGAAGACAAGGGCCACATCTGACTGATCTGGGTTACCTGCTGTTTTATTTACATTTCTATTGCAGTAATAAAGCATCACAACCAAGGCATCTTTTAGAAGAAAGTTTATTTGGGTTTACAGTTCCAGCAAGTTAGGGTCAATGATAACGGAGAGAGGTGACAGGCAGCAGGTTTGGTGGCTGGAGTAACAGCTAAGGGCTCACATCTTGGACCCCAACACAAAGCAGAGAGAGCAAACTCAAAATGGCATGAGTCTTTAAGCTCTCAAAGTCTGCTTCTTGTGACATTCTTCCTCCAGTAAGACCATAACCTCTAAGTCCCCCCAAACAGTGCCACCAAATGGGGACCAACAATTCAAATGCCTGATACTGAGGAAGACATTTCATTCAAACCACCACACCTACAGAATGTATAATCCAGAGACCAGGGCACCAAAGATATTGGATAAGTAGTTTTGAGTTAAGGACTACGGTGGAGTGTAGAAGGTAAGTTCCATGGTCAGACAACTGGTTTCCTTCTCTCACATCTGGCTTTACCACCTTGATCCGGCTCACTTTTATGAACATTAGCTTCAACACAGTGAGAGGACGGTCTGAAGCACATTTGTGACAGACTCTCCCACTGCCATCACAGAGCAAGTGCTGAATGGATGCTGGCCGCTACTGTTACTGTTGATGGTTTGCTGATGTACTGTCATGGTGAGTAGTGGTACCTTTCCTGACTTTGACACAGTTCCCAAAGCCTCCCACAAGAAGAAGGAGTGCCTACCTTGCACCAGTGCCTGAACATGTATTATTAATTGCAACCTTCTGTTAAAATCCAGCCCATCATCCATGTGCTACAACCCACAGGAATAATAATGATAACTAGCATGAATTAGTCATGGGTTATTTGACAGATGCAATCCAAAGTGTTCCATGTGCATTAATTCACTGAATCCTTACTGCCAACAAGTCAAGTAAATTAAGAGAACACAGTAGACACACCCTTGCTCATGTACTGAGCCACCTGCCCATAGTCTTAAACAGCAAAATAACCATGCTTCCCATCAGAATTGGGAAGGAGCCTCATTGCTGCCTCTGCATTACCATGAATACACACTTTCAGTGGCATTAGGCAACTTTGGGAACCACCTACTTAGTATCTGGGTTTGTTTGCTACCTAAAACAGTAAGCTTTGAATAAGATCAATTCTTGTGCTAAGGGATCACCTTAATCCTGTGAACCACCACCAAAGGCTTTAAAGTGTGAGAGTCCCTTGACTGGGGTGTCCTCGTGCACACAGGAAGTTCTCATAGGTCAAGATTCTCATTTGTCTTTGTGACTCCCTTACTTAGCATCTTGCCCGATACAACAAACACATCCTTGGCATTATCAGGACAGATCTCTATGGGCTATACTGAGAATTTAGTGGAAAATGGTGTCCGTAGTCAACGTCTCCTAAGATGTTAGATGATTTCATCATGTAAACCCCATCACTATTGTTATTGCTATTGCTGTCTCAAAAAAAAAATACAACTACTAGAGACATTACTGAATAATTTCCAACCAGGTATGCTAGCACATCCCTGTGATTGCAGCACTTAGAAGGTTGAGGTTGGAAAACTGAAGATTGGAAGTCAGCCTGGGATGCATAGCAAGACCCTGTCTCAAAACCAAACATTGACTTTCCACACCACTGAAAACAGGAAGTGGAATGAAAGTCATTTTCTTACTCTTTCTTACTCTGGCAGTCTCATCGGTTTCTTGGGAAGAAGTCAAACTGTATTTGAAGACATCGCTATGGTTAGAATTCTGCTTTTCTTGCTGAAACTCTAAGGGGGGGGCAGCCTGGTACCCCAGCCCTGCCTCTTACCTGCCTACTTGCTATAGAGCCCTGCTTGGAGCCCAGGCATTCATTCCTTGACTTCGGTCTATAAACAAACCTCAAAGCTTGGCCAGCCAGTATGGGTGTTTGTTCAGAACAGCTGAAGAGACATTCTCAGCCCAATTGACAACAGCTGGGAGGTTGTCAGAATGATCAATCCTCTGGGGAAAGGCTTGGCTTAGCCCAGCAAACATGGCCCTGGCCTGGGCTTGACCTCTTGGTAGCACGTGTCCTTTTCGGTGGGAAAATAAATAGTCTCCTTGTCTGGAATGTGTACCCCTTCTCTTGTGGAACATGGGAAAAAGCCAGCAATTGTGTATGAGGACAAGCCTGTCTGCAAACTGTCCCTGGAGCATGTGGACAGGCCCACTTCCTGTCAGCAGGTCAATACTGCCATTGTCTCCACTGATGGGTAATACTTGTCACTCAACACATCGGAATTCAGGCTCTTGATTTCAGAACAAGCCAAGACCACTCACTATTCACAGGTTTTGGAAGGGAGAAAGGGTATAGAATATACATTTGTCTAGAGAATGTTGGTGCTGCTTGACTCTTGGGAACACTGCGAGCAGGTATAGAATCCATATCAGAATAATACAATAGTCACCTCAGACAGTGGCCATTGAAACCCACCCTGGGTCCTCTAAGGTGCAGATGAAAGCAGGGTCTTGAGTGGGAAGTAGGAAGCTGTCCTGGATGGCAGTGAGCCTGTTGAGGCCACGCTTTCTTTCCCTGTGCTCTGCTTCTAAACCTCTCTGACTGGAGGAGGAGAATACTCAGCATTAAATGTAGCTATTTGATGAAGGAGCCAGGTCCTACTCCATCACTCCTTTGCAGTATTCTGCTGAGCTTAAAAGCTCAGTGCATTGGGGAAGAAAGCCTTCTGCCAGGATTTGATTACTGTGTGGTTGGGATTGTCCAAATGCCTCCTCTTCCTGTCCTGATTCCCCATCCATCTTAACATCTTAATGGCCGTGAGTGTCTCCCTCTCCCTTGACCTCTTCCCTATCTCCCTCCACACAATCCACACCACTGAACACACATCCCACTGCCCACACCAGAAACGAAAGTCTTTTCACAAACTTTTCTTGGCCATTGCTCTCAAGATCCAGGTAACTGACAGACCCTTCCACATCCCATTAATCATCCTTCTCCATTCCTTATCAATAAAGTCTTTTTTTAGCTCCTCCCTCTCTTTAATGATTAAGAATTCTTAGGACAGGCCTATCTGACTCTGAGCTCTTTCCATCCAGCACAGCATCCATCCAGGATACCAGCCACAAGGTGATGGCAGGAAGGCTTATATCCAGAATTATGGCTCCAAGAGCCTCAACACTGAAGTGTAAAACTCTTTGGTGACCTTGGACAGCTGCAGGATAATCACAACTTGATCTCCCAAGTGAGAGTAAAGTTTAAGATAGGTTTCTCTCTCTCTCTCTCTCTCTCTCTCTCTCTCTCTCTCTCTCTCTCTGTATGTGTGTGTGTGTGTGTGTGTGTGTGTGTGTGTGCGCACACACACACACACACACACACACACACACACACACACATACACACACGTTAAGTGATCATCCAAAGGTGAGCACTTTCCCTAGCATCCTTATTCAAACAATCGGGAAGCAGTTCAGATACCTTCTTTATTCTTTAGGCTCCGAAATTCAGGGATAGTTCATTGTGTTTTACTCTCCGGTGACTTCATTTTCTATTTGGGTCCTTTGTTTTGTCTCTGTTTCCAGAGAAGTCAGGCATTCAAAAGAAAGCTCAAGATAGAATTCAGATGATTCCTAGCCAAAGAGAGAGCAGCCAACGGCTCAGACATAGGCATTTCTTAGAGGTGGCCCCCAGCAGGAGCCTGCTCTGGCCTGCAGACAGCAGTTAGTTAACTTTTCAGCCCAAGAGCTCCAAGCAGAGAGTTGGTTCTCTGGAGCAGTGGGAGGAATTCATGAGATGGAAGAGGAACAACATTTTGTAACAAACCTAGCAGATGCCCTTGCCCCAGGGGAAGGACTTGGACATTAAGCTGTCAGAATGACTTGGTCCACTGAACATAGCAGTTTTCTGGTTTCTGGGGGAAGGCTTGTGCTGCTTGCTAGTGAGAGGCAAGTAAGACAACTTCTAGAGACACACACACATAGAGAGACAGCTATGCAGTCCATGTACCATTTTTATTGCAAAACCCAAGGTGCTGATTTCATTTTAGTCTGCAAATACAGCGCATGATACCTGTGTACTGCACATACTAGGCTTTCAGTAGATGTGTCTGCTTTGATCATTTCACTTCAGAAACGTCCTAAAGTAGGGGTAGAGGCTGGGGGGAGACAAACAGAAAATATAGGTGACAATACCCAAGATGAGTACCCACAGAGGGATGTAGTTAAAGACCAGAAATACTGAGATCCATGAACAGCTACTCTCAGTGATATTTCTAGGTGAGAGTTGAGTAGATTTTTGAAATGATTAAAAATTAATATTCAAACTGCTGAAATGTTCTTTCTTTTTTCCCCAAGGAAATTCTTTTAATATTCTTCAGGGGGAGATGTCTCCACCCCTGAGACTAGGAAAGATGGGGTTATTGTGCAAACTCATCATATTCATGCTTTGCTCATAATTTTTAATCACTCATCTGTAAATTTCCTCATGTATCTAATTTTGAGCCTCCCACTAGACTATACATTCAGGGAGTGAAGAAGCAGATGGCCTTTTCCCTGCTTTATCTCTTGAACCATTAACTGGGGCACAATCTAAATTCAGATGGACTGATGATAGTGGTGAATGTGGTAGTGGTCAGGGAAGAAGGTTTGGATGTGAGTGGGGAACAGAGTGGTCCAAAGATTGAAAGTCCAAATGAGAATGGAGAATAAGGATCCAATGGTTCCTCACTGTCTGATAATGGCACAGTATTATCAGAACATAATGGGAAGCATGGAATTGAGACTTTAAGAGATGCAGCTACTGGTGGTGACAAGGATGCCTCCTGGGTGTTGGACATGAAAGCAGGAGCAATTCCTCAGGGGAAGTGAGCAGCTGAGTGTCTAAAACTAGTTCTTGGAAGCATCTCCTTAATTAATATGGATAGTCATTAAATTATTGTTAGTGTTAGGACACTGTGGAGAGCTACAACCTTCAGGAAATGATGAAGACATAAGGAGCTCCATGGATGGTAATGACAAGGAGAGGTCGGAAGCAGATAGCACAGTCTGATGAGATCTACTTCCTCCATCTATTTTTTCCAACAAATATTGACTAACTGCATTCTATAAATGAAGTCCAATGCATGCTATAAATAATACAAATAAGAGTGAAATATTGTCCCTCTTCAAGGAGTTATGACTTTAAGTAACACAGAAAGACATTTATAGATTCAAGCATTATTGATGATCTTAGTCTGTGCCAAGCATAATGCTAAGCCTTTAAGGACACAGAGACTCATGGACCTTGCCTTAAGGAGTGTATGAGATGAGGAGCAAAACAGACAACAGCAGAGATACTTACAGTCTGCCAAATGAATGAGAGTATGAAGGGATATTAGGGAAAAAAGCTTGGAATTCTCATGATATAACTCACAGACCATATGAAGCTCAAGAAGAAGGAAGATCAAAGTGTGGATGCTTCAGTCCTACTTAGAAGGAGAAACAAAATAATCATGGCCGGTAGAGGGTGGGAGAGACTTGGGAGGAAGAAAGGAGGGGGAGAGGAAAAAAGGGGGAGCAGTATCAAGTGTGGGAGGAGACCAGGGAGATGTACAGAGAGTCAGGAAATTGAACAGAGGTGTGTAGCAATGGGGAATGGGGAACCGGGATAGCCAACAGAAAATCCCAGATGCCAGGAAAGCAAGAGGCTCCCAGGACCCAACGGGGATGACATTAGTTGAAATACCCAGCAAAGGGAAGAATGAACCTGTAGAGATCATATGGAGAGGTTAGGCATGGCCCCCGGTTGAGGGATGGGGCCCCCCTCCCTTTTCAAAAATTTTTACCTAGAATTACTCCTGTCTAAAGGAAATACAGGGACAAAGAGTGGAGCAGAGACTGAAGGAAAGTCCATCCAGAGACTGCCCCACCTGGGGATCCATCCCATATGCAGCTACCAGCTTTGTAGACTGAATAGCTGCCAGGTTCTAAGCATCTCTCTCCAGCCTTTAGCTTGTCATCATCAGACCTACTCAGCCCTGCTATTTGAGTCATTCGAGTAAATATCTTTTTATAGTATACATAGTTGGCTCTGTTCCCCTAGACCACTCTGTCTGTCACAGCTGACAAATTCTGAGACTTAGAAGTTCTGTGTTGTTAGACCCAAGGGGAGCTGTGAGCAGTAACAAAAGATAAAGTGGGAAAGAGAAGCAGGTACTAGGTCCTGATCATTTCTGACAGATGAAGAGTCTGGCTTCATCCAGTGGAAGACATGGAAATTGAAGTAGGAATGACATGAGGCTGGAGCCTTAGTAGCAAATGATGAGCTCGAATAACAAGACTCAACTCAACCCAGCTTGAATTTATCGGTCACATAACTAAAAAGTTCAAGAGCAAAGTTGACTGTCACCTGATCTTGTTAGAGGGCTTAAATCATGATGTCAGGATGGCCTTTCTCCATCTGTTGGTCCCTCTCTGATGAATGTGGCTTTTACCCTCCAGCTTCTGAGGTTCACGGTTCGGTACTGATATCTACATAGTATTGTATATAAGCCCAGGAGGAAGATAAATCTTTCTTTTCAACAGTTCTCATATAATTTCCAAGATACTCTGATCAGATCAATTTGAACATATCACCTCTCTGAGCTACACCAGGCTGGTCTGGGGTGCTATTCCTCACCCAGGAGGGGAAGGGGAAGGTGACTTTCTATATCATCTGAAGATGCTAATGGGTATTGAATGAGTAAGAAGTACAAGTGTGTCCTCCAGTTTTAAGAAAGATGTTTGTATAACCATGAAGGAAACCAAGAAGCCTGAAATACCTGCCCTTTAAGATGGCTGCTGACTAACTACCCCCATAATCAGCCTCATCCCACGCCTTTCTGACCTGGAGACTCAAGTTTGCTCCTAGCTGGGGCCTTTACAGCTACTGCTGCTTTGTCTGTGGTCCTTCGATCTCATGGCTGACCCTGTAGGTCCTTCAGGTTTCAGTTCAGACATCACTTCTTAAGAGATGCCTCTACAGACCAGGCTGTCCCATCCTCTGCTGCCCTCTGTTCTTATAGCCCTTACCACTTCTCTGGAATATTCTCTTTTAACTTATTTACAATGGGGTATGGATACAGGAAACCATGGTACTTTCTCAATCTTTCTCACCATGTTATCCTCAGCAACCCAAATCTAGCACAAAATAGGTACCCCATAAATATTTAGTAACTAATAGGCTAAATAAATGAATCAAGTGACAACCTGCATAGGCTCAGGGATGGAGACATAGCCAGATTCCCTAAGCCTTTAACAGTAGATAGGCTGACATATTTTGACATGAGAAGTCACTCAAGGTTCTTCAGAGAAGATATTTTTCTCTGATATAAATTATTCCGAACATTATACAACAGTACCAAAAGACAAAACTTTTGCTTATGAAAGCATATTTTAAAAGGTAGCTTCCCAAACAACAAACCTACTGAAATAAAATATGTCAAACAATGGTCCACTTATAAATAGGTTTCCATAGAAGCCATTACGCATGGCACCAAACAAAAAGCCACCTGCTCTTACCTAAAATATTTTCTGAGTTTTAATTTTAAATGGGGATTTTAAAGTGCTATATTTCTAGGGTACCACTGAAGAAGAGATGACTCTGCACTTGGCGAAGACTGTGAAAGCCCATACCCTTGACTCTCACCATCATAAAGAGTATTTCAAACTTCTTCAGGGGAGCAGCAGGGTAAGGTCTTCCGAGGCAAACTTCCCACAACACAGAGAGTATGGGAAGAACTGGCCCCGTGAACAGGAAGGGAACATTAGTTAACCTTTTCCAAACTGTATCCCAAAGAAGGCTAAAGTCTCCCTGCTAGAACAACAAGCAACAAAAGCTGGGTGGGTGGGGGAGCGGGTGGCATTCTGTCAAAATAAATCTGCTCATGGAGATATTAAATTAGCTGAACAGGCTTCCTGACTGCAGGATCACTATGCACTCGGAGACACATCTGTCTGCACCGGAGGTACGCTGGGCTACCGACTCTTGACGCCAACCCTTCTCTAAGAAAGGGTCTTGGTGTCATTGGCAGTTGTAAGAGTCTCTGATGATAAACATGCCTTTGAGTCCCTGGAGCATGTGGCTGGGCTGTGTTGTACCCGTGACAGAAGATGAGTCAATTCACATAGAGGAGGGAGGTAGGTAACAGAGGTAGGCAAAGCTTTGTGTTCTGTGACCTTGAAGGGTAATGACTGCAGTTTCTTGAAGGTGGGAAGATGGTAATTGTTAGGTTTTAGGCAGACTTCATTTTAACTAAGCTAGCCTACCTGTCAAGCCTTCTTTTATTCTTTCGTTTGTTTGACTGAAAGCTCAACCCTGACTTGTTTTCTTATCTGAAGTCTGCACTCTTTTGTTTGTGTGTGTGGGTACTGTTTGTTTTAGAGCCTGTTATCACATCTCTTGATTTGCATAAATTTGGGTAGAGAAGATCCCTTGCAATTCCTTTCACACAGTTTTAGGACCAAGATTTTCAATGGGTCATTCACCAGGTTGATGCTATAAAACATATTGTCAGTTACAATATATGGTCAGTATATCTTGTAATTCCTTTGTTATACTCAGTGGTTTCCTGAAAAGTATTTTGAATAACACATGTTCTTCAGAATATTAACTGGAATAGGGATGAGCTGAAATGACATGTCCACCCCAGAGGGAGTTACAGTCAGTGAATTAAGCAACAAGAAGAAATAACAAAGGATGATGAGGGGCGGAGTTAGGAATAACTTCAAGGGCTCTACAGAATAGAATCTGTACCCGAGGCGAGGAGAGGTGCTGGGAGGAAGCATTGGGTCAGTCAGTTCCTATATCTGGGAACCACGTGTGGTGTGCTGATGAAGACAGATCAGCACTGATGGGCAAAGGAGTTCAGAATCGCTGTACATGCCGAGGCTCTAATTGGGAGAGTTCTCAGGCTCCCATTCTTCGCTTGATTGTAGAAAATGACAACCCCGACTGAAGACTTCTTTGACCTTATGGATTTCACAATCAGTCAAGCCCACATTCACACTCTTAACTATGTGACTTCCAATAAGTATGATAACTTCTTAACTTCCACTTCTCCAACTACAGAGTAGGTGTGATAATGCCTTTCCAAATCAGTGTTAAAGGCAGATAAAATTGGTGGTTACAAGTCATCTGAGTCCATTTGTGATGCTCAGTAATTGATAAAGAGCAGAAATGTATTTCTCGCCATTCTGGAAGCTGCAAAACCCGAGGTCAAGACACATGTCTGGTCTAGTGATGGCTTTTTGTTACAACCTCACATGGCAGACAGCAGGAGGATAAGGTAGCCTGCTTTTTAAATGGGTTTAATCCCAATAACAAGAAGTCCCAATCCCAAATTATATGCCTCATTTCTAAAGACCATCACAGTGTCCACCATATGTTTTGGAAAACACACGGTCCAACTATCACAGAATCTGTCAGCCCAGTGCCTGTACAGTGTGTGAACTGTCTCCTACTGGTTTAGAGCGACAGACTTAAGAAGCTGGCTTATGGAAGTTAGATTTTAGCATTTTTTTCTTTAGATTTTCCAAAATTAGATTTTATGATCTTGCTTTGACTTGAATAAAGAAAACCACATATATGAAGCACCTTTAATGGAATATCAGTCACACACACACACACACACACACACAAACACACACACCTAGAAAGGGGTTTATTGGCACTGGTTTAGTGGGTTGCTTTGTTTAAGCTGTGAAGCAAAACTGCCTCTCGGTGGACCTGGCTTAAGTATCCCTATTGGTAACGGAACCCAAGTTATTTCTAGTTATTCAGACTACCACAGCCAAATAAAAAATGCAAACAAGAATGTCTTATGCAACTCAAAAATTATATTACTGGGAAATCTCTAACAGTATAGAAGGTATCATAAACATCAAAAGTACTAACTCAGAAGATGGTTAGTGTGATGTTACATAGTTACTATCAGCCAGAAATAATTCAGACAAAAGTTATTTAGAAAAACATTTACCCTAAAGATTCAATTATATTACTGAAATGAGAGAGAAAAAAAGAGAGTTATTGACTATAAAATAAGGATGAAAAATGATCAAAGCAGGTCCGTGTTTTTACTGTGGTGTTTGTTCTTCTCGAAGCTGTTTCTACATTAATGGTGTTTTGTAATGGATGGTGTCATAGACTCTAGGAATTTGCAGCTGTAGTTCAGTGCAAGAATTCTTGTCAATAGCCAGTCTTGAGCCTGGGGATTTGTCCTGCACAAGTGTCTGTTGGACTTTGGAGAGGTGGCGAAGTCAAGAAAGGTCCAAGAAGAAGAGGCCCTGACTGTTTGAACTGAAGGGGTAGAAAAGTGGAGCCGCAGCCAGGGTGGCTCTGAGGCTGTCTGTAAGTTACAGACAGATTTGTTCCTTTGTCCCTTATTTTGGACATTGCAATTGCCTCTGGAGTAAAGAAGGAACTGGGAGGAAGATTTCCTGTTAGGAAATCCCAATACACACAATGCCTGGGTGTCGGTGACCTAGTCAGCAGCTAAAAGACCGCCCAGGAGACTCTATCTGGGATGCTCTTTTTAAAATTGCTTTAATCACGAGCTGTTATAATGCCCATAATACTCACTGGATATCCCTGACTGGATAAAACTGGTTGTCTCTAAAAATGTGAGGACAAAGAAAAAGAAACCTTTTCTCTTTTGATTTGTGAGTCTTGGGTTGCTTCGATGGGTCTCTTCAAAGATTATTTTTCCCATTTCACACCTTTCACTTTATTTTCTGATAACTGCTTAGAAATAACCTTCTCCTTCTGGTACTTAGTTATATCACATAAATCCTTTTCACTTTTTAAAAGAAATATCAGAACTCTGACAACCTTCCTGGAGACCCTATGATTCACCCAGATAGCTCATACACTGCCACCCAGACAGGCTTAGTGTGTAATGATAATAACAATAACAACAATAATAAACAACAATGAGCTTTCTCCTGTGGAGGAGTCAGATGGAATTTGTAAAACTAGATTTAATTGGGGCTGAATAAACTCCATTTTAAAATTCCTCATGCACCAGCTCAAGGTGATGACTGTCTGTATTTGCCCTGAGTAGTAAACAATCACAGTCAAGCAGTCCACTGCCCCCCCGCCCCCAAGAGGCAACTGTAAGCAGCCCATGTGATGGCATCTACGCATAGCTCTGTAGGCGTTCTGAGACAATTCTGGGCACTGTTAGAAGCTTTGATTTTTGTGACGAGCTGTTTCAAGAGTGTGCCTGCCTGAAGTCCATCACCTTTGATGACATTTTGGATAGTGACTGCAACCATGTGAGGTGGCTGGAGGAAATGGAGTCAGACCCCAGGACAGAGTTTAACAGGAATGTCCACATCTGCCCTGGTAGTTCAGCCTCTCAGGGGTGTTGCTTTTGGATGGGGTGGAGACATTTTTCTCTTTGGGGTACAACTGAGGACTGAGGCTCACTTGTATATGATCCATGAAGTAGAAGAGGAACGGGGAACGGTGGTGGGGTTCCTTGAATGTCAGAACGTTTTGCCACTTGTGAAAATGAAGGATGCACATGGAGTCAGGATGGCAGGCAGTGTGTGCAGACAGGCTTGCTCCCTGGTCCAGCCCATTGGCTGCTGGGAAGAGTGCAGAGAGAAGAGTCTTGGTTCCAGGTGTAGGTTCTGGGATGGAAAGGGTACAGTCGCTGATTGGTCATGACATAGCACAATCTGATTGGATAAGATGTTTACCCATCTCAGGTCAGGAGTCAGGAAATGTTGCAGAGATAGCCAGTAGCCTAGTTGCTTGCAGAGATGGTTCAAATATCCACGGGAGTCTTTATGAGTTCACTCTCCCATACTGTGTTCCACCCATCCCCTTTATTTTACAGTGGGTCCTGGTTCCCTGAACAGCCCAAGAAAGGGAGAAGGAAGAGAAGAAGGAGGGAGAAGAAAGAGAAGAAGGAGGGGGAAGGAAGAGAAGAGGGAGGGGAAGAAGGGAAGAGGAAAGGGAAGGAAAGAAAAGAAGAGTAGAGTAGAGGATGGGGGGTAGGAGAAAGAGGGAAAAGGAAGGGCAGGGAAGGGAAGGGAAGGGAAGGGAAGGGAAGGGGGGAAAGGAAGGGAAGGGAAGGGAGGGGAGGGGAGGGGAGGGGAGGGGAGGGGAAGGGAAGGGAAGGGAAGGGGAAGGGAAGGGAACAGAAGGGAGGGGAAGGGAAGGGAACAGAAGGGAAAGGGAAGGGAAGGGAAGGGAAGGGAAGGGAAGGGAAGGGAAGGGAAGGGAAGGGAAGGGAAGGGAAGGGAAGGGAAGGGAGGAGGAAAACCTGTAGATCCCACAGGGAGAAACAGCAAGAGTGACAGGTGGCAGAAACCTGTGGGTAGCAGTACACCAAAAGCCATATTCAATGCCAAGGGTCCCATCAAGCTTCTCCTTCACACCTACATTCAAACCAGAAAGAATGATCAGAGAGAAAGACAACTTGTAATAAATAGTGAAAATGAGCTTTGATTGTTATTTAAGAAAAGCCACAAGTCCAGGAGTGGAGCTGGTAGTAGCCAAATAGAAGTTTCCTTGGTGAGGAAGGCATTCAGGCATCTCTTTTGGCAGAACCCAGATAGAGGAGAATGAGATGTCCAGACTGATGGCAAAGAGGATGCATGATGACTTAGTCTCCCTCCCACCCACCCACCACTGTGCTCAGCAAAGAGAAGGGGGATATGGGACAAAGCTCCACAGTCCACACAGAAGTTGTGCATGCTACCAGCATGCCATTTAAGTTCCAGTCACCAGGTCTGTAAGACAGGAACAATGAAGCCAATGTCACAAGTAACTGAACTTTGACATTCAGTCACTGAACATTCATCCTGTGTCTGCCAAATGCCAACTGTGGAGATAGTTAGCAGATGAACAGACCTTTTAGTGTCTCCATATCTAGGGATGTTACATGCAAAAGTCAATACAAAGAAGAGGAAATGGCTAGACTACTTTTCCTATCTTACGTGTATATTTTCTAATATCCAACCTCACTTGATAACAATTGGAAAGGAGACTAAGATGGAGTGAAGGCAGCCATACACCATCAGCCACTGGTCAGCACAGAACAAAGTGCCCATTTGTGAAGCAGTGGATGAGTCAGGATCTGACAAGGGTGCATTTTGGAAGGCATAGGGCTTATTTGGCAAGGTATAGAAAGAGAAAGGAACTTTCACCAAAGCTGCCACAGAGTAAAGGCTTTCAGAATCCAAGCTTGCCTATAAGCTTCTAACTACACCAGTACCAGTTTATTGGCAATCTGCTTGGCTTCAGTTCTGTAGCTCAGCTTTCAAAAGAGGAGCTCAGGTCTTGCTCAATGCTCTGCCTACCCCCAAACCCCAACTGACTGCTGGGTATCTGTTTGGCTCTGTCTTCTTCTCTGACAATATTATCTAAGTATATTTCTGCATATGTATGCTCAAATATACCACCTGCTATGACATTGTGACTGAGATGAACCAACAAATAGCAAATTGTTCTCTGTAGCTGGTCTTTGCTAATTTTGTGGGTTCCTCTTCTTTCTACTCTCTATCCCCTGGTTTCACCCCCTATCACTAGATAGGAGAGAAAGAAAGATGGGGCAGAGAGAGATAGACATCCTTGAACCTAATTTATTTATTTTTTGTTTCTTTTTTGAGCATAGCTAACAAAACCAATCAAATGAATGACCAACAACCTCACCTCTTAGGACTCTGGCATTTATATACCCTCTGGAAAATTTCCAGAATTCCAAAAGTCACACCATTGCAGAAACTATCTGTAGCTGGCAAAACCATGCCTCTGCTAGAGCATGAGGCAAATCATAGTCAGTTTCTGCCAAGCAGCCCCACATACCCACACCTGGGATTAAAACAAAAACATATTCTTATAATATTTCTGTGTTTTCTTAAAGAACTCAAAATTCCAGAGTTTTCACTACATTCCTCCCACCCACTGTGCTATTGCTATGGTTATTGATCCAAGACCCATGATATCCAAATGACAAGGCAGTAGCAGGGAGAGTCTAAAGTAAGCAAGGCAGAAATTCTGACAGGACTGCTAATTCTGTTTTCTTGCTAGAAGCAAGAACAATATTTAATGCCTCTAAATGCCCATTGAACACATATGAAACAATGGTGCCAATGGGTGGATAATCACATCGTTCTGAATAATCCAATCCAGGGTTTATCAGTTTCTTCTTCTTCATGCTAATTTATTCTGACATGGCTTTTCAATAATGAAAATCTGTTCCTGCAGAATCCATTTCATTGAGATTTTCCATATTAAAATAGATATCGAAGTGTCATGGAGAATTAGATTATGTGTTCTCATTAGGTGAGTTGCATTCTTAGGGAGGGGTCTTTGTGTCATGGTGGGTGACCAGATGGCATCAATTTCTGAAGGATGAGTATACCTTCTTTAACAGACTAGGTGATTGTTTTTATAATGTCATTCCACTTATTTGTAGCCTCCTGCCGGTGCTGGCTAAAAATGTTCCTGTCCCCAAGAAATTCACTCATTTTCAAAGCACACACAACCCTAATTATTGTGGCCTGAATGAAAAGCTAGCATAAAGAATGATCCTAGAGACTTAAACGTGGACTGGTATCCTCACATTCTAGAGAAGTGTTCTTTGGGTACATCAAGTCTGTCATATCAGAGACAGGGTGAAGTAACACACACACACACACACACACACACACACACACACCCCTAAGAATTTGTACAGAGCACAAGTCCTTTGATAGGGATCAGGGGAAGTGTTACAGTGAACAAGGCACACTTCCCAACCACCAGAAGCCAAAATTTAGTATTGAGGTACTCTGAGCAAGAATCAGCCAACCCTTCCTTAAGAAAGGGTCATGGTGTCAGTGGCAGTTGTAAGAGTCTCTAATGTGACTTTCTCTGCCCCTGGGATGGCTCAGTGGGTAAAGGTGATTGCTGCCAAACCTGACTACCTGGGTTCAATTCCCAGTACCTACAGGATGGAAGGAGAAAACCAACTCCCTCAAGTTGTCCTCTGGCCTACTCACATGCATACAACCCTATAGACAAATAAACAAATATAATTTTAAAATTCTGAGGACCACTCAGAAATTCTGAACACAACAGATGTTGGCTATAAAATTAGTATCTATAGTGCATTTTAGAGATATTTTATTTATTTTTATCTTATTTGTATGAATGTTTGCTTGAGTGTATGTATACCCATCACATGCATGCAATTACTGTGGAGGTCAGAGAAAGGTATTATATGGCCTGGAAGGAGAATTTGAAATGGTTATGAGTTGCCGTAGAAATACTGGGAACTAAACCCAGGTCCTCTGTAAGAGTGACAACCGCTTTCAACTGCTCAGCTATCTCTGCAGCCCCTCGGTGCTTTTTTATAAAAAAAAAAAAATGAATTCCTCGTAAAAACTCTGAGTTGGCATGCTTCTCCATCTCTGGGAGTGTGTTATTCCCAACCACTCTAGGAAGATTGTAAATAGGGGACAGTCACTCTGGCCTCCCATGCACATACATACACGCATACAGACAAACAGGCACATACATTCACATGTGCATATATGCATACACTCAGATATACACACACATTTAAACAAAGAAGGAAGAGAAAAGAATGGGAAGAGGTAAATACGGAAAAGCAAGCCTGTGGGCTAGTAAGAAACACAAGGAGGAGTTGATGAGTGTGGGCTAGAGGAATCGATAGCGACCACCTACTTTTCTGTACCTATAAATGAAAATAGAACTGCCTATCTCTAGGCTGGGGGGAAGACTACATAAGATAATGTGAGAAAGTCCTGATTATGGACTTTTAATAATAGTTAAGTGTAAAATTTATCTCAATCTCCCCCTTCCCTCCATTAAGACTCAAGGGAGATGTGGGGACTCTTTATGGAAGAATAGAGGTAAGGACTGTTAGCTCCAAAGAGGGTAGGAACTCCACAGGAAGACCAACAGAGTCAACTCACCTGTATCCTTGGGGCTCTCAGAGGCTGAACCAGCAACCAAAAAGTATACTCAGGCTGGACCTAGGCCTCCCCTGCACATATGTAGCAGATGTGCAGCTTGGTCTTCATGTGGGTCCCCAACAACTGGAGTGGGGCTATCCCAAAAGCTGTTGCCTGTATGTTGGATATGTTCTAGCGGGGCTGCCTTGTCTGGCCTCAGTGGGAGAGGAAGAGCCTAGCCTGGAAAAGACTTGAAGGGCCAGGGTGGGGGCATACCCAAGGAGGAGCTCGATCTCCTCAAAGGAGAAAGGCAGAGGGAATGGAGGAAAGATTGTGGGAGAGGGTGACCAGGAGGGAGGCAGTGAGCAGGCCATAAAGTGAATAAGTAACCCCCAGCTCTGAAAGATTCAAGGGAGATAGGAAAAGGGAGATTCAAGTTTAAAGGCTTTCCTCTGTTTTCCCAACTCAGACACTAATTCAACACACTGTTGTCACAAACGGGAACAAAGCTGTACCCTCACCCTTCCAGAGCTGGGGGTTGCTAGCTCAGAGACCTCCAGCAAGAATGGAGAGTAGGAGTGACTGGTAATTTCCTGGCCAAGGTGAAATCGCTACAGGCCAGGCTCCGATGAATGAGAGGAAACCTCTGAGAGGTGACTCAGCAGCACCAGGCCAGATCAGGTGTCTGCTAAAGCTGGGTGTGTGACCTTTCTCCAAAAATGCTTAAATGCTGATGAACACAGCAGGGAAGCCGATCGACAAGGTGGGCTCAGTAAACACAAAAACTGAAAACATTAGGTGTCAGTGGCTCCCATCGCTGGTTCTAGGCTATGGGTAGAGACAAAGGGCAGCCTAGGATTCTGCTCTCTACGTGCGCTCCCCAGGATCAGGATCCTCTGCACCACTGTGGGTGTCCAGGCATGCTGGTCTCTCTGTGAGGTGGCTATAGTACTGGTTCTTCACAAAGATGACATCGTGACTGCGGAAAGGCTTGCCATCTTTCCTGGTCATAAAAGGTGTGGGCACAGATGGGCGCTGCTTAAACAGCCTCGAACTCAGGCCACTGTGGGAAGACCTGCTCCCTGATGAATTCCCATAAGCATCATCCAGTGCCCAGGATATTTACTAAGAGCAAGAAGAAGTAGGGGGTACAGTGCCTGGTCATCAGTGGCCTGCTGGGGAAGCCGCCGCGGGCTAATTCTGCTAGAGTCAGGGAGAGTGGGCTTCAACTGCCAAGGTATTGATTGCGACTTTGATATTTAGGTTAAGGAGAGGGACTTCCTGCTAGATATTTAGGAGGACATCCACATCACGCAGATGCAGGCAGTAATGAATTCTTTAAGAGGCAGCTGAGGTAGGAGAATTCTGAAACCTCAGGAGGACTTCGAGGGGGCGCCTGGCATGAGTCACTCCTGGCAGCTTCCCACTCATGACTCCAACCGTTGCACCTAGAGGGAACGGTGGTATGCCGTAAGCAGAGGGAAGGGGGAAGGGGAACTCTCCATTCTCAGTTCTGTAGCTACCGCAAGGGATGCTTCTCGGCAGTCCTGCTCCTGCTTCCTTAGATCTGTTCCTGAGGGGTACCATGAGCTCACAAAGCTTTGGGCAGGACTCAGACCTGGCTCATTTTCACAAGCTGTGTCAGTATGTGAGCAGCCCCCAGGTTCCCTGAGCCTTCTTTATCTCTGGTGTAAAAAGTCTGCTTGGAATCCTTGGGAAGATGGAGGATGGCCTTTAGCAAGCTCATCTTCCACGCAGACTCCCTTCCTCTGGTTTGGTTTCCCATGTACTCAGCCTTTTAAGGGAAAAGCAACAAAACCTCTGTGTCCCGGGCACAGACAAAAGCAGCTTTAATCAACATGGTAACCGGGAGGAAGGGATTGATTTGTTCTTCTCACGCCAAGCTGAGCACACGACAGGATATGGTTTGGAATATCAATGTCCCGAAAGTGAGGGCCACTCGGAACAGAAACTGTCTTGTTTGAGAAGATTTATTCCCCATGTCGTTTTTCATGGCTCATAAAAGGTGATGGATGAACTTAATTTTTAGTCTAATTTCTTGCCATGCAGTTCAGTAATTTTCGAGATAAACTCAAATTATAAAGAATCTAGGTTTACTCAGTGCAATGAGGAGTTGAGTTCCTCTGGTTGTATATAGATACATGACACGTTTAATTTTTCAAGGCTGCCGAAGAAGAGGTGATTAGAAATCCCAGCTCACGTGTAAACCATGTCATCTGCAATGCTGGCTTCTGCCACCTCCAGGTATATCCCTGGTCTCCCTATAAGAAAAAGAAGTTTGGCATTATTTTTCATTCGTTGGTCAGTTTTGTAATAGGATGGAGCCCTGCCACCAGCAGCACACAGGAAGAGCATACCGTTTATTTCCCAAGGGACTTTATATCTTTTAATCAAAACATATATTCAAATATTTTTTAGAGTATGTGGAAAAGTAGTCCTTGATGGGATGTATGAAAATCTGTTTGGGTTTTTAAATGCATTTAGTTTTGATTTTCCCTATAGGTTTTAAATACCCAGAAGATGCTTAAGAACCTGGGTCTCGGTTGTTATGAAATCAGCAATGTGGTATAGTGGGGGAACCCGCAGAGT